>QODF01000084.1:979653-1009142 GCA_024372805.1 Oostethus manadensis | reverse complement strand
ATGGACAATTTAGAGCGGCCAATGAAGCTAACATGCATGTTTTTGGAATGTGGGAGGAAAGCGGAGTACCCGGAGAAAACCCACGCACGCACGGGGAGAACATGCAAACTCCACACAGAGATGCCCAACGGAGATTTGAACCCTGGTCTTCCAGATCTCCTGACTGTGGGGCCAATGTGCTAACCACTCATCCACCGTGCGGACTTATAAAAGGCCTTATATACTGTTGTCTCTTATAAAAAGCACAGCCACCATAAAAATGACGGAGTATTGATTTCTTTGCGAACCTACAAAATCAGCCTGGGTTCAAATAGTTATTTCCCCCCTGTGTGCATTATTCTGCTGTTCAGTGTGCTTAATGTTGAGTTCCATACAGGATGCCCTTTACCGTCCTATCATCATGTCCATGACTTTTTTTTTAACATCATAAAGATGCCACGGTCTCCTCTAAGCTCAAATTAAATAGGGTTCATCTTGACTTGCTGTGTGGGCAGTGTTGTCCACGTCCGCTGCTTTCAACATAGATATGAATCACCTTTGAGCAATCTCCTTTGTCCTTGTTAAATTTTTCATGCCGGAGGTAGAGCAGTCATTATTTCCACTTTAATAAGCTGTGATCATTCTCACAAGGCACAAAATGTGTTGATGGCAGAGGTTGCCAAGGCAATGAATAGCGAACCTGAGTATCCAGGGTTCTGCTTTAATGGGGTCTTTGGGGGGGGGGGGGGGGGGGGGGGGTTCATTTTCTGGCCTCCTCGTGAATGGAGCGTCATGAAGCCAATTTAAAGAGGAGAGCCGAGCTGTTCCAACTGACGGACAGGTGCCTCTCACATACTGTGAAAGCACAATTCTCCAGCCTGTCTCCGTTCTGAGGCGGATTTGCAAACAGGTGGACGGGAGGAAGGGTTTCGCCGGATGGATTGGTTCTGCTGTGATAATGTGGCAGTCGGTCAGCACCGCGATCGGTGAGCAAGTGTAATCTGCCAAAAGGTGGGAAGTGGCTAATGGCCAACATTTGGGTCTGTCAGGCTGACATGAGAGTAATGTGTTTCAGGAACATCGTTAGGAACAAAGTCCTCAGTCAGAAAGACAAGCGTATACTATTGTTGTCAAAGACAAGGAAAACCTGGTCACACTATCTCCCCTCTAACTTTATTTGTGTTCACACTCCGTTGATCTGGTTCTGGAAGGAACAAGTACAGTGGTGATTGCTCTAAGACTGCAAGGGAAGCTCAGCTGTACTGCTCTGTGTACATTTCATTGACTAAATATGCGCTAGAAAACCTTCATCTTTTGTTCCGATATCAGCTACAGGTAACTGACCTGACTACTTTCTCATTCGTCCCAGCAGAGTCACGCCGTTTTAATAAACGCAGTCAGAAGTAGTTCCACTGTGCAAAACTGGACGGTCTTTGGATAAATGCCGGACTTTGTCCCGCCCATCGGACGCTGAGGGTCACTGGGAGTCTGTGGGGTGATGGGCTGGCCCGGACGCTCAGCCTCTGAGTCATGATTGTAAAATGAGCAAAATGAGCAAATCAGCGATCTTCAAGTATAAACCTCCACCCGAAAATCTTTCTTTCTGTTGTTTTGAACTGATCCGGAGGCAATCCCCAGCAACTTTGTCTTTGTTACAAGCGACTATGAACGGGGGGCGGAGTTTACACATGAATAAATGCATACATCTATAATGTAGGCCGTAAAAAAATGAGCTTCCCCTCCCTGAATGACCGTCAGCTGAACATGGACACTCATTTGAAAGCTGTTACAAACAAAACAAGAAAACAGAGAACGCTTGGTCAGTCTGCTTGAAATAAGACCTCAGCAAAAACCAAACCACAATCGAAGCATAACAAAAACACAGGCACACATTTCTGACCACTATAGATGCTTTAGTCATAACCAGAACATTTATTTAGTTAATTGGAAGCAGGCAATAATTGGAGAGAAGCTATTATTCCCCAAACGTGAAAGCTCATTACCTACAACAAATACATGTTTTTAACTTGTATCATAATTTGGAGTGCATGGGAAAGTGGACAGGAAAACAGAGCTCTGTTTGACCACATGGTGAGTATTGCACAACACAGCAGCAATGTTGTAGTAGCAGTAGGAGCAAACTACCCATCCTGTATTACTGTATTGTAAACAACAGTTTGGTACGAGGAGGAGAAATAATGCACAAGTTTTACATCCAACAGCAACATTTTAAAGTCCACTCAGGTACGCTGACTGGTTTTACCGTTCGGTCCACCCAGCATGGGACTCTCCACCCTCATAGACCCCAGATTTGCGATGCATTTTGCACTTTGTGCACATTGTACATATTTTAAGTAAAGGGACAGTCTGCCTAAGAGTGGCCAAAAAAAAGCAAGGCATTCGGCAGGTGTAGGACAGGAGTATTTATTGGCGAGTATACCGTACAGGTCAGAAGTTTGGACACACCTTCTGGTTCACTTACGGACACATTCAAAATTGTCCAGACTGGCTTACCTTCATTTCTAAAAGTAATAATCTTTGGTTCTTGCCATAAAATGACATTCTGTTTTCCTTTGAAATGTTGCTCCGAAGCACTTTGGTCAACCGAGGTTGTTTTTTAAATGTGCTATACAAATAAACTTGAATTAGACTGAATTGAATTTGTCCAATAGGGCTTTGTATCAACCGGACTTCTGCACGACACAACTCATCGTCCCAACCCCAGTAATAAGGCAAGAAATTCCTCTAAGTACGTGAGTGAAAATAATTTCATGTAACTACCTCATGAAGCAATCAAAAAGCAAAGGGTGGCTACTTTAAGGAACCTAAAATATAAAACATACCCTTTACTTCACCCTTTTTGTTACCCACATCATTCCACGTGTGTTCGGTCATAGCTTGGACGTCTTCAGAGAAAATCTACAATGTAAATAGTCATGAAAATAAAGTAAATGCATTGGAAAAGAAAGTGTGTCCGGGGCCGCACGGTGGATGACTGGGTAGCACGTTGGCCTCACAGTCAGGAGGTTCAGGGTTCGAATCTCCGTTGGGCATCTCTGTGTGGAGTTTGCATGTTCTCCCCGTGTTTTCTCCGGGTACTCCGCTTTCCTCCCACATTCCAAAAACATGCATGTTAGCTTCATTGGCCGCTCTAAATTGTCCATTAGAGTGTGAATGTTTGTTTGTCTATATGTGCCCTGCCATTGACAGGCGACCAGTCCAGGGTGTACCCCGCCTCTCGCCCAAAGTCTGCTGGGATAGGCTCCAGCATCCCCGCCACCCTAATGAGGATAAGCGGTGTAAGGTGTAGTGCATCTGCTTTAGAGCACTTCACCTCCAAAAATGAGTGTCAAAGATGCAGCACTGTTCAGAGGAGCACTCTGAACTTTCCTAACAATAACTGCTCAGACACTTACTGTTGCATTTGCACAAGTCCTGTAAATCAGGGGTGTCCAAAGTGAGGTCCAGGGACTAGTCACAAACCGTACCTTGGCTTACCTGTAACATTGCATCCCCTACTATCCCGTTGGTCTGTATGTGACCTGCGATTGGCTGGCAACCTGTACAGGGTGTACCCTGCTTCTCCCCCAAAAGACAACTGGGACAGGGTCCAGTGTACCCACAACCTGAGTTAGGACAAGCGGTATAGAAAATAGATGAATGGATGGATCCTGGCAGTTATTTGCTTTTGTAGACTGAACTGCAGAGTTGTATATATCGGATTGTATATATTACAAAACTCCAAACCCCTTACAAACTTCGTCCAGTCGTACAAACCGGTGTGGGTCCAGGGGCGGAGCAAATGACCAGGCACTGTAGACCCAAATAGTAAAGCTCAGTTGACGACATCTAGCGACAGCCGTTATATGATGTCATCGTCTAATTTGAAGGACATTATCACAAGCAGTCAAAAGGTACGGCAAACACTTTGGGATGCAAAAGCGCGGAACTTGAACTTCATTTAAAAAAAGGAGAAAGACAGGTCCAAAACTTAGCAGCAAAAGTCCAGAATTGTTCCGTGTTCCCATCCAAATTGAAAGGAAAACATAGCTCTTCGGCCACATGGTCATTTATTAGCAGGTGAATTGCGAAACAGAATCAATGTTGTAATAGCGGCCAGGAGTAATTAATACTCCCAATGAGTTTTTTCCTAGGGTTGTTTGAAGCTGTGGTGGTGGGCTGCATGGGACTGCCTCCACTGTGCCTTGCCGCTGCTGTCTACACTTTGTTTTTTTAATGACAAGTACAAAACTGTATCACTTGTTTATTTATTACCTTATTTATTTAACTTTTTTCAACAACCAACAGAACATGAACTGAGGCGGGAGGTAAAGCAGGTCATCCAGTAACTGTAAGGTTGGCAGTTCGATCCTTTCATGAACTCCTCAAAGTTGTGATGATGATGATTTTTACAGTATTGTGCTTGGAGCTGTCGGACCTACCAGCCACGGTGGGGTATATGGCTCCCAGGGGCGTAACATTGACCGGGCTTGATTGAAGTGGAGAAACATTTTTCAATGAGTAAGAACCTGATCATTTTTAGAATATTATTACTAGTTTTGCACCAGTTTCCTTGTTTATGTTATTCTGTGTTTAAAAAAATTGAAAAAGACGTTTGAGAAGATTGGATTTTTAAAAATGTTTTAGTTTAAATTTGCGTGCGCTTGCATGTGCGGCGAGGCCTCAGCCAGACTCTTCCTCCAGCGCCCCCAAAGTAAGTTGAGTTTGAGACCCCTGGTCTACACATTTCACGGGCTATTGTTCATTCTCCCGATAATAACAAACAGAGAACGTCAACACGAGACTTGTCGAAGAGCAGGTCACATATGCGCAAGCGTTTCCGGTGCATGCAGTACTTATCAAAAGAAAAATTCCGATGTTTTCAAACTAATGGTGGGCAATATGTGTGCAAATAATAAGCTAAATATGTACAATATCTATATAGCATATTACTGTGTATGCGTTCACTTCATTTTTAAAGTGTGTGGCAGAGTTTATTTTTTAGTGCCGCACCGCCACGATCAATGTTATGACGCAGAACCCCTGCACGGTAAACTGCAACCCGCATGAATTTCACACCAACGGCTGAATAGCAACATTTTAAAGTGCATGCAGAGGTAAAAAAAGCTTCTAAAGACACGCCACTCTACTTCTCAGTTGTTAAAACCCACACCAGTCCATCTCTTTCGCTGTGGTCTTGGGTGCGGATCTCACTGTGAAAGAGCCTTTTGAAAGCACCCTAAGTGGATGTGAAAATAAACATAAGCACAGGCCTGAGTTCTTCAGGACCAGCTCACCAAGGTAAAATGGTGCTGAGTACCCGGCCTTGCACGTAAAAGCCCCAGAAAGGTAATTTGCTGTGTGCATTGTATCTCAAGATGACATAAGAACCACGTGGGCTCTTTTTTTTAATTACCTGCAAACATGTGTTGTTACAGAACCTTTGGGAAGAAAACACCATCTTTCCTGTGCCCCTGTGTGGTGTTTGTGTGCATCCGGCATTGCACCAACGCGTGCTAGTAGTCCGTGTGCGTGTTCTCTTTTGGCTTACGGCAGATTTCCTGTTTGCACTACGCTCATTATTGTTCTGGGCCGCAAGTCTCGCTGGGGGAATCAGGCCTCCTTGTGAATGAATCCTCTGTTATTCCTGCTTTACATCAGCCAGCCTCTCAAAACGGAGTGTGGCCGATAAAAAGTATGTAAAAAAATGTGATGCCGATGTGTGTCTGCACATGTGCCTGAGGCCCAAGCTTTAGAAATCCAAATTTTCTATCATCAGATGTGTTAAATCCGGTGCTATTTTTAATTCATGAACCACTTCAACGGGGATTATCTGCAGGGCAACAGCCAGACGGGGAGTAATTGTGGACCTGTAGATTAACCTTGAATTGCTCACAGGTGCTTCTGCTGGGCTGTGTGGCGAAAACCTGCCTGAGAAACACACAAGCGCAATGCCAACGTTTCATTATTCAAATGAAAAATGCATCGCTCATCCCGCCCAAGGTCGCCGCCGGTTTGTCGCCGCTGATAGCCTCTTAAAGGGCTCGCTGTCGGGGGTTGGTTTTGGTAACGATTCCATCGGTCACAGGTATGTGGCCTTTAAAGGTTGTTTGCTTATTTATAGCTGGTAAGCTGTGTACCCGGCAGATGCAACCATGTTACCCATGAGATTATTTGATGTGAATCTTTCCGGGATGTGGGGGCACGTGCGGTCGTCCTGTGTTCTGTCCAGTTGTACCGCTGCCCCACAGCAAAAAGGCCGTGGGTTTGAACCTTAGTTGATGCCTACATGAGTGGAATTAAGATGTACCGCATCTTCCTCCCACGGGACCCAAAAATGTCCGAGAGCAAGTGCAGACCCCGCATTACAGAGAGAATACATTCTGATATTTTGCCGAGACAGCCATAATATCACTATAGGGTTACTATGCGGTTAGTCCATCCATAATATTACAGATGTGCTTCTTTAAGTGGTAGAGTGACCATTTCATTTCGGAAAAACTCATTTACGGAGACTCACGTCTAATCATTTCAATACATTGAAAGTGTGACCCCTCTGTGTGGTTACTTTACCAAACACTATCGCTAAGCATAGACACAAAAATTCACCCAATTTCTTTTTCTAAAACTGGCACTCTGATCATTCCAAAACTACACTGGAACCTGATGTCTATAGAATCACATAAAGAGGATCAATAATACAAAAATATCTCAAAGTAGTCACACTGCAATTACATTTTGTCTTTGCTTTTTGTGTATTGTCTTTGTTTTTTTCATTTATCGTTGATTTTTCTCTTTTGTCTTTTTGCTTTCCCTCTTTGCATTCACCGGATGCCTTAAGCTCCATGGAAAAAGCAATGTCTATTCATGGACCCGCCTACAACCTCTGCTGCGACCTGATCACTGCATTTCTGCTTGCAGTTACCATGCAGCAGCTACGTTTAAATGTAGCTCTTACGAGAAGTAGCATGGCTATCGCGCCACCATGCAGATACTTTGCAGGAACATCTAACACGATGGAGTCCATATTGAAGCTGCTAAGATAAGCGGCTGACAAGCTGGATGGGACTACTCCCCTTGACAGATGGGGCCCGCCAAGAGGATGCAAATGGAAAAGGCAAAAGAGGAAAATCAACAATCAAATGGAAAATAACAAACAATACACAAAAAGCAATGACAAAATGTAATTGACTGCATTTTTATATTTTTGCAGTATTGATTCTCTTTGTATTTCCTTTTCATTTTGGCAACCCTGGGATTCCGTAGATGTAAAACGCTTGTTTCATTTTAGAATGTAACCAATATTTTCTGGAATAATGGGCCTCCTTGAAGGCGCAAAAACTTGCGACTCCCCCAATTTCTGCATGAGACATTTCTGTATGAGACTTCAACCAGGCAAGCATCAGAGGCCAGGGGATTTTTGCAGCTTTTTTTGCAGCATGAATTCAAATTAATTCCAAAAGGCAGCCACACAGCAGCCTCTCGGGGATTACGTCACACATTGCAGAGTGCCCTAATGCCGGTCAACCAAATGGCTCAGTGAAAAACAATTATAACCACTTTCTGAGTTTCCCCAAGGGTATTATTAAAGTATGTATCTTCTAACAAAAAATCCAGGCGGCCAGAATAGGAGGTGAAAACAGGACACGTCCTGGGAAAAATGCAACTGTTAGCATCGAATTGTTGTTTTACTCTCTAATTTTGTTATTAGCCTGCTATTTCTTATTAGCAGGGTCATCATACAAATGTTGAGCAGCTAAGAAACATGATTTCCTTTGTTCGTTGCAAACAACTACTTGTTATTTCACTGATATCGAATATATCAATATTCTGTTTTTGTCTTACAATATATTTTCCCAAAAGAGTGGATGTCCTATATTTAGGGTGTATTTGTTCATTATCAGGCCAGTTTCCCTCCATACAGGCGTCCATACAAACCAGTTGGTATGAGAAGGCAACATTGGACGACGTGGGAAAAACGGGAAATAAACATGTGATCGTGTCCCACATGCGGATTGCGGATGAAATTCCAAATAAAGTGCACTTTTCCTTTGGGCCTTGTAGACTGGGAAGTGAAGATGAAATAGAGAAAGAGGCAAAAATAAAAACAATAGTGGTGTAGTTTGGAAATGTTGCCAGTGGAGTGCCTGGGGTAGGAGCGTTTGGGGGCTGCCTTGCGGTGGAGCGTGACAGCACTGAAAAAGCACACCGTCAGGTGTTTACTGTGGCACACAGCCGGGCTGAAAGAGTCAATTACGTCTTGAAGATATGCATCTTAAAAACACATCATTTGGCCGGCAGCTCAGCGTGACGTATGATGTCCTTTGGGATGCACGTTGGGACGTTCAGCAGCAGTGTCGTGGTTAAACACGCACGCCTCTTTTTTCTTTTCGTTGAACTTTTTCCTCGTTCTCTGCCTTGCAGAGCCGCATTATGTAATCATGGTGCAACATGTTTCCCATCCATCCATCCATTTTCCTCCGCTTATCCGAGGTCGGGTCGCGGGTCAGCAACCTAAGCAGGGAGGCCCAGAGGTCCCTCTCCCCGGCCACTTCCTCCAGCTCTTCCCAGCGGATGCCGAGGCGTTCCCAGTCCAGCTGAGAGACATAGTCTCTCCAACGTTTCCTGGGTCTTCCCTGAGGCCTCCTACCGGTTGGATGTGCCCTGAACACCTCCCCAGGAAGGCGTTCGGGAGGCATCCTAACCAGATGCCGAGCCATCTCATCTGACTCCTCTCAATGCGGAGGAGCAGCGGTTCTCTCTCCCGGATGACAGAGCTTCTCACCCTATCTCTAAGGGAGAGCCCAGCCATCCTGCGGAGAAAACTCATTTCGGCCGCTTGTACCCGCCATCTTGTCCTTTCGGTCACTACCCAAAGCTCATGACCATAGGAGAGGATAGGGAACGTAGATCGACCGGTAAATCGAGAGCTTTGCCTTTTGGCTCAGCTCTCTTTTCACCGCGACAGACCGGTGCAGAGTCCGCATCACTGCAGACGCCGCACCAATCCGCCTGTCCATCTCGCGTTCCATCCTTCCATCACTCGTGAGCAAGACCGCGAGGTACTTAAACTCCTCCACTTGAGGCAGGACCTCATCCCTGACCCGGAGATGGAACTCCACCCTTTCCTGGGCGAGTACTTTACATGTTGCAATATCTGCAACATGTAAAGTACTGTAATACATTTTCCAGATCATTGTGTATCCGGAACATGCGGACACAAGTTGGATGATACGACCACAAAGTCGATCATAGACCTGGGACCTAGGGTGTCCTGGTGCCAAGTGCACTTATGGACATCCTTATGTTCGAACATGGTGTTTGTTATGGACAAACTGTGGTTCGCACAGAAGTCCAGCAACAACACACCACACGGGTTCAGGTCAGGGAGGCCGTTCCTCCCAACCACATCCCTCCAAGTCACACTGTCATTGCCCCAGTAGAACTATGGAGGCACCAGCTGGGGTGCTCTCCAGAACGCCTGTGATAGACTCCAAGAAGGCTGGGTACTCTGAACTGCAGTTCGGCGTGTACACACAAACCACAGTCAGGACCCTTTCCCCAGCCCTAAGGCGTAGGGAAATAACCCTCTCGTTCACCGGGGAGGACTCCAGCACAGAGGCACCAAGCCGGGGGGCTAATAAAAAGCCCACACCAGCTCGCCGAAGAGCTTGCCAAAGAGAAGAATAAGTTCCAGTCGCCCAAATCGCATGGCACCGGACCCTTATGCTTGCCCCTGCAGGTGGTGGGTCTGGGAGCTCCCGTGTTGCTTCTTCGGGCTGGGCCACCAGGCGCTCGCCTGCGAGCCCCCTCCTCCAGGCCTGGCTCCAGGGTCCCACGTTTGGGTGAGGTGCGGTCACTCCTCTTGGTTTTAATCATAAGGGTCTTCTGAATCACTCTTAGTCTGGCCCGTCACCTAGAACCTGTTTGCCTTGGGAGACCCTACCAGGAGCATAAAGCCCCTGACAACGTACTGCAGCTCCTAGGATCATTCTGGCACTCAAACCCCTCCGCCATGGTAAGGTGGTGATTCACGGAGGAGACGGCTGTTGTGGGAAATACAAATAAGAAGAAGGACATGCTTAACGTTGTTTTTTTGAATGAAAGCGTCAGTTTCTATGGTTTATTACCAAATGCACCAAGTTACATCCTACCCCTCAAAAAAGTGCAGCATTCACATGTAGTATGGAGTTATTACAAAATGAGTTTGACAAAATATTTGATCATTATTAGGAGTTTTATTACAAATTGCAGCATTATTACATGATGTGGCTTTGCACGCCTCATCTCACCACTTTCACTGCCAAGCAGACTCCTCTGCTCTCTTGTACAATTTACAACCTGATTGAGCTTTCACATCCACTTCCACTCTCTCAGGTAAGTCAGCAACGCGAACGCAACACGAGCGATTGTGAAACACAAAAAGAACAAACTGGAAACGCGCGGGTTTCTCCGGGACGACCAAGCAATGCTGCAGCCCTGAAGAAGCGCTTGGAAATTATTAAATCTCTATCCTGAAAATAGGCCAATTAGTCACCTCACTCACTATGCAAGGAGAGTAGCGGCATCTGAATCATCACCGCAGGTCTATGTCTGCTACTCAATCTGACACCTCGTGAAATATAACCACAGCTCATTAACCTGTTAATGTGCGAAAAACTGTTGCGGCTCCAGGAAATGTTCGTATATCAAATATTCCCCTAAGCGTTACAAGAATCTTATACTCTATATGTAGAATCTAATACTCTATATGTGTATTTTGAACTTGTTAGGTGAAAGGGAAATTCCATGGTTGTAATTGTGACAGTATTGAGGTATAAGTGAAGATACAAGGAATTCTGGATTGGTCTTTTCTGGATTGGTGATTTGATCCTGTATAGTGGAGGGTAAAAAAAGCATGCAAAAACCTGATAGGAATATCATGGTATTATTAACTGTAATTGCATCCTGTGAAATGATTTGCAGGGAAAGTCATTATTGATGTGCTGAATACGCGCTCAATTTCTGCAACGCAAATAATATTGACTAGGGATGAGTGGGAACATCTGTATCTCTATCTGTTCGCCCATCTAAATTAACTGTATTTGTATCGCTACTAAAAGTGGGCAGGGCATAAACCGGACGTGGGGCGTGGTTTAACAGGAAATGGGTGGAGCTTAAATTGGTACATTCTTGTAAGTATAAAATTGACATGGATTAATCAGAAATTGCCATATATATTGTTTATGTACAGAAAAACCTCAAAATTGATTTTCAAATTGTGTGTGTGTGTGTAAGTGATCTGTAAGACTCAATATATATTATTATTATATATTATATTATATATTCATTCATTCATTTTCTATACCGCTTATCCTCATTAGGGTCGCGGGGATGCTGGAGCCTATCCCAGCAGACTTTGGGCGAGGGGCGGGGTACACCCTGGACTGGTCGCCAGCCAATCGCAGGGCACATATAGACAAACAAACATTCACACTCACATTCATACCGATGGACAATTTAGAGCGGCCAATGAAGCTAACATGCATGTTTTTGGAATGTGGGAGGAAAGCGGAGTACCCGGGGAAAACCCACACACGCACGGGGAGAACATGCAAACTCCACACAGAGATGCCCAACGGAGATTTGAACCCAGGTCTTCCAGATCTCCTGACTGTGTGGCCAATGTGCTAACCACTCAGCCACCGTGCGGCTCATATTATATATTATTATCATATATTATTGTATTTTTAATATCTGTGTGAAGTTTTATCCTGATCAAGCTGAGTCGTGCAAACGTCCAGTGATGGGAGGGGGAAATAATCTGTCAGCCTTTCTCAAAAGCAGCATGTTCTGTACTACGAGCAAAGTTTTACAACTGACTGCCACTGACGTAACAGCAGCCGTTTACAAGCTGAGCTGAAGAAAACCTAAAAAAAACCTGTCCGGAGTGGAGGCAGTGACCAACGGGACGCAGGCCATTTTTAACCCTGTCTTGTCAAATGCACCACGTACATTATGAAACGAGCTGACCAGCTAACTTTATTTCTCATACAAACCGAGAGCGAAATAGAGATTGTGAGCACCCTTTGTTTAACTCAGCACACACCAGCTGCAGAACAAGAAGCAAAGCTGTAGTTGCGGGGCCGAATTCCTCCATGTGAATAAAACTTTACAAAGTTAATTATACTGTATATTGGTACCAAAATATTATATGGGGTCCAATCATCACAACTGTTATCACAGACATGTTGGTGAGTGTAAGATTTTATTTGCCAGTAGTTTTTATGAACGTAACATTATTTACTTATCTTTTTACTAGGATTGTCAATCAATTAAAATATTTCTTTGTGATTAATCACATTTTGTCTGTGGTTAACTAACTATTAATCACAATTAATTGCAGATAGAAATGAGTCTTTATCTATACTAAGTAGGGATGTCTGATAATGGCTTTTTTGACGGTATCCGATGTCGATATTGTTTAACTCACAATTTCCGATTCTGATATCAACCGATACCAATATCTGTTACATCACATCATCTCCTGTCTTGGAATTATACATCTGGCGTAAAAGTAACACAGCATTTCATAGCAACAGTCAAATACGGTGGTGGTAGTGTGATGGTCTGGGCTTGTTTTGCTGCTTCAGGACCTGGAAGGCTTGCTGGGATAGATGGAAGCAGGAATTCTACTGTCTAGCAAAAAATCCTGAAGGAGAAGGTCCGGCCATCTGTTGGTCAACTCAAGCTAAAGCCATCTTGGGTGCTGCAGCAGGACAATGACCCAAAACACACCAGCAAATCCACCTCTGAATGGCTGAAGAAAAACCAAATGAAGACGTCGGAGTGGCCTAGTCAAAGTCCTGACCTGAATCCCATGGAGATGCTGTGGCATGACCTTAAGAAGGCGCTTCATGCTAGAAAAGCCTCAAATAAAGCTGAATGACAACAATTCTGCAAAGATGAGTGGGCCAAAATTCCTCCAGAGCGTGTAAAAGACTTGTTGCAAGTTATGGCAAACGTTTGATTGCAGTTATTGCTGCTAAGGCTGCCCAAGCAGTTATTAGGTGCAGGGGCAATGACTTTTTCACACAGGGCTATGTGGCTTTGGATTTTTTTCTCCCTAAATAATAAAAACATTCATTTAAAAACTGCATTTTCTTCTTACTTGTGTTATCTTTGACTAATATTAGAATGTGTTTGATGATCAGAAACATTTTGTGTGACAAACATGCAAAAGAATAAACAGTCAGGAAGGGGGCAAATAGTTTTTCACACCACTGTATATAAAATATCTGTTAGCTGAAGGATACAGCATTAGCAATTAGCTTTTCAATGTGGCTGCAAACAACATTGTACAAGTAGGTAAACATCTGAGAAATGCTTGATGGGGCACGGCAGAGCATGGCTGGAGAACTCCACAGGTTGGTGAATTCAGCATGTTTGCATTTCTCGTCAATCCAGTGCAATACACTCCATGATTTTCCGATTTATGGCTTCCGCCTCACGCAACCAACGCTTTGCAATCATTGCAAATCGCAAGTTTAATATTCCAAGGAGACACCAGGACATGACGCGAGTCAGGAGCGAGGAAGCACCGGCGACCTTGGTGAGGACAAGCAGCACAGAAAATGGCTTGCATCTAAAAAACACTCGCTAGTCGGGACATTCGTATGCCACGATACCACAGTACAAATGACAATTTTTAAAAAAGGATGAAACATTATGTGCGCACGTTAATCACGTTAATTTCATCACGTTAATGTACTTTTAAGAAGGTCCATAAAAAGCTTCACACCTTTAAGTCTAACAACAAAAAATATCAACTTCCCAAAACCTGTAAAAATATTATACATTAAAATTTTAATTGTCCACTTTAAAAGAGTCAATCTTTTAAAACCTGAAGCCTTTAATGTATTCTGGGGTTTTGTAACCCTTTCTAGGCCAGTATGTTTACATAATTCCACAGTTGAGACGGCTCAAATATTGGCAGCAACGATGCTCTTCATTGCATGCATTATTATTTTTTCTACAATGTCAGATTGAAAAACTCAGACAAGATCCTAAGGCCAAAAATGTCAGCTTTTTCATTGCAGTCCAGCATCCATCCATTTACTATACCGCTTCTCCTCATCAGGGTCGCGGGTATGCTGGAGCCGATCCCAGCTGATTCTGGGCCGGAGGCGGGGTACACCCTGGACCGGTCACCAGTCAATCGGAGGGCACATTTAGACAAACAAAGACATACAACCATTCACACTCATACCAATTTGGAGTTGCCAATCAACCTAACTGTAACATGCATGCTTTTGGAATGTGGGAGAAAAGCACGCACGGGTAGAACATGCAAACTCCACACAGAGATGCCCAACGGAGATTCGAACCCGGAACCTCCTGACTGTGAGGCCAACACGCTACCCACTCATCCACCGTGTGGCCTCCTGACAATCTTCACAAAAAAATTCATTCACAGTTGCAGTCCCTCACTGCATTGCAATTTGAACACACGCCCTCCCCCGGTTGTGTTTTTTCATAAATAATAGGTGATGGCTGTTTTGTGGTTGACACCGGCCTATTATTCGTCAAAAATATTTGTCCATGATGTTATATTTAAGCAAATTGTACATATTTTTTGATCATTTTCAAGTACAAAAAATGCACATGCGATAAAGTATAAGGTGGAATTTCGTCCATCTGCATATATCCAATACGGTACATTCATTCATTCATTTTCTGTACCGCTTATCCTCATTAGGGTCACGGGGATGCTGGAGCCTATCCCAGCAGACTTTGGGCGAGAGGCGGGGTACACCCTGGACTGGTCGCCAGTCAATCGCAGGGCACATATAGACAAACAACCACTCACACTCACATTCATACCTTTGGACAATTTTAGTCGCCAATTAACCTAACATGCATGTTTTTGGAATGTGGGAGGAAAGCGGAGTACCCGGAGAAAACCCACACACGCACGGGGAGAACATGCAAACTCCACACAGAGATGCCCAACGGAGATTTGAACCCAGGTCTTCCAAGATCTCCTGACTGTGTGGCCAATGTGCTAACCACTCAGCCACCGTGCGGCCCCCAATACGGTACATATAAGTCTTATTAATATACAAAATTAATAAATCAATAAATGCATATAATTTAATATATTATTTACATACACACATATATATATAAAATACATATTTAGAGTTGTTTTGTTTTTGACAGCGCTGCAAAAACTTCATGTGGTAGTCACATAACATGGTCAGCGCTACATAGTGGACTTTCTTGCCTTATTAAGGAGGTTGGGGCCATAAGTTGTGTCAATTCCGGTTTGCGGCTTAATGCTGTGTGCAGGGGGGGGTTGACACCATTATTTGACTTCCGTGCAAAAATAAATGCATCCCAGCCAGTGAATTTTATACAAAAAACGTAAGTAAGTATTATAGAGCGTTATGAGGAGTTTAAAAAAACAACACTGTCAAAACCAATAAAGAGAGGACAACAACTGTCTTCTCTGTCTTCTATGCTCATGAGCTTTGGGTAGTGACCGAAAGGACACTCTCGAGGAGACTCGGAGTAGAACCGCAGCCATATGAGGCGGCTCGGGCATGTTCATAGCACGTCCAACCGGTGGGAGAACTCGGGGGAAAGACCCAGGACACGCTGGAGAGACCATGTCTCTCAGCTAGCCTGGGAACATCTCGGGATCCGCCGGGAGGAACTGGACGAAGTGGCCGGGCAGAGTGAAGTCTGGGTTTCCCCGCTTAGGCTGCTGCTTCCCTGAACCAACCTCAGATAAGCGGAGTCTTTCCATTTTTGAATGATGTGTATATTGTCTACATATTTGACGGTTACTAATATCAATAATAGATTTTGTGTGTGTTTTGTGTCGGAATGACAGGCAAATATGACCATATGACCATAAAAACTTTTTTGACAGCTTGTGATTCATATTGCCCTATATGTAAACCAATGATGGATTTATTCATGGCCATCAAAGTGAAATCATGAATTATATTCAGTATCTGTGGGGAAAAAAACTATGTGGTCGACATGCTGTACTGTGGCAACTTTGCTGTGGGAGGTTTTCTTTTTTGTTAAAATTGTTTCATATTTGATTTTGATTGATGCCTGAGAGTGCTTATTCCTCCAGCAAATATTGTAATATGAAAAGACTACCAGGCTGAGTACTCAACAAGGACTGCTGTGACATTCATTCCTATTGTTGTTAAACATACATCTTTAGCTGCTCTGGGGCATATCACCAGTGATGTTCCTGGGATCATCAGCCGTTTCGGGTCTTTCAACATCAGACACCCTCCCTCAGGTGACCCAGCCAGAGTTGATCAGACCACAGCTTGTGCCCCAGTAGCACTGCCCCACTGATCGTTCCTCCTGATCCAAAGCCACCTGGAGGCTCGCTCTGAGGCCTCCATGGTGTTTTTGATGGCTGTCCTTTTCACAGCCCCCCTAACGCCGAGCAGAGAGTAAACTTTGCACAGTGAACATCCTGCAAAGTCTCTACACCCCACTCTACCGTCTCTGGCATTGCTCCACAAGCTCCTGGTACTTTGGCTGTTTTAGTCATTCGCCTCCTCAACGCGGTCTTCCCATGGAACTGTTAGTCGAATGAGAATTACGTGCTTGGAAGAGATAGATGAAAGCACAAGGTCCGGTCTCAATGATGTTGACATAATGTGTTATGGGAACTTGAGTTTCCTGCCCAGATCTGTTGCTGTCTGCAACGAGTAGGCCGGCTGCAGCTTTGGGCTGTGGCTGGAGTTGTTCTTCTCTCAAAAAGGTGATGTTCTTCTTGGCATGATGTTGCCTGGCATTGTTGTAATACTCTACCGCCTAAGAGATGGTTTCAGTCACTGGCTTCAGCACCTGGTCATGCCGCCAGCGATAGGGAGCCTCCCCTAATGCTTTCGGGCAGCTGCTGAGGATGTGCTCAAGTGAACCTCTCCCAGAGCATAACCCACATGCTGGAGAGTCTTGCTCCAGAGTCTTGCCCCAGTTCTTGCCCCAGAAATTAGTTGGCCTGGGTAAGATGTCATATACTGCTTGGATGATGAACCTGATGTGCTGGGGCTCCGCTTGCCAATCCTCAGCCCATAACACCTTCCTTTGCAACGCCCCCTCCCATCTCATCCAAGATCACTGCTGCTGCATGCCTACCATCCTGCTGGTCTGCTGCTCTTCAACTCCTGCTCGCACCTCCTTCAGGACTAGCTGGCGTTTGTCCTTGCCTTGGGCCTTCTCATAGCAAGACTGGGAAAGTTCTCCCAGCGCTGCGTGCCCTGTTGCCAGAGAACCTATTAAAGCCCTGTGCCTCAGTTGAGACTCTGCCACCTCCAGACCTTCCAGGGCTTTTCCACTTCCTTCCTGCCTGTTCGCGAACCTGTATGCCTGCAGATGACATTTTCGAGTCCTCGGAATCCCGATACTGCAACACCCCTCTCGTTCGAGAAACCCTGAACTCCACGTCAATGCTGCTGAAAGGGAGCTGGAGTTTGTTAGTCTTCCCATACAGCGCCGTGCTGCAGAGACTATGAGGCAATCCAAGCCATTTGCAGAGGTAGCTGCAAAAGTTCATGTTTTGCACTCTTTTGTTCCGGCCCTGGTGTATCTTCAGTCCTCTTGTTCTTACAAACCTCCCCGCACCTGCATCTTTCCGTTGTCGTCGTCATTAAGCCGTTTGCCAGTGTCGTCACCGTTGCATCTAACCTATTGGGAAACTCATCCATCCATCAAGCACAGCCTTTTGTTTTGTCATGGCACCGACTTTGCATGGGTTCGAATCTCCGTTGGGCATCCCTGTGTGGAGTTTGCATGTTCTTGCGTGCGTGGGTTTTCTCCGGGTTCTCCGGTTTCCTCCCACATTCCAGAAACATGCATATTAATCTTGGAATCGTTTCTTGATAGTTCCCAATGCTCCAATTGGCATAACTTGAGGGTTTTTGTTACTAGATGCAGTTGACTAGGTCGAGATCTTTGTACTCTGTTCTTTTCTCCACCTCTTTCTGCAAGATATTGTTATATATTGTTGATATTGTTATATAGATACTCAAGATATTGTGTTGGATACCCTAACTTCCTAATCTTGTTAGAGTCGCATACCCCTTCTGACATTTGACCTGAAGCCATACACCCCTTCTCCTGCACACTTAAAAATAAATCTGCTTACATGAATTCATTAGAAATATTGAACTTATGAATTGATGAATTCATTTTATAGTAATTTTGGGTCAACATTTCATATTTTGGGTCGTATTGGACGATACGTATTATAGATACGTATCATGGATAAGTAACTATAGCTGGCCAGTTTGCAGAGATGGTACAATCTGTCGGGATGGTCACGTCCCACATGAGGACATAAGCACCACTGTCAACCACATTCTTAGTTCTATACCCGTACCACTTTCATTTGTGCCAACACACAGTCTCTGGTACAGGTTCCACAGCAAATCAGTCCCAACCTTGTTGTGTCTTTCCAGATACTCTTTTGGGGCCGGTAGTTTGCAACCAGAGATGATATGAATAATGGTCTCCTCTGCTTCCACACACACAAACACACACAAATGACATATGTTGCTGGACTAAATGGCCATCACATTCTTCTGGTGGTAAGAGGTGTTCAACGTTTGGTCCTGTGCTGTAGTAATTAGGGTTCCAGTTTCTCCCACCATGAGTGAGGAAGTTAATTGAGCACATAGTGCATGTCAACATTGTTTGCAAACTGGTCGTGCATGGTTGTCCTTGTAGCATTCTATTATTTCTGCCATGAAGCAATATAGTTCATTATTAGTAGTAGTAATAGTATTTATTTTTTTCTAGTATCATAATTTAACCCCAAAAATTCACCTTAAGGTCTTCAGGCCACAAAATGTCAGCTTCCCCAAAAATTGCTGTAAAAATATTTCTGTCTTTGCTTATATTCATCACTGCACACAAATGGCCAAAATGAGCTAATGCAAATGTAAATGCAACTTTAAAATGTACAAGTTAAATACAAATTCTTAGTTCTGATGAAGTGTTGCTGTTGTTTTTTTGTTTGTTTTTTTACTTTCAATGAGGATAAAGACGAAAGCATAATTTTTCACCGGGGGTCTCTGACTCCTCCAAGCATGGTGCATCCTCTGGGGCTTTTTGTGTCTCTCGCTGAGATCATTTCGGGCTCATTAGCTGCCTGACAGGAACAAACAATAGCCTAGGTGAAATGTTGCAGGGTTTAATTAACAACAACGGCGCAATAAAGTAGACATTAATATCGTGGAGCTCGCTGTCTTGTGAGATTAGAGTTGCAACTTCTGGTGACTCGAATGTTTCCCTACGACTTCTGGGGTTGATACCCTGAAATTATCATCAGTTTAATTACTAAAGCTTCATTTTTGAAGGTTAAAAATGTCAAACCCAATATTTGTAGCGAGGGTAATTATGCTCTCGGTATAATTTAGTCAATAATAGCATTAGGATGTTTTTGAGACACTGGTAGTCATTCTCTCGCGAGTGTTCCTCTTATCTTCCTTGACATCCAGGAAAACATGGTTTCAGTTTTGCTAATGGCTAATGGCTTCCATGAACATTTCGTGCACCTTTTTCCAACCACCCTGTCTTCCCTTAACAAAAGCAATTACTACTTGGTATCTACTGCTAGTCCATTGTCCATTTAGCTTCAGTGCTCCCTCTCCTCCCTGCCCTCAGACACTTACCCAACAGCTTGTATTCTTTGTCACAGCAGAACAAAAAAGAATAGCTTCCCAGTTGCCCGTGTCCACCAGAGGACGACCGCCTCTGGTGCTTTGCTGGGAAGCAATGCATGATGGGAAGCCGTTAAAAATGGATGTGTTTTATTCTAAACTCGTATTTGTCTGGTATATTTCTTACCTATATTTCACGTATTTAGTTGGTGTGTCATGATTTTAGCGTTCTAAGATGACACAGTGGGTTGGACAGTTATATTGAGTAGTAACTGATCGTGGGTTCCCTTGTGGCTCGTGATTGGCTCACGCCGAGGAAAGAGCTACCGTTTCCTGACTGACTCGTGAGCGGCACAGTATTTAAAAAATCAGTAGTGGTTCTGGAGTAAAGGTGAACATGGCCACTAATTACCTGCAAAAAGTAGTGGCTTATACAAAGGAAATGATGGTAAACAGTTGAGCCTTGATTTGCGTCATTATCTGTTCCAGAAAGTCCAGCTCTAACCAAAATGTAATCTTTGCCACAAAGAATCAATACAATTAATTTCTTGCAAAAGGTACAATTTTTTAGTTCAGTTTTAGTTTCAGTTTTACAATTATAATGTATCATGCAGAAAACACAATGTAATAATAAAAATGAATGGCGAATGTGTGGGAGAAACGAGCTTTACAGGTTCCCTTTGCCTTCATTGAAGACGTGGCAGCGACGTCAACCCCGACACCACCTTCTCGTTTTGCTATGAGGGATTTCATAAATTCAATAGTGCTTCTCGCCTTCTTTATCGAAATGTTGAACCTGTCCAATTTCTTTGGCTACACTGTGGGTTATTCTGCAGTCATGATCAAAAGAAAAGCTGAGACTTCTGGCGTGATTCTGTTAGAAGTGTGGACTCAAGTCACAATTTTGATGACTTTGGAGTCGATTGGAGGCGACAACATTGTCACAGACTTGCAACTCGACATGGACTTTACCTCAATAATTTGGGACTTGATTCGGACTGAAGTTTGAGTGTGACTTCAAAAGATTTTCAGTGACTTTGTTAAAGGGTCCCCATTCAAAGTGTTAACCTAACGTGATCATAATTTCCAGAAAAAAACCATATTTTTCCTTCAACTCTGCATCATTGAAAGCATCGATTCACGTCGGATTAAAGAACCAACAAGGATTGCATTCATCCAGATTTTATTTGGGAGACACTAAGAGTGCTTATGACTTGTAAGGATTCAAAGATTTCAAGCCTATGACTTAGACCTGACTCAACCTGTCTTGTCGGGACTTGAGACTTGACTTAGACTCGCATGCCTTTACTTGATTGGAGTCTTGAGATTAAGAACTTGAGACTTACTTAAGACAAAACACTGACTTGCTCCCACTTCTCTTCAATGTGGTCTAGTTTTTGGAGATTACCAAAAACCAAACTCCAAAAGTCAGGTAAACCTGAACCGAATAAACCCCTCGAAAGTGCATCTCTTATGTGATGATGTTTGAAACCATTTTAAATCATAAATACGTCAGCTCTAGGACACCTCTCCTGACCATCATGAGTGGCGGGGGGACGAGGCCGCTGAAGGGCTTACCAAAGTTAACTTGAGGTCACAGACTGGATCTGAGTTCAGATCAAAATCCCGGGAGCGTGACAGGAACGTGGTCTAGTGTTGAACACGTGTATTGACGTGTTCCTAGCGAGCGGTGGTTGCCACTAACACATTGAATCCCACACGTCTGCACTGTCTCAGGTCCATGAAAGTCTCCATAAAATCATTTTGACTAAACTGGTGTGTGCATTGTTTGGATTAGAAGATTACATTTGTGCAAAAGACTAAAGTAGGCCGTGTCTTTAAAAGTCGCAACCTAAATGTTCTCTAGTGTGCATCAGGCATTCATTTAGCAAATTGCCAATAAGGGTTTGCGGGTGCCCGTACTTTCAACTTAAGCAGTCATTCATTCAGTAGGGTGTATTCCTGGTTTTTTTTCCTGATGCATCATGTGGATGTCTTGTTCCAGCATTGGCCGTGTTGGACAATGGGTGTTGAGTGACGTGCTGCAAAATGTAATCGAATAATTTGCTTTGCTTTTGATTTGAATAGCAGGAGACGTTGTTAATCTGTAAAAGCCCAGGCCCTGATCACTAAGGTGACCCAAATGGTCTTCCAAGTATTATCTAAAACAAAATATTACAGGCAGTGGCACTGACATGCATCCCACTCAGGGGCCATGGCAACAAACCAAGAGCTTTTCATCATTTGCATCCAACCATCACCGGCCCCTTTTATTGTGTCTTCAAGGAAGACACGTCATGTAAACACCGTTTGAACATTTATGGGGCTAGCAACTCTTTTAGGAATCATCCACCTTGTTAAGGGCTTATGTGATACGGAGCTCCCGTGTAACTTTCATCATCTTGCCTGTTGGCGTGTTTTTGGATCTGACATTTACCCATACACATCCCTCCAAAGGTATTGGAACAGTGAGGTCCATTTCTTTTATTTCGCTATTGACTGAAAGGATTTGGGTCGGATGCACGACTTAGAACGGAGCATCTTTTGTTTGAACCCTCCCGTGCATCAAACAATACAGCACTGGGTGTCCGGATTTAGTCCCAGGTTGGGTAGGGTAGGTTTTGCATGGCTAGACATCAGTTAGAGGTAAAAACAACATGAAAACCTGGGCGCTAGCTACTGATGAAAAACAAGCACTTGTGAATCTGAATGAAGTACAAGCAGCCAGTAATATCAGCAACAACCTGCAATTTTCGGGGCATTTGGTTCACCAGTTCTGCACCTACAATACATAGCATTCAACCGCAACGTCATCAATTCTTTCCAGAAAGTCCGATTCTCAGCAAAATGGACACAAACCAAATCCATTTTTCCCATAAAAAATAACGTAAATCCAATCAGTCTGTTCCAGAAAGCCAAAAATGTTAACACAAATATAGTTAAAGTACTTTTACAGTTATACTTTGACATGCACAAAACAATTTCAAATGCATATAAAATAGCTAAATACATAGACATGATGAATGAAAGGAATAAATGAGCATCTAAGGTTAATTTTACCTTCACTGAAAATGTGATTCTTGATGTCTCGAGCGAGATCAGCCACCACCACCTTCCTGTTTTTACATGAGTTGTTTCTTGATTTCAATTTTGCTCCTCACCTCAATACTGTAACTCAAAATGGAGCCAAAAAAAGTTGCAAGTGCCAGGATTTTGATAAAGAAACACTACTGAACTCAAGCAAGGACTCGTGGCAAAACAGAAAGATGGTGTTCTTGTGCGTGTGTGTCTCGCTGCCACATCATGTCACTTCAGTAATCTTTGACGACGGTAAAAATAACCTTAAATGTGCATGAATCCCCTTCACTTCTCGTTTATATGCAGGTAGACATGTTTTATGTATGTAAAACGAAAAAATAGAAAAGTGTCAAAATGTTGTTTTTACCACTGATGATCATAGGTTGCTATTTTGTTGGCCAGCCAATATGATGGTCGGAAGGAAGGACGTTTGCTGAGTAAAACAAATGCATTGAGAATACAGTTGGACTCGCGCAGTCTTATTAAAAACGTGACAGGACGCGCGCCATATGTACCACCAACTGGGGTGTACATTTTTGACAGCAACCAAAAAACGGGTGCTAAGCAAGGTTCCCCTGCATTTTCACAGAAAATGATTTGTTTGCCCCCTGAGCCACAGGAAGGTCAATTAGCATCAGAATAACACGAGGTTTGAGTACCTTTTATGCCGTTCACGTGGACGAATTACGGCCTTGCATCTAAATGAGCCCAATTGCAGCCTTAGCCCTCAGAGTGTGCGCTCCTGTTGATTTATTTGGAGAGAACCTGACATTAAAAAAAGCAGCGACAATGAGATGCATTGACTACGGAGGTCACTATCCTTGTTACACAACTCAGAAACTTGTACGTAGTCGGCACTTATGTTTGCCTCCGCACTGTCTCTCAATGCATGCAAGTCTGCCCTTTTATTGCAGTAGGAAGAGGCATTCAAATGTATGCCTCAATGGGAACTATTAGTGGGATGCTTTCAGTGCGACTGAGAAAAAGAGCAGATTGGTTTAAAGCTGAGCACCGTGCTTGGCTCAGAAAGACATTAAGATAACAAAACAAGCATAGCCAAGGTCTGTTTGTTGCCTACTTTTAAACAGGGAATTGACTTCATTTCCTGTGAAAAGCCACCAGGACACAGAAAAGCAGGCTTCACTACACGTCTTAAAACAAAGGCTAGAGTTTTCAGTCAATCTGCTACTAACCTAGCACGATGTTATTAACATTTGTGTCCTCCTGGACCTTATGTAGAATATTTGGCATCTATTACTTTGGCCTGAAGGCAGCGTACGCCAAAGAAGGTCTTAGAAAAAAAAAAGTGTTTACATCTATATGTAAACCTACATTTAGAACCCTACATTTTGAACAAAGACAAAGTCGCGGGGGTTCTGTAAAGTCTCCGGATCAGTTCAGAACAATTGTACGGAGCCCCTAAAGGGACATGGAGAGAGAAAAAATTGACGGCTGAAAAAAAAAGTCCAACGTCCAACCATTGCAAGGGAACGCCAAACTTATCCCACTTCCGTGTAGCCTGCATATATACTTCCATGTTTGTCTGGAGTATTGAAGCGGGTTCTTGATGAAATCAACCAGGACCGCAAGATCCGAATACGCTCTGAGACAACAGAGCCCTCGTTCGTTGCAGAACCTTTTTAGGTGTCTGTCACTTACACCAACCCCTTTTTACTGCTAAGCACTGTTTTAATATCTATGAGCTTCAGGTCCAACTCTGAAAAGAACTCAACAAACTTTTCCCACTCATTTTCGTATCTGTTCTGTTTACGCTGTCAACACGGAAGTGTAAGAAGTTAGCCCTTTTTCTTTTTCCGTCAACAATTTTTTTCTCCACTGTCCCGTACAACGGAGAAAAAAAAGTAGAAAACGCTCTAATGGAGGTTTATACTTCAAGCTCACTGATTTGATTGTTTCGCTGTCAATCAAAAATGGATTTCACCTCAGACAGATCATCCAATCATCATGCATGCGCCCACATCAAAGTCAGACGCTCAGCATGACTGAGAAGGAAGTGGTGACATCAGCTCATTTTTTTACGACCTAGATCAAAAATGTATGTATCTATTTATATGTAAATTCTGCCCTCCGTTTGTAGTTGTTGGTACCATAGACTAAGTTGCTGGGGATTGGTAAAGTCTCTGGATCAGTTCAAAACCACGGAAAGAAATACTCGGAAAATGTTCGGGTCGATGTTTATACTCTAAGATCGCCGATTTGCTCATTTTACTGTCAATCAAAAAGATCATCCAATCATCATTCAGAGGCCGAGCGGCCGGGCCAGCCCATTGCCCCACAGACTCCCGTTGATGCTCAGCGTCCATTTGGCGGGACAAAGTCCAGCAATTATCCAATGACAGTCCAGTTTTGCACAGCGGAACCACTTCCGGCTGTTTTTATTAAAGCGGCGTGACTCTGCTGAGATGAAGGAGAAGGTAGCCAGGTCGGTTACCTGTGATAAGTAGCTGATTCTGAACAAAAGATGAAGGTTTTCTAGCGCACATTCAGTCAACGAAATGCACACACAGCAGTACATATTTCCCTCGCCGTCTTGTGATGTGACGTCACACATGTGATTAGTGGGTAAGGAAAACGAAAATGTGTGGGAGCCTGCAAGTGCAGTGTTGGGATCTTCGGGCTGACGGTGTCCCTCGGGACAATGCAATACCTTTCATATAGAACAGGTTTAAATGATTCCTTTAGCAGGCAAACCTTATGTCTGCAAATGTTCTTATTCATCAATAGGGCCTTCATGACCATTCTTACAGCCCATGTTTATTGGTTATGTCCTCGGTTTTTGCAGACGAGCGCTTTTAAGTTCAAAGATGATCAAAACATAGCTTCTCTGCAACATCAGCCTAGTGAATGCTTTACAAATCATCATCCATCCATCCATTTTCTGTACCGCTTATCCTCATTAGGGTGGCGGGGATGCTGGAGCCTATCCCGGCTGACTTCGGGCGGGAGGCGGGGTACACCCTGGACTGGTCGCCAGTCAATCGCAGGGCAGACAGACAAACATTCATACCGATGGACAATTTAGAGTCACCAATTAACCTAACATGCATGTTTTTGGAATGTGGGAGGAAAGCGGAGTACCCGGAGAAAACCCACACACGCACGGGGAGAACATGCAAACTCCACATGGAGATGCCCAACCCTGAACCTCCTGACTGTGAGGCCAACGTGCTACCCAGTCATGCACCGTGCGGCCCCAAATCACTACCCCATTGCATTTGAAAGGATGTTTTATTCTTACTGGGAGCACTGTGTGGGTTTTGTGAATTCAAACTGCTAAATGATGCGAAAAGAAAGGACTGTATGTGCACCACGGCTGTTCCACAAAGACAATAACACAATGCTTTCTGCCATTTTCACCTTGATGAAGACCAACTACACGCTGAGCCAGAATACATCCCAGTCCCTAAGTTAGCTCCCAAAGTTCGGTGATCCACCCCACCCCACCACCCCCCTCCCAGAATGAGACTCTATTACCGCTACAGTAGCGTAGCACATATCAAGGTGATTTATTGCCACCAAGAGCTCAAGTTGTTGGAAATGACTGCTGTGATTAGTCATATGTGCTTCAGAGCGGGGAAAGAAAGGCGATCGGCGTTCCTGTAAATTAACAGCAGCTGCGGACTGCAGTCGGCCGCGGCGAGGCGGTCAAACATGTTGAGTGGTGAGAGTCGCTGTGGGACACGGAGAAAGTGGGTCATTACGCCCCTTTCAGGTCGGAGTGGGTTGACAGGAGGGTGAGAGAGAGAAATTCCGAGGTTGCAGGATTAATTGATTTTTCCGCAGTGGAAATAAAACAGCAGAAGAATGATAGCCTGTAACCTCTGCCAAACTCCTTCTTGAGTAGCTGCACATATGCTCCATATATTCCACAAAATCCCCCCAAGATAAATCCACAGTTCATTACTCTCAGACAAAAAACACGCTCGTTGAAGAGCCTTTTTACTTGGAATTAGTTCTTTGTTTCCAAAAAAACTAATGTTTTTCTTTATCTTGACATATTGTACAATTCGTGATGTCGATGAGATTCAGAGTTTCTTTGTTACGTATGTTTAAACCTGCAAAGCTCTGCAAGCGATGGAATCACGTCCTAAGAATTACATTGAAGGTATTTCCCTACCAACTTTCATTCCATTTTCCTCCGCTTATCCGGGTCCGTGTCGCGGGGGCAGCAGTTTCAGTAGGGAAGTCCAGACTTCCCGGTCTCCGGCGACCTCTTCCAGCTCCACCGGGAGGACACCAAGGCGTTCCCAGGCCAGCTGTGAGACATAGTCCCTCCAGCGTGTCCTAGGTCTTCCCGGGGGCCTTCTCCCGACTGGGCATGCCCGAAACACCTCACCAGGGAGGCGCCCGGGAGGCATCCGGACTAGATGCCCGAGCCACCTCAACTGGCTCCTCTCGATGTGAAGGAGCAGCGGCTCTACTCTGAGCTCCTCCCGGATGGCCGAGCTCCTCACCCTATCTCTTAGGGTGAGTCCAGCCACCCTACGAAGGAAACTCATTTCCGCCGCTTGTATCCGCGATCTCATTCTTTCGGTCATGACCCATAACTCATGACCATAGGTGAGGGTGGGAACGTAGATCGATCGGTAAACAGAGAGCTTTGCCTTCCGGCTCAGCTCTCTCTTCACCACGACGGTCCGGTACAGCGACCGCATTACTGCAGATGCTGCACCGATCCGTCTGTCGATCTCACGCTCCAACCTTCCCTCACTCGTGAACAAGAACCCGAGATACTTGAACTCCTCCACCTGAGGCAAGACCTCACTCCCAACCCGGAGGGTACAGTCCACCCGTTTCCGACTGAGAACCATGGCCTCGGATTTGGAGGTGCTGAGTCTCATCCCAGAAGCTTCACACTCAGCTGCAAACCGCTCCAGTAAACGCTGAAGGTCACAGCCTGATGAGGCCATAAGGACCACATCGTCTGCAAATAGCAGAGACGAGATCCTAAGGTCACCAAGCTGGACTCCCTCAACACCTTGACTGCGCCTAGAAATTCTGTCCATGAAGATTATGAACAGAATCGGTGACAAAGGGCAGCCTTGGCGGAGGCCAACGTTCACCGGAAACAAGCTCGACTTACTGCTGGCAATGCGAACCAGGCTCCTGCTTCGATTGTACAAGGACCGAATGGCACGTAGAAGCGGACCATCAATCCCGTACTCCCGGAGCACCCCCCACAGGACACCACGAGGGACACGGTCGAATGCCTTTTCCAGGTCTACAAAGCACATGTAGACCGGTTGAGCAAACTCCCACATACCCTCCAGTACCCTTGCAAGGGTGTAGAGCTGGTCCAGTGTTCCGCGACCGGGACGAAAACCACATTGCAGCTCCTGTAACCGAGGTTCTACTAACAGTCATACCCTTCTCTCCAGCACCCTGGAGTAGACTTTCCCAGGGAGGCTGAGGAGTGTGATCCCCCTATAGTCGGGGATAGTCCCCCTAACACACCCTCCAGTCACCCTTTTTAACAATGGGGACCACCACTCCGGTCTGCCAGTCCCGAGGTACCGTCCCTGACTCCCATGCGATGCTGTAGAGGCGTGTCAACCAACACAGTCCTCCAACATCCTACCAACTTGCATAGGAAAAAGGAAAGTTGTTCTGTTTCCGTTTATGAAGAAAAAATTGCAACAACATATCATATGTTGGTATACTCGTGGTACTTTTTTTTATTGAACTCTCACTTGTGACATAAAACTTAACATAAAAAATGTTCTAGTTTATTTACGTATTCGTTTTTTATTTAAATGCATGATTTGCACTTGCAAAGAAAAAAAAGCTATTTATACAGTTTTACACGTGCTTCAGTGGGAATTTTTGGGAAGTTTTTCTGCTCATACAGATAAATAGTACTATGCACTTTTCTGTGCAGGTTTTTGTCACAACGTAATATTTTCGGTGCTCGCGGGCTGACCAAAATGACGTATGCTGACACCTGACAAACGGCTAAAGGATGGGTCGGGCTTCAAACTCCAAGCGATACTGAAGCAGTGTTCTTCAAAGCATTGTTAGTTAGCACAAGAGCAACACACTTTGTAACAATAGACAATAGTAGACAATATTTTTACAAAGTGAATCGGTTAGAAAAAAAGATCAGTAGAATAACTAATATTGTTGCCGGAAAATCAATGTGTATGTCAGCTCGTTTGCAGATTGCCTTCCTTGATTCAATGTTAGTTACATATACTGTACAGTAGGGGTGTCACGGTACACTAAAACGTAATTTCGGCTCGGTTCAGTTTCTTGAAGTGCTCGGTTCGGGTAATTTTTGGTACAAAGAGGTACAAAAATGATTTCAAACGCTTTTTATTTTTTTTTATGCAAACAATACATATAAATATATTTAAACAAATAAAAATAACCCATTTTAAGTTTTTCAATAGAACAATAATGATAAAAGGAACTGTTGCAATAAAAAAAACAATGCATAAGATTACAAATGAAAACTGTAAATTTTGAACACTTAGCAGCAACAGCCTGAATATATACAGTCTTTATTTACGTTTTTGGCTACTTCACACTGCGGCTCGAACACAGGACCTTCGTAATGGGAGGCGGGAGCGCTGAACGCTCGGCCAAGTGCCTGAGACTGTCAGCCGAGCGGTCAGCGCAGCTCTTAAGGCAGAGGGAGAGAGGTTTACCAAGGTACACTTGCGCGTCCGTTACACATATCCCAAAATGACAATGCGCAAACAGGCTGAAATTGACATGACATCATGTTTTAGA
>QODF01000084.1:935853-966692 GCA_024372805.1 Oostethus manadensis | reverse complement strand
ACCCAGGTCTTCCAGATCTCCTGATTGTGTGGCCAACGTGCTAACCACTCAGCCACCGTGCGGCCCAGCAAATAATCAAATATATCAAATAGATGCAAAGATGAAATCGGCCATGCGTGAAAGTTGTAAAGGAGAGTCACAACCAGCTAGAGTGTGTCGGTAAGAATAAACAAGCGGAAAGGACCTAAACTAAAAGGACACAATGTTCACCGGTGTAGCTGCCTAAGATGCCGCCCACCTCGATCCATCACAAGGCTGCCTGTGGCTCCCGAGATGCACCACTTTGCCCCCGCAGCACCTTTCTCTCCCACGGCTGCTCGCCTTACACCCGCCGCCGCTACCACCACATCGCCCCGCGGTGAGTGACAGCCGTCTAGTTCCGCCTGACTGCAGCCTCCATCTCCTTCCCCTCAAGGACAACGAGGAGGACATATTGTCATCAACTCATCTCTCTCACTCCCACGTCCGCCGCCGTCTCTTTCTTCTCCATCGCTGAACATATGCACTCCGTCTCTCACCACACGCACGCTCACACAGACATCGGAACCAGCGACCCAGTCACCTGTGACAACATCTATATGACCTTTTCCTGGTGTCCCCGGGCTCGGCAGCAACGCTCGCACAAACAACCGGCAGTGCCTGCCGCTTTCCATTCGCTGCTTTCACTTAAGAGTCTGCAGTAGAAAAAGCGTCTCAGCCGTTGTTGTTCAAATCCTTGAGTGGAGTGAATAAATAAGGTATTGGCTGTGAGGGCTTTCGCGCCCGTCTCTTGACGTTTTTTTCCCACAAGTCCTTTGTGTCATCAAGTGATGCGAGTAAGGACTTGCCGGCCCGAGTACGAGGCTGATAGGACGAACGAGGTGGCAGGGCCCTTTTGAAATTGTTTGTTGGGTCTTATTAGTGTTCTCTGCAAGGATTATTAATATTGTTATTATTTCAGCACCTAAATCGAAAACCTGATCCTACGAAAGTGTGCATCATGGAAAAAAATGTTGCATCGGTCCAAAAATGAGTCCCTCACTACATCGCTGTTCCAATATCGCTCCCCTGCTTTATCGCAGTTTTTTTTTAAATTATTTAATTAATACAAGATCGGGCCGCACGGTGGATGAGTGGTTAGCACATTGGCCACACAGTCAGGAGATCTGAAAGACCTGGGTTCGAATCTCCGTTGGGCATCTCTGTGTGGAGTTTGCATGATCTCCCCGTGCGTGTGTGGGTTTTCTCCGGGTACTCCGGTTTCCTCCCACATTCCAAAAACATGCATGTTAGCTTCATTGGCCGCTCTAAATTGTCCATCGGTGTGAATGTTTGTTTATATGTGCCCTGCCATTGACTGGCGACCAGTCCAGGGTGTACCCCGCCTCTCGCCCGAAGTCTGCTGGGATAGGCTCCAGCATCCCCGTGACCCCAATGAGGATAAGCGGTATAGAAATTGGATGAATGGATGAATACAAGATCGATCGTCGAACAAACTAAGCGAGGGACAGGAAGTGTAACAGCCTCGTTATATAGTCACATACAGTCGTTCCTTACACCACAGTTTGAACATCGCTCCCTCGCTCTATTGTGATTTTTCCATTTTCCTCCGCTAATCCGGGTCCGGGTCGCGAGGGCAGCAGTTTCTGTAGGGAAGTCCAGACTTCCCGGACTCCGACCACCTTTTCCAGTTCAACTGGGAGAACACCATGGCATTCCCAGGCCAGCTGTGAAACATAACCGGCTCCTCTCGATGTGAAGGAGCTGTACTCCGAGCTTCTCCCAGATGGCTGAGCTCCTCACCCTATCTCTTAGGGTGAGTCCAGCCACCCTACGGAGGAAACTCATTTCCGTCGTTTGTATCCGCGATCTTCTTCTTTTTGTCATGATCCATAACTCATGACCATAGGTCACTGTGGAACATAAATCGACCGGTAAACCACACCTGTGCACCAGGCTCCTGCTCCGATTGTACGAGAACAGAAAGGCACGTTGGCGCACCACCAATCCCGCACTGCCGGAGCACCACCCACAGGATACCACGAGGGACGCGGTCAAATGCCTTTTCCAAGTCACCAAAGCACATGTAAACCGGTTGGGCCAACTCCCACATAACCTCCGTACCCTTACAAGGACAAAGAGCTGGTCCAGTGTTCTGCGACCGGCCCAAAAACCACATTGCACCTCCTGTAACCTCTCTCCAGCACCGTGGAATAGACCTTGCCAGGGAGGCTGAGGGGTGTGAGCCCCCTATAGTTGGAACACACCCTCTGATCACCCCTTTTAAAAATGGGTACCACCACTCCGGTCTGCCAGTCCATAAGTACTGTTCCCGATTCCAATGCAACGTTGAAAAGACGTGTTAGCCAAGACAGTCCCCCAACATCCAGAGCCTTGAGGAATTCAGGGCGAAACTCGTCCACTCCTGTAGCCTTGCCAATGGGAAGTGTTTTGCCTACCCCAGATACCTCAACCACGTTGATAGAACTGTCCGCGTACGTGTTCTCAAACTCTGCTTCTTCTAAGGAAGGTGTGTCAGTGGGATTGAGAAGAGCCTCAAAGTATTCCTTTCACCGACTATATCCTCAGTCGAGGTCAGCAGGCCCCGTCCCCGCTGTAAACAGTGTGAACTGGGGACTGCTTCCCCTTTCTGAGGCATCGGACGGTTTGCCAGAACCTCTTCAAGGCCGACCGAAAAGTCATGCTTCATGGCCCCACCAAACTCCTCCTACACCCAGGTTTTTGCCTTGACCACCACCAAAGCCATGTGCCGCTTCGCCTGCCAGTATCTGTCAGCTACCTCGGGAGTCACGCAAGCCATCTATGCTTGATAGGACTCCTTCTTCAGCTTGACGGCAGCCCTGACCTCATCGGGTTAGGGTTTTGCCGCCACGACATCCCCGGTCAACAAGAGGGTTATTTCCCTACGCCTCCGGGCGGGGAAAAGGGTCCAGACCGTTGTTTGTGCATTAAGTCAACCATCAAACCTATTCTTACGTATAGAATAAATAAATTGGAGGTTAACTATTTAGCTCGGTAAATTGCTACGTTATTGTTAAAGCAGTGGTGTCACTTCAGGGTTCCCATGGCCTGCGCACAAGAGAAAAGAGAGAAAGCTAGCAGTATTGTCGGACTGCACGTAAATGTATGGCAGATTAATGTCAGTTATTTCATGTCAAAAAACCTTTTCAGGACACCCAGAATGCAGTTTCTGTGCGAATGAAAAGCTGAAACGTTAAAATACTTTTGACCTCCAAGCGTTTCAGTACGGAAAGCCCAACAGCCACAGAACCAGCCAAACTATGACAAAAGTGTGATTTTATTGTCCGGAAAAAAGACGCAATCACCGAAAGAAATACCCATACCAGAGTCCGATTGACAGGTCGTCAAAGAGCCCATGAAAGAGCACAAGCACAGGTTGTCAGGCAGTTTTTGAGGTATTTTCTGAGTTACGATGCGGTGGGTGTTTAATTATATCTGTAGATTATTCCAATAAAAAACAAGCTGATGGCCACAAATGCGCCCCGGGGCGCACAATGAATAGACCCAAGATCTCAAGGAATTTGGCTCCAGAGCCCAAACTGTGGGTTGAGGTGAGTCCGACTATATCTAGTCAGAATGTCTCCGCCTCTTCCACGAGCTCGGGCTCCTTCCCCACCAGAGAAGTGACATTCCATGTCCCAAGAACCAGATTTGGCCCCCAAAGACCAGGTCACCCAGACACCCGCCCTTGACCACTGCCCAATTTGCATTGCACCGAACCCTTATGCTTGCCCCTGCAGGTGGTGGGTCTGCGGGGGGGAGTTCCCGTGCGGCTTTTTTGGGCTAGGCCCGGCCAGGCCCCACGGGTGAAGACCTGACCACCAGGCGCTCGCCCTCGCCCAGGGTGAGGCCCCGGTATCCCACGGGCGAGGTGCGGTCATTCCTCTTGTTCTTTTTTATTAGGGTTTCTGAATCACTCTTAGTCTGGCCCGTCACCTAGAACCTGTTTGCCTTGGGAGACCCTCCCAGGGCCATAAAGCGCCCGACAACATAGCTCCTAGGATCACCCCGGCACTCAAACCCCTCCACCACGAGATAGTGGTGACTCACGGAGGAGTATTATTTAAGCATTTATTATTATATTATTCAAGCAGCTGAAAGTGCAAATGTCTGCAAACATTCACATAATACACTATAATTAATACACTGATGAATAATGTAATTAACCAATGGGTCAAATGGTTTCCTTTGATGGGAAACAGGTCACCCATTAAAATTAACCCATTGTTAATTATTACCTAACTCTGATTGCTACATTGTTTTAGCATGTATGTGTGTACTGTATGTATCATCTATATACATTAGATCTTGCCGGGGCATCTTCTGGGCACACGATTGGGTACACAAGACAAGATTTTAACACACATTAAAAAAAAGGACAATGAGAAAACATGACTGAACAAACAGCCTTTCTTATTTAACCGAGTCGCAAAACAATGCAGGTGTTTGGAAATGTTTATCGTCCCGCAAATTGCCAATAAACAATACTGTCAACATTTTTGGGACCATATAAACCACTGATATTGTATGATATTCATACAGTACTGGCCAAACGTAAGGACACGCAACACAAGTGATGGTCTCGACTTCATTAATAAGGCCAGAAATTCCGCCGAGTAACCCTGTGAAGTGAAGACCAGTTCAGGTGACTACCTCATGAAGCTCACTGAGAGGTCATGGATGGATTGCAGCGCTATCCGAAAAACAAAAAAAATCATAAGACATAAAATATATGTCTGTAATATAAGATATATTTAGAGTTCCATTCCATTTTCTTTCGCTTATCCGGGTCCGGGTCGCGGGGGCAGCAGTCTCAGTATGGAAGTCCAGACATCCCGGTCTCCAGCGACCTCTTCCAGCTCCCCCGGGAGGACACCAAGGCGTATATTTAGAATTATTTCACACTTTTTTGTTAAGTACATAATTCACATGTGTTCATTCATAGTCTCAACAATGGAAATAGTCATGAAAATAAGAAAACAAAGGTGTTTCCAAACCTTGGCCTGTTCTTATTTAATAATACTAATAATAGTAATATTAATAATAGTAAGAAAATAATAATAATAATAATAATACATGATAATAAATCATAATAACAAAGTATTCATTATATTTAATATGTCATCTTTCAGGCCGCGTGGTGGGTGAGTGGGTAGCATGTTGGCCTCACAGTCCGAATCAGTGTCAGGGTTCGAATCTCCGTTGAGCATCTCTGTGTGGAGTTTGCATGTTCTCCCCGTGCGTGTGTGGGTTTTCTCCGGGTACTCCGCTTTCCTCCCACATTCCAAAAACATGCATGTTAGCTTCATTGGCCGCTCTAAATTGTCCATTAGAGTATGAATGTTTGTTTGTCTGCCCTGCGATTGGCTGGCGACCGGTCCAGGGTGTACCCCGCCCCCGCCCGAAGTCAGCTGGGATAGGCTCCAGCATCCCCGTGACCCTAATGAGGATAAGCGGCATAGAAAATGGATGGATGTCATCTTTCACTCAGTAAAGTTGTGGAATGCACAAGCAGTTGGTACTGTCAAAGGTTTGGAGCATTTCTTGAAATGCTGTGTTCCTTGCTCATCGTCACACAGGAGCTGTGGCATTTGGCTTTGCAATCATCTTTTTCCCCCCCAAATTTGTCATGAGGTTCCACTCTTTTGCTGTGTTCATGCTAGTTCATCAGGCTAGTGGGAGACATTACCAGGCTACAAAAAGCGTTTTTCCAAGCTACATAATCCACACCGTTTGTGATTTACGATCGTATCTTATTTGGGGTTCACCTCGTCTCAAAGCGTCTCACAACACCAACTATGGTGGGTTCCGGCACCACTGTGTGTGAAATCTCAAAGCTTGACAAAAAAACTCATAAACATGCAAAACTGTGATTTTTCTAGTAGTGGTACATGCGTGGTGTACATTTTACCCGTTATCACAAAGTCATCCCTGGTCTGTCGTGGTTGATTGGTTCCAGACCTGACTGCAAAAATTCTGCCAAGTAGGATTCAATCTTTATGCATTCGAGATTTTATAGATACCGTATCCTATTTTATAGCATAGAAAACATGATGACCTTCTAAAAATGTTTTTCACATTATTAGATCCCCGTAAACTTGAAATAACATTCTTATCTGTATATTCATACTACCAAATATACTGTAGCAGACATAGTAAGCAATAAAAAGACGTCATAACACACTGTTAGCGTCGGGTAAGTTCCTTGTTGTAGTGTCTGAAACCTAATCAGGGTCGATCGTACGACATTAAAAAAAAAAAGATCAAATTGCGCAACATGCACGGGCTGTGGCATCTCTGAAGTGACTGAAGAGACGCTTTAAACACGGCAGCGTATTTATCCAAACTGTAACTGAGTCAGGAAGAAGGACAAAATAAGCAATCAAAACCGTACCACTTCCACACTGAATCGCAAAACAGCGATCGTGTATTAAATAATACATTTTTGTGAGCGCTGCGATAGAGTGAGGGAGCGATATTCAAACCATGATGTATGATGGTTTAAAGTACTACTGACTTAAGGAGAATGAGATGTGTGTCTGCACAAAAGGCCTGCATTCAGAGACTATATACTTACTTATTTTAAAAGAGACTTTTTTAGACATGGCGGTCGGTGCTGAAACGCGAGGATTCCACTGAATATGAGCTTTTGTATGGTGGCCTAAACAAGCAACTGTAATATCAAAGCGGTAAAGCTGAGCCTTTCAAAGGGACATAAAAGTCTCTGTTAACACAGAAGTGACCCGGCGGCCTTTCCGAGGTCTCGTACAAAAACAGGAATTGGAAGGTTTTCTGGGGTTTTTTTTCATCCACCCGCAACGTCACAAGCAAAGCTCATTCGTTTTCACGCTGGCTTGTTAAACGTCTCACGGACCGGGGACACTTCTCCATAACTTGACGGCGGGAACTTTACAGCAGAGTCGCTCGAGTTCAGTGCTGCAGCAACGATAATGAGAAATCAACTTCCACTAATATCAGCGGACTTTAACGAGACAAGATCAGGCAGCGCTTCCCCTAATTGCAGCGCGCACGTGAAAGTTGGTGAAGCAAGCGCAACCGCAGTTTTGTTGCACGGCAACGGCTTGTGAGTTTGTGAAGCATTTGAAATCCAACTTTGGTGATTTGTTATTATTGCTTCACATTGCGTAACACGTAAGACGGCGGTGCAGGTCTCCTCACAGACGGATTTATACGGAAGCCTCCCCAATTCCACAATCAAGCTAATATATGAGAACGCCACGATGGAACTTGAATTTGCCACTTGGACTTTCAGGTCGTTTAAGAGTGCCGGCTTCATCCGTAACGGGCCAATTTACCAATTCCAAACCCGTCCTCATTTGGCTTTCTAAAGTTCCATTCCCTATGTGGTGCTGGTGCTGTTGTGAGCTGTGCTAGTGGAGATTAATAATTCAAAGCCACTTTAATGGTGATGTGCTGCTAAGAATGATATCCAAGGGAGTAATGGCACGCCGCCATCATTATTGTTTGGCCTGTACCGCACTTTTAAAGTCATGGATCGGGTCTTCGTCGGTACAGTAAGGGAGCAAAGTGCAGAACATAAAATGTCTTAACTTTTTTTTTCTTTTGGAAGACCAGGGTTCGGGCCGCACGGTGGCTGAGTGGTTAGCACATTGGCCACACAGTCAGGAGATCTGGAAGACCTGGGTTCAAATCTCTGTTGGGCATCTCTGTGTGGAGTTTGCATGTTCTCCCCGTGCGTGTGTGGGTTTTCTCCGGGTACTCCGGTTTCCTCCCACATTCCAAAAACATGCATGTTAGCTTCATTGGCCGCTCTAAATTGTCCATTAGAGTATGAATGTGAGTGTGAATGTTTGCATGTCTGCCCTGCGACTGACTGGGGACCAGTCCAAGGTGTACCCCGCCTCTCGCTCCGGAGGCTCCAGCAGACCCCGTGGCCCTAATGAGGATAAGCAGCATGGAAAATGGACGGGGCATAAAAGAAACAAAACAAAAATCTAAATAATAACAAATATATATACTATAATGGTTTAATGTGCAATAGAAACCCTTTGAACAGTTTGAATTATTATTTAATTTTTAGGAAATTAAAGTTGCCTGGCGTGCAGCATTAATAGTTCCAGATTGTACCAGCATTCCTCATTGGACACACTGCTTTTTCATCCTATCCACGTGTTCACATATTCCTCCAGGAAGGCCGAGCACTCCCACACAGAAAGGGTTTCCAAGCTTTGTGCTCAAACAAACACATACAAAAAAAATGAAAGGCTGCAAGGGCCTCTCTGATATTTTGTAAAGCAACACAAGTTATATAAATTGCAAGAAAACAGCAGTTTGTGATATAGATGAAGTATGAGCTTCAATCTTTCTTCTTTTTTTCCTTTGGTTTTTTCATTTTTTGCTATTTATTTTTATTTTTCACATGTTTCAACTTTCTTCTTAAATAATTTTTGTCAATATTTTGGTAATATAACCTTATTACCATATTATTACTTTCTTCCAATGATAATATAATCTTTTCCTCAATTAATTTTCCAAAATTCCAACTTTTTTTTTGTTTCTTTTATTACAACTTAAAAAAAAAATTATCTCATAATATTAACAATCTTGTAAAGTCCCACTTTTTTTTTTTTTATATTTTGACTTTATTCTCATAACATTTCAGCTGATTTTTCCCATTTCTGCTGTTTTTTTTCCCAACTATTTCAACTTTAATCTCTGTAATTTACTTTCCATAATTATTACTTTATTCCCATAATATTATGACATTATTCTCATAACAATTATACCTTTTTTCAGCAACTTTCAAGTTCTTTTTTTTTCCATTTTTGCTGTTATTGTTTTTTTCTTTTTTGTTTTCTTGTTCAATCATATTCTTAAAATGTGCCATGAACCAAAAAAAAACTGAGAAGAAACGCAAATGGCCCCATGACCGCACTTTGGACACCCCTGGTGTACTGAGTAGACGCCTTACTATATTACAAGGCACTTCCTGCCCCTCACTAATGTATAGCAATGGTACAAATCCTTGCTATGTCCTGGTTCAGACACCCAACAATGAGCATGTAAAGCTCATTTTCTCTTTGCGGAACTGGAGGACATTTAAAAATTGCCTAATGTACATAAATCCTAACAGAGTTCTGTTTGATTGTTATTATGAATAATGTGTCTCTTTGGCGGGCGTCTGATTTAGAAAGGAAGAAAGATGAAGATGGACTCAGCGATATTTTTCTCCCCACAAACACAAGCCCCCCTTGCATAAATATTAATGGCGTATTTTCAGCTGGTGGGCATAAATGGTTTTTCAAACAGGGAATTTTAACTGCCATCCAAGCGTGTCGGCACCGCTTTAGGGCCGGTGCGACGAGAGCGCTTTAACTATTTATTTTAGTTACTCGAGGAAAACACCGATCAATAGTCCCGTTCATCTTTTCCCGGAGCAGCGTTTTAACTGTCATCTTGCCTCAACTTGTTTCATCCCTTCAATTGATTGCAAAATTATGGCCTCATTTTCTCGCGATTTTTATCCTTTCAGGTCTACGACCATGAGTACAAAGCGGTGCTGGATGGCGTAGAGCGAGACGGCTTGATGGAGATCGACCCCATTCGACAGGTTGAAATATTTCGAATCGGAAATGGCAGCGAGGAAGTTCTTGAGGTGCACGACTTTAAAAATGTAAGTATGGAGATGTCATATGTTCTGATTTTCCAAATATTGCCTCATTAACCGATGATCAACAATCAGCGACTGCCTTTGCAGGATTAGTGACGTTCAGACCATAGTCAGGCATCAAGACGCACTTTCCACACCATCTACTTCGACCATCGTGATCATCTTTGACATATTTTTCACACAAAATTGCAACATATTTTGAAAAGCTGAGCACAAAATGAACATAACGAAGAAGCTTTTGCGTTTTTGTTTATGTGATGTTACCACACAACAAGGATGGTTGATGATGATGACCATCTTCTTCTTTTCCTTTCGGGTTATCCGCCACAGCGAATCAATGGCCTCCATCTAACTCTGTTTTCTGTATCCTCTTCTCTTGCGCCAACTACCTTCATGTCCTCTTTCACTACATCCATAAACCTCCTCTTTGGTCTTCCTCTAGGCCTCCTGCCTGGCAATTCAAAACTCAGCATCCTTCTACCAACATATTCACTATCTCTCCTCTGGACATGTCCGAACCATCTCAGTCTGGCCTCTCTGACTTTATCTCCAAAACCTCTAACATGTGCTGTCCCTCTGATGTGCTCATTCCTGATCCTGTCCATCCTGGTCACACCCAAAGAGAACCTCAGCATCTTCATCTCTGCTACCTCCAGCTCTGCCTCCTGTCTTTTCCTCAGCGGCACTGTCTCTAAACCAAACAACATGGCTGGTCTCACCACAGTTTTGTACACCTTTCCTTTCATTTTAGCTGAAACTCTTCTATCACACATCACACCCGACACTTTTCTCCACCCATTCCAGCCTGCCTGCACACGCTTTTTCACCTCTTTTCCACACTCTCCATTGCTCTGGACTGTTGACCCTAAGTACTTAAAATCCTCCACCTTCTTTATCTCTTCTCCCTGTAACCTCACTCTTCCACTTGGGTCCCCCTCATTTACACACATGTACTCCGTCTTGCTGCGACTGACCTTCATTCCTCTCCTTTCCAGCGCAAACCTGGACCGCAGAACAACAAGTTTACAAGTTTATGACTTAGCAGAAGCGTAGTAACTAAGGGGCTGGCTACAGGTTGAAACAACAAAATATTTTCTCGTTTCACCCTCCAAAATGATTTTCCTAAGCTCTAGACAAGGGGTGTCAGGATACACTCAGTTCACAAGACAAGATGATAAACAAGATTGGGTCTACAAGAACGACAAATTACTTTTAAGAAAAGTACAATTAAAATAATCTAAAAGATATCAAACAATATATTGCAATCTACTCATTGAATTTCTACCTTGGATTTCTCTCAGGTTACACTGTATGACTGACATTTAGCATGTCCCGAGCTGATCTTCAGGATAGGTATCTGCTGCCGGTCAGCTGTATTTGGAAGATCAGAAAAGAAAGGCTCCCGCCTCAAGATTGGGCTGATTCTGGTTGTCGTAACTCTGGGCCACACTCCAGCATAATAGGCACGGTAAATACGCCTCTAACCTGGTTGCCACTCGACTCCCGCCACCCAGGTGAAGAAGAACACACGACACCACTGTGCAGGTCTATCGTGGTGAATCATTTCACGTTGGACACTGGAAATTTGGCTCCATAGCTACATGGTAGATTCTTCTCACTGTGCCCTGACTCCTCTGTCATGGTGCCAGGATCTCAGACGGGAAGTGCCGCTCTAACCGCCTGTTATGTTCTAAATCACACCACAAATTGATCTATAACTATAGTAAAGCATTAGTCCTACCCTGAAAGCATTGTAATGGCGACTGAATAATTTTACGGCAGGATGGCTGTAATTCAGTTGGCCATTTATTTGCATGTCAACACAGAGCACTCACTCCTTTGACAAGATGTTCCACTTGCTAGTTTGTTTTTCTACGCATTTGACTCCAAACATGGGTTCCAGCCAGCATGCTGAACAACACTGCCCTCTGTAGCCCACTAATACACTAAACAGCAGCTTGCTCGGGAATAACACAAAATACCCGTCTCTGCAGTATTTTGCTTGCCCCTTTTTTCCAATTTGATCTTTTATTGGATGGACTTTTCTTTTCATTAGGGACCCGACTCACAAAGGTTAGAAAAGCAAACAATATTGTTGGTCTTGCTGTGTAATAAAAACCGCCAATTGGGCAATCCTCGGGTGGATATTGAAGAGCTATTTTAATAACCATATTCAATTCAACAAATTCAGGATTGTAACAAAAGTTTATTGTTGTTTGCGGAGTGGATGATTCATGTGTCAATAGCGACAAAAGTTGACAAAAATTTAAAAAAGGGTTGAATGTGCACTACAAACAAAATAAAGCGACGAGATTCAGCTTTCGGGCACTTGCTGGGTTTCATAACGATCACAGCTTGGTGCTGAATGGATGAAAGGTATTCCAAATTTGTGTTCAGCCTTTGTGCATTACTTAACCTGTTCAGGGTGACGGGTCAGCTGGAGTTTATCCCAGCTGGCTTTGGGCGGGACTGGTCCCCAGCCAATCACAAGGCACGTGGACAAAGATAACTGTCTCCAGCTAACCAAACATGCATGGTTTTGGACTAAACCATACAAAGCTGGAAATGGAACTCAGCACCACTTAGCCGCGCAGCCTGGTTGGAGTTGAAAATGTGTGAAACTGTGAAAAGTGAAACTGAAAAAAGACACACATTGCTGTCACTTTGCGAAAAAATGCAAAGAGGGGCAACGTTAATATGAGTTGCTGACGCCTCGAGATTGGGTGTGTCCCGCCTCTCAAACGGGAACTGCTGGAGATTCCTTCAAACGGGATAACTGGTGCAGATAGAGCGTGAGCGAAGGACCACAAATTCCTGTAATAAGTCCTTAAACACCCAGTCATTGGCGGAGCTAGGACTTTACTGTTTAAATGCACTCGCTGCAGCCCCAAGAGGGGCTTGTTCTTTCCCCGAAAGACTCATTCTAAAGTAGAAACCGTACAAACACCATCAAGAGAGCCGCAATTGGTTTTCTCACGCCACACGCTTTTGTTGCTGCAATTTTGTCTGCAGCAACACTCATTAACTTACCTTCCGTTTCGAAACCCCGCTCAAGTGCGCTGGAGGGTCACACAAGCGAGACCTCAGAAAGGCAGGCCAGCGAGTTCACGGCGTTATCTACCGGGAAACGCGGCATCAAACACAAGAAAGCGCATTTAGGTGTCAATATTCTGCTTACAATAGTCCGCCGGAATGTTGGCATCCGCAATGCACTTTTTTTCCCATTCCTTTTCTCGCCTCTTTCTATGTTTCACCACCAAGCTGACACACACACACACACACACACACACACACACGTGCCTGTTGCTCGCTCCACTTTGCCTACCAACAGTCGAGGGGCAGACAAAATACATCCCCAAACCAAAGTCATTGTCACATTACAACGTTATTGTTCGCAAAACCTTGTTGGAGAAAAAGCAAAAAAGAATATTGCATTGTTTTGCAAAAAAAAAAAAATACTTTTTAATGATGTTCTGTTTTTCAAATATATCCTTTTTTAATTCCATCACAACCTGTGTATGTACATTTGAACCAAGTTGTCTATTACAGAGAGATTTACATCTGAGCAAAAACTCTCGGAAGTTGACTCGGATGAACTCAGCTCATTAGCATTAAAGCTGCAGACACACAAAATAGGTTGTCTTTAAAAGCACTTTTAAACTACCCTAACCCCGGCATCATGCCAAGATTGCCAATACACTGTTGTTGGACCCTTGAGGTGTTTTTCTTAATTTGTTGAAAAATGTGAATATCTGGAAATGCAAGGAAAAAAAGAAACACTCATCCATCCAACCTTTGGGTGAGGTGACCTTTGGTCTTGCCTTCAAGTCTTCTGCGCAGAGGAAGAAAGTGCACACCAGTGACATTAGAACAGTGGACTTGAAGAAACACGTACTACGCTCCACAGATCTCAGATTGTTTTACAATGTACGTCTCGGATGTCCTCCGGTCACATCCACATTGTTCCCGCCGCTATACGGTTGGGAAGTCCGCATCTGTGGTGTACACGGGGGGGTGCGTTCAAGACCATTGATCCTTACTGTGCTCACACCACCCAAAAATGTTTGCATAAAAAATGAAAGTATTCACTTAATACAACAATTTAGTCATACTGCTGTCCTCCACTGGGAAGCAAGTATAATATAGAAGTGAAATAAAATCCCCACAGTGAGTTTTCGAAACCGCTGCCATCTTGGCTGTGATGTCACATGGAGAGATGAAATTCCTCTTTAGCTTGCCTGAAAATCCATATTATTATTCTAAAATTCATTCTACTATTTCTAGTAGAAAAATGGGGATTTATATTAAAGGGTTTGTAAAAATAACAGTGCTAGTGATAAGTGTTAATACAGTGGTGTGAAAAAGTATTTGCCCCCTTCCTGACTTTTTATTCTTTTGCACGTTTGTCACACAAAATGTTTCTGATCATCAAACACATTCTAATATTAGTCAAAGATAACACAAGTAAGAAGAAAATGCAGTTTTTAAATGAATGTTTTTATTATTTAGGGAGAAAAAAATCCAAAGCTACATAGCCCTGTGTGAAAAAGTAATTGCCCCTGCACCTAATAACTGCTTGGGCACCCTTAGCAGCAATAACTGCAATCAAACGTTTGCCATAACTTGCAACAAGTCTTTTACACGCTCTGGAGGAATTTTGGCCCACTCATCTTTGCACAATTGTTGTCATTCAGCTTTATTTGAGGCTTTTCTAGCATGAAGCGCCTTCTTAAGGTCATGCCACAGCATCTCCATGGGATTCAGGTCAGGACTTTGACTAGGCCACTCCAAAGTCTTCATTTGGTTTTTCTCCAGCCATTCAGAGGTGGATTTGCTGGTGTGTTTTGGGTCATTGTCCTGCTGCAGCACCCAAGATGGCTTTAGCTTGAGTTGACCAACAGATGGCCGGACGTTCTCCTTCAGGATTTTTTGCTAGACAGTAGAATTCCTGCTTCCATCTATCCCAGCAAGCCTTCCAGGTCCTGAAGCAGCAAAACCAGCCCAGACCATCACACTACCACCACCATATTTGACTGTTGCTATGAAATCCTGTTACTTTTACGCCAGATGGAACGGGACACGCACCTTCCAAAAAGTTCTACTTTTGTCTCGTCAGTCCACAAGATACTTTCCCAAAAGTCTTGGCAGTCATCATTTTGTGTTCTATTATGTTATCTTTGACTAATAGCAGAAACATTTAAGTGTGACAAAAAGTCAGGAAGGGGGCAAATACTTTTTCACACCACTGTACATAACAGAAAATCCACACAAGGTAAACCAGTGGTGTCAAACTCAATCATACAGGGGGTCAAAACTCAAAGCAGACTTCCAGTCGCAGCCCAAACAAGACAAGCGCCCTCGCCCCAACATACCAACCTTGCATTTCAATATACTCTGCCAGGATGTGGTTGCGTTCTCAGGCTCGGACAAAATGTGCATAACAGCAGACGGATGTGTTTGCTGGATAATGCTGCCTTGCGCACCACTCTTGTAAAGGAGAAAGCAGCAAAAGAATACATCACTGAGTACATGAAAAATAACGTAGTTGAGAGGGATCAGAATGCACGAATGAACAACGTGATCCTCGCAGGGCTTTGAATTACACCCAGGTCCAAAGATTAGGTAGTCCAAACCAGCAGAGGACCAGATGGAATGAGTGTTCCTTCAACAAAGGAGGTGGATGTAGATATCAGCACCGCGACACCTCCATCCCGCTACAGGGCAGAAACACCACACCTGTCATCATCGTTACGTTTCAAAATTGCACTGCTGAAGCAGGCAAAGGAGCTGAAAGCCACAAATGAATGAGCATCTGGCAACACGTCGAGAAAACACGAGACTTGAGGAAGCAGGAATCACTTGGAGCAACAGTGACAAGATCTACGTCAAGCTAAATGGAGGTCCAGGAGGAGCAAGAGTGCTTGTTGATATCAACATACAGTATGAAAAATCATATTGCATGGAGGATACAAACCACAAAAAAAGAACCATTCCGTTAGGATTTCATTCGATAACATGAACCTTTGATATCATCTCCACGAGGACCTGTTTAAGGAAGTACTGGAACTGGGAACCAATGTATCGACATTTAATGACACTCACAGTGCAACACCAAAGGTGGCAGGAAGGGGATCCGGATATCAACAGAGGACACTTTTGGTTAATAGTGATATTAATAATGATGACAGAAATAACAATAATTATTACTACAATATTATCTGCTGGGATTGCAGGGAGGAATAAGCGAGTTTGTCTGTTTGGAGCCACACACAGGACAGAACATAATGAACATACACCTATTCAATTTGAATACAATATGCAATCATACATAAACAAGATATCACACCTACAAACACACGAGTATGATACACATTATCATTCATGTGTTATACCTTGTACAGCTTGTGACACTACTTATTATTATACCGTCATCGCATATCAACATAACACGTATTAAAGATAACTCCTGGGTTTACTATACAGTAAATATACACATATATACGCATACCCATGCATACATGTATATACACACACATACATGTGTTATGCATACAGAGATATTCCATTAAAAGATATAATAGTAATCAGTGTCGATGGTAATAACAATTAGTTTGGATAGCATGAAAGAAGCCAAGGACTTTGTGGAGGTGTTGCCAGGGAGGGACTGCGCTCTAGCACCACCACCGCTCCTGGCCAAGTGTTCTGTACTGCGCATTAAAAGAGACAAGATTTCCGAGGTCTCATGCTAAGAGATGGACGATCTCCTGCAACCGAGTATCCCCTTGTCTGTCCTCATCTGGGGACGTTATTGCATATAGTGTCCTATCCTGTGCATTAAAAGAGACAAGATTTCCGAGGTCTGATGCTAAGAGATGGATGATCTCCTGCAACCGAGTATCCACTTGTCTGTCCTCATCTGGGGACGTTATTGCATGTTTCCTATCCTGTGCATTAAAAGAGACAAGATTTCGGAGGTCTCATGCTAAGAGATGGACGATCTCCTGCAACCGAGTATCCACTTGTCTGTCCTCATCTGGGGACGTTATTGCATATAGTGTCCTATCCTGTGCATTAAAAGAGACAAGATTTCGGAGGTCTCATGCTAAGAGATGGACGATCTCCTGCAGCCGAGTATCCACTTGTCTGTCCTCATCTGGGGACGTTATTGCATACAGTGTGCATTAAAAGAGACAATATTTCGGAGGTCTGCTGCGAGAAGGTGGACGATGAGGTCCCTGATGCGATCCAACTTAATGCTGTCTTCCAAACAACTTGAGTTTAAATGTAAACAAAGTATTCCATGGGTGGGAGTGTTCTCCAGACAAGGTCACTTCCTGTTTTTCTGCCGAAAACGTGTGTAGCACAGTTTGTGATTTGGCTAATTAAAGTTACAAAGGGTGTATTTGTGGGGAGCATTGAGCTGTGTGAGAAAGTTCTAGTTGGTTCCACTTATGGGTGTGAAACTTTGAGTAGCTGCGCCAACATGTGACGTATTTGTCACAACAATAATAGCGGGGGTGCATGGTCTTACAAATTGTGCGTGTCGTGGTGCAAGAGTCCCAATATGGTTTCCTAATTATGTCATGAGCGTGACTGTTTTGAAATGAAAGTAGGCTAAAAAGAATATGCACGTCACTGGAGTCCATCTTTGTTTTAGAACAAGCCCAGCTGACGTTGCTTTGGATCTTTACTCACAGGAGCTGAATGATGCACGGCGTTCGGCCTCCCATCCTGTTTAGCAGACCCAGATGAGCATCTCGCAAGTGACTTTCTGTATTTGTACGTCTTCTTCTTCTCATGTCGCCTGTCAAAATGACATCGCTTTTCCATTTCTCATCCTTGCGTTAATGTGTCTCTCTCCATTTTCCGGTCGACCAAGCTCAGTAATCACCGTATCTCGTCCCAACATTGCCCTTTGCTTTCCCGCCGCTGCTCAGCAGTACAGCGAAGACAAATTAACCAGAGACTCATCACAATGAGCCAGGCATAGGCAGCATGCTTCTGTGCTTCGGACGATTATTGCTCCGTCGTTCCCCTCGCAGATGAAACTACAGGCCGTAGATCACGACAGGCTTCACTTTGTATCGCGGTCGGACGGGCACCACCTTGGGGGAGAAAATGGCGGCGGCGGCGGCGGCCACACGGTCAAGTTAACTGATTGATGTCACGGCAACCGGCGTGTTGCCGCAATTAAATTTATATGGAATCAAGTTCATTTTTCGTGGCGGCGATGCTCGTGCAATTTCTAGGCGGCGCCATTCTGTGGCACATGTGGATCCCGCCGTCTGCTCTGGTATGGCGTGATGAATGAGCAGCTCTCTGCAGGAAATGAATTGCATACAGTCTGATTTCGTGCGCATCTTGCAAAAGCATGTATATCTCAACACTTGTCGTGTTTGGTTCAGTTCAAATGAACTAGAGTGTCTTTTCTTCTGCTGTGTGTGAACCTGATCATCTGGTTGAGACCACTTCAGAGGTCTCGGCCCACTTCCAAGTCAACTTTGTAGCGGTTCACTTGAGCCCAAATATGAATGTTACCCACGCCAAAGACACGCACTTATGTTAAAATGAGGGCAAACGCGTATAAAAGAGACAATCATGTACGAGAAAATGCATTGGAAGTGCTCTCCCCCAAATGCCCCGGTTTTCGTATGATTCAGTTTTCGTAAAAAATGTGGCCGTCTCCATTTTTCATTCATTCATTTTCTATGCCGCTTATCCTCATAGGGCCGCGGGGATGCTGGAGCCTATCCCAGCTGACTTCGGGCGAGAGGCGGGGTACACCCTGGACTGGTCGCCAGCCAATCGCAGGGCACATATAGACAAACAAACATTCACACTCTAATGGACAATTTAGAGCGGCCAATGAAGCTAACATGCATGTTTTTGGAATGTGGGAGGAAAGCGGAGTACCCGGAGAAAACCCACACACGCACGGGGAGAACATGCAAACTCCACACAGAGATGCCCAACGGAGATTTGAACCCAGGACTGTGTGGCCAATGTGCTAACCGCTCATCCACCGTGCGGCCCCGTCTCCATTTTTGTACAGTGTAACAAACCACAGTGGAACCGCAATTTTTGGGAAATTTGTGGTCAGCACAAAGAGGAAGTAGGGTCTCAGAGAGGTTGCAAGTCCGTCGCACTTATGGAGATAGTGATTTGTGATCTGGCCGCTCGCCCTCCATTGGTAGCTTTTAGATCGTGAGTGCGGCGTGCAACTCATGCGTGCTAGATATGCTCCATGCAAGGCTGTCGTACATGTCAATGGGGATGCACTGTGTGTGGGCATCGTACGAGGCTCGTGCAGCCTTTTGCAAAATGGGCGTACTGGCTTCCTACGGCTATCGTCATTGTGAGAACCAGAGTGTTCCGCGGAAGGGCCGCAAAGTGCATTAATGTCGCCTAGGCTATTTGAGCAGCCGTTGTTTGTCCCTGGAGTTCGGGAGAACCAGAGTGTTGGCCCGGGAGAAGCCGCCCGCTGTGGCTAGGCAAGGTGCATTAATGTCAGATACGCTACAGGAGCAGTCGCCAAGCGTCCACAGAGGTCAGGAGGACCAGAAGGTACAGCTGGAGAAGTGGCCTGACGCGGTAGGAGCCGCTGCCGGGGCTGGCCAATGAACATAATGTGCTTTTTAAACTTGCCACACATGCAAGGGTCATGCACTCCTCCCTTGCATGCAAATTATTTCCTGCATGCACGCAGGAAATAATTTGCAACCAAATTTTATTCCCGTGCGGGAAAACGCTATTACTAAGATAGTCTATCATGAAAAAAAACCCGCAATGAAAAACTACAATGAAATGTAAAACATTGTTGGATTATTCCATTAATAACACCATACGTCCACCACCAAGATGGCCAACGCCTGTTAGGTTGAATGTATACACATACTTGCATCCGCCAGGGGATCCACACACTGTGACGGCTCAAAGGTGGGAACAAAGGTGGCACTCTATCTTGTTTCCTATGAAGTCCAGTGGGACCAGTGGGACCAGTGGGACCAGTCCAGCAGAAATAGTGTGTAATATCCAGCAATTCCTCAAGCATCCCTATTCCTAAACCTGAGAGCAAAAGTGAGAGAGAGAGGCCCGCATGTGTGATGAAGGAATTAGGGCATTGTTCAAATCTGGCACGGAAGAGGAAGACTTTAGTGGTTTTAGTTCCCAAATGGACGGCAATAAATTACTTTCCCGTTCTTATCTACGCTAACTGAATCGTTCTGCAAAATTTCTGTCATTGCCGTCACCCTGGCCATGCAACTGGTAAATATCCCGCCAAAGAAGGTAGAATTCAATCTCACCAGGATGTACACGAAGTCTGCAAGGACCATAACTTCCTAAACTGTAATTATTCTGTAAAAATGTTATTTTTGCGTGTCTGGAACGGATTGATTGGATTTACAGTACATTATTTTCCTGTAGGAAAAACTGCCTCGGTTTTTGTACGTTTCACTTTTCATCAGACCTCTGGGAAGTAATTCCTAACAAAATTATATTTACGTATATTTACGTTTTTTTTTTGTTACCTCTAAGCTGGTGTACGACCTGCATATTCAACCCACCAAAAGGCATTTTGGTTTGTAACATTTGAGTTACAAAAAGCTGCCCAATCAAGTCCTCACTTCATGCATATGATGATTTACCACACAGCTTTCAATTCCATGGCAAAAATACCAACGTGAACGCCTCTGCTGTAGACCCGAGTACCAAGCCACAAGTGTGGATGCGGCCTTAGATTAACATACGACGCTGCGGGGAGAATGAACAGATCTCTCCACTGAGCGGAGGTGGAGGATCACCAGTGAGGATGAGGAGAGCGCCTTCCACACTCGACTGCACACGTGAAGAGAGCGAGCGCAACCTGCGACCGGCTAATTCAACGGGGGCAGCGCTGCAGAAAACACCTCGTTCGCAACATTGTCACTCAACTCTCTCCGGAGTGTACGCTATGAAGTGTTGTGCCGCCACGCCGGAGCTCCCGTGCCATTTTTCTTCTGTTCCACTTTAAAAAGCAGGAGCCCTGTTGCAACGGTTCATAGTCAGCCATTATATATAACATGCTGCACAAAATGTGAGACAGGGTATTATTTTTCTACATGAGCGGGGCGAACATATTTTCTTTCTGTGTCAATATAGAAGAAGGATTACTTGAGCTTATATAAAGTCCTCGGAGGATCATACTCCATTTATGTCAAAATATGAAATGATTACGTCTTATAATCATGCATACTTGCGATACTTTTTGTCATCTTTATCACACCTCTTCCATGGTGTGCTCATAGCTCCCTAATGCAGTAACAGTGCACTACCTGCTGACCATGGGCTGAGCAGATACTGTAACTACCTGCACACACATCATTATGAATTACAAAGTTATATTAGAATGAATAAATAGGGGGACAACTATTTTACAGCGTGCCACAAATACATTGTGAATTTCTAACCTGGTCCTACCTGTATTTCTGGATAGGTATCAAATTATTTAACATATTTAACACATTTTAAAGCCAGAAAGTCCAAGACTTCATATACTGTGCACTTTCAGGTGTTCATAGTTACCGATAAAGCTGTCAAAAAGTGTAATTTCTTTAACATGAAATCCTGTGCATATTCATGGTTGAGGTTTAACTAACCGTGCATGATGATCTCGGCGTGCATGCAAATCAGCCAGTCAGAAGTACTACAGACAGATGTACTACAGGAGTCCGTCAAATATTGTAATAAGGGTATAACAATGGCACAGTCCCCTCCCGTGTGGCGTAGTTGTAATTTATTTTGCTGTTTGTTTTTGGCACTTCTCGGCTGCAAATATACACGGAAATGATGTGTACCAAATCCCAGGAGCTGGTTGGTCCAAATATTATCACTTCCTGTAACTCTGGGATTTGGTACATCCCCTTCTGAGTGGTGGTCTGGAATACGCCTTCGGAAGGGTTTTTTTTTTTCTATGACTTTCTGACATAATTGACCATTCAGGGCGTCTACAGCTGGACTAATATTATTACTACTGTTAGTATGGGAACACTCTGCATCAGTCAGTTATCTTAATATTTATTTTGTCAAGGAGTTGCAATGACAAGTTAGATAAATGTACAACAAGTAGAGGAAAGCATATTAGAGCAGTTTTATGGCTCTATGTTGCGACATCTTCAGTTTTATAATGGATCACAGTTTTTGTTGGCAATGTCTATTACTGGTGTAACAGGCAAAAGTATACCCGGGGTTAAAGTAGGCTAGGCCATTTCATACCCCGGGGTACAGTATATAACAGATTAGGCCACTTTATTCCCTCTGGGCCAGATTATACCTGCAGATGTTTTATATAACACAATAATTAAAACAAAGGTTGGCTGAAAATACTTTATGTTTATTTGGACAACAGCTTACTACATAGTAATAACACTTTTTTTAAAGTTATTCAGTGACTCAAGCAAATTGATCTTCCTGTTTTTTAGATCACATAAATATAATTCACACCGTGGTGTTGGATGCAATAATTGTTTGTTTGACGTTGGATCATTTGTTTTTATAAAAGTGTTGCTGGCTATACCAATGTGATGATGATGATGATAATAAATTAATCAACTGTCCAGAAAACAAGTGAAAAATATACTACATTTGGGGTATATTCTGGCCCAGATGGGTATATTCTGACCCAGGCTGTTTTATACCTGAAGGTGTAACAAGCCATAGAAAACCCCAAGCCCCATATTAATGTAACCTAGGCCAGTTTATACCCCGGGGATAGTATGGCCTAGGCCATTTTATACAGTACCGTGGGATATAAAACAAACATAAAATATACTTGATATTCAAGATACAACACTGATATATTGGTTAACATTTCAAGGTTAAATGCAGAGTTCCGTTGTGTTCTGCAGATTTACACTCTACTGGGCCATATTATAGCTGCTGAAGTTTAACACAATGATAAATACAAAAGTTAGTTTCATGTTGCATCATTTGTTCTTATAAAATACACCGGGCACATAAACACGGACTTTCTATCCATCTTATTATTTATTTTTTGATTTTTCGTTTCTTTTGTATCTATTTCTATCCCTTAGATGGTTACAGGTTGGAGAGTCGGACGATACATTTCACTGCACGCCGTACTCTGTATGTACAGTATGTGACCGATAAAATCTGAATCTAAAAGCGTTTAGGGATGTAATCACTTGTTTTGTTATTCAGGGACTCACAGCATCCTGTTTTTTTTAGATCATGCAGTTTGTCATTTACACAGTGGTATTGGATCATTTGTTTGAAGTTGGATTATGTATTGTTAGAAAAGTGTTGTTGATTGTGGCAATATGATGAACAACAACAACAATTGATTGTAGTAGTAGTAATAGTAGTGTAGTGTGTGTTAGTAGTAGTAATAGTGGTAGTGGCTGTTCTTTTGCATGAAAAAAAATACTAATAGTGGTATTAGTATTATCAGTAGTATTATTAGTATTATTAGTATTTATGCCAAAAAAGAGTACAACAGATGCAGTATTTGCTTTGAGGATGTTGTTGATGGAGAAGTACAGGGAAGGTCAGAGGGAGCTGCATTGTGTTTTTGTAGATCTGGAGAAAGCTTATGACAGGGTGCCCAGAGAGGAACTGTGGTATTGTATGAGGAAGTCTGGGGTGGCAGAGAAGTATGTTAGAGCGGTGCAGGACATGTACGAGGACTGTAAGACAGTAGTGAGGTGTGCTGCAGGTGTGACAGAGGAGTTCCGAGTGAAGGTAGGACTACATCAGGGATCAGCTCTGAGCCCCTTCTTGTTTGCTATGGTGATGGACAGGCTGACGGACGAGGTTAGACAGGAATCTCCATGGACTATGATGTTTGCAGATGACATTGTGATATGTAGTGAGAGCAGGGAACAGGTGGAGGAGAAGCTTGAGGGGTGGAGGTTTGCCCTGGAAAGGAGAGGAATGAAGGTCAGCTGCAGCAAGACGGAGTACATGTGTGTAAATGAGAGGGACCCAAGTGGAAGAGTGAGGTTACAGGGAGAAGAGATAAAGAAGGTGGAGGATTTTAAGTACTTAGGGTCAACAGTCCAGAGCAATGGAGAGTGTGGAAAAGAGGTGAAAAAGCGTGTGCAGGCAGGCTGGAATGGGTGGAGAAAAGTGTCGGGTGTGATGTGTGATAGAAGAGTTTCAGCTAAAATGAAAGGAAAGGTGTACAAAACTGTGGTGAGACCAGCGATGTTGTTTGGTTTAGAGACAGTGCCGCTGATGAAAAGACAGGAGGCAGAGCTGGCGGTAGCAGAGATGAAGATGCTGAGGTTCTCTTTGGGTGTGACCAGGATGGACAGGATCAGGAATGAGCACATTATTAGAGGTTTTGGAGATAAAGTCAGAGAGGCCAGATTGAGATGGTTCGGAGATGTCCAGAGGAGAGATAGTGAATATGTTGGTAGAAGTAGTTTTGAATTGTCAGGCAGGAGGCCTGGAGGCCAAAGAGGAGGTTTAGGTAGTTAGGATACAGAAGACAGAGTTAGATGGAGGCAATTGATTCGCTGTGGCGACCCCTGAAGGGATAAGCCGAAAGCAAAAGAAGAAGAAGATGAACTATCCAAACATTAGGTGAAAGATATATGGTGCATGTACATCGGGGGTCTTCTTCTACTGCTGCTTCACTGTGTATGTCTCGCTGTCAGCCACTTTACAGTAGAGCAGAAAAAGTGCATGGATGAGCACTTTTCTAGTGAGACTGAATGGCTTTTTGTGTGATGTTTGGCAGACCAAATGAAAAGCTTTAATGGGCTGGATGTGTGTTATACTGCCACTACCTCGCCATTTTCCTTCTATTCTGCTTTAAAATGCCCTCTTGTGATAGTTCTGTATTATACAGCCATCCGTTGTATAATACACTACAAAATATAAAGCATTATGTATTAACATCCGCTCAAATGGGTATCTTCCAACGCAACCGCCCGACGGGAAACGCACTTCACTGGGACTTAATGACTGAAAGATAGATCAGAATTTCTGAGCGCTGCCTTTTTCCTTATTTTCAAAGGGACTCACTGGGATCCGCTTTGCCGAACATCAGAGGTGCTACATCAGGAGCCAAACCAGGAAGCTGCCCACGGCACCAGAGGTGGAAGCCGAATACGGCGAGTTGGAGGTACGGGTCCCCGTGTAGCGCTACAGAAGCGGCCATGCATATTGAAGGGAGATAACCAGAGTGGAAGACTTTGGGCGGCGCACAACTCCCTGTCTTCTCCCTCTTACTGGGTTGTGTGGTGCCTGTGGAACTGTCAGCTGCCCATAAACCCACAGCGTCTTTGTGGCTCACATCAAATGGTGTTTGCTGTCAATCTTGAGCCAATATTAATTTTTAATCATGTCCTCCAAAGGCTCCACTCAGATTGCCTAAAGGGGGGGATTGTGCGGGAAAAGTCTGACTGAGAGGGGTGACTGTAATGTGCTTTTTTTAAATATATATATATAAAAGACGTTTTCTTTTTGCAAAGTTTACAGGGATTCGTTTGACTTCTCGGAGTGTTATTTCGCTGTACAGTGAACCCGACTGCAAAGGAAATGGAAGAAATTCAATCAATCAAACTTCCCAATTTTTTCCCCGGCGTCACAGAGCAATTGACTGAGTGGGCTGTGTGTTCAAAGAGAAAATCCGTACTCTGCATGCGCCCATTTCCATTTTACCTTGTAGCTGAGAAGAAGAGGCTGGCAAATATATGCAGCAAAGACACTCCATTCAAAACACAGCGGGCCAAATGTCGGCCCGAGCAAAACTTAAGTCTAACTTGAAGAACACAAGCGGTTATGTCTAAAAAAAAAACCCAAAACAAGCTTCCCTCTTATCGTCGCCATGGCAGAGCCGTGTTTATAGATATTAATTGCCCGGCCAGCACCATATGTCCACACCATTTCTGTCTTTGTGCACTTTTAAAATCAGCTAATTGGCATAAAAGGCAGCTCCAGAGTGAATGATCTGAAGCCAAGACTGTAAACTGGTTCAGTGGAAACCACAATTTGGATGGTCTTTTCAAGCCATGACTGTAGTGAGTAACCACCTCAGGCAAGAAAGGTCTGTTTCAACTGGATCTTAGCCACATTTACAATTCTGTTCCCATTCACATTGGTACTATCCATCGGTGGATTGGAAGCGAAGAAAACAAAAAAGTTCCCGTGAACGTACTGGGATTTACGACAGCGACAGACAGTCTCACTATCAAGTTGACCACGCTAGGTCTGGATTCTGAGAAGCTAAGTTGTTTACCAACCTAACGGAGCAGAACCAATGTGTCGTAGTTCGTGCTCTCGAAGGCTACGTTTCCACCAATCGGGGGATTATGACATGGCACGGTTCTCCGACACGACTTGTCAATGGCAGACTACGGAGGAGCTGCTGTTATAAAATAGAACTCACTACTTGTCTACAAGCGGCTACTGATTCGGTTTTCAACTGGTTTGCTGTCTAAAGAAGCCCAACGGACCAATGTCAACTAAAGGAAAATGGGCTTCTACAGGAGAACTCCTCAATACGACACTGGCATCAAAACAGGAGTTCAGAACATTCACAGGTAGATCCTAGATCCTAGATTCCATCCATCCATTTTCTATGCTGCTTATCCTCTTTAGGGACACGGGTATGCCGGAGCCTATCCCAGCTGACTTTGGGCGGGAAGCGGGGGACTGGTCGCCAGTCAATCGCAGGGCAGACAAACAAACATTTACACTCTAATGGACAATTTAGAGTCGCCAATGACCTAACATGCATGTTTTTGGAATGTGGGAGGAAATCTAAGTACCCGGAGAAAACCTGCGCACGGGGAGAACCAGCAAACTCCACACAGAGATGCCCAACGGAGATTCCAACCCTGATCTCATCCACTATGAACTATCTAATGAATGGAAATGCCACCAAATGCCCATACAATGCCTACTTCCTTTTGGCTAGCCGAAAAATCAAAATGCCTCCCACGGGCATTTGTTTTCAAGGCTAGTTTCAGTTTTTATCAGGCTTCTAATGCAGTGGAAGCCCGGTTTTTTTACACCCCGGTTTTGGTAAGATTCAGTGTTCGACAGAACGGATTTCCATGCATGTCTCGGTTTTGGTACAGCCAAAAAGTGTGCCCGACAAACTGGTGTAGTGCCAAAACAAAGCATCCGCACCCTTTTTTAGGACAGCTGTAAAAAAAAAAAAGACCAAAACGGAGGTTCAACTGCAAAACCAAACAGGAAAATCGCATCAAGTTCAAACGGGAACCTTTGAAAAACTTGAAAGGTATATTGGAGTTCCTAATAGTCCGGATTCAGTCATTTATTTTAAATCCATATATCAGAATGTTTATTTTGTAAGGATGTTTTTAAACAAGTTACATAATAAATGCGCTGCATTAGTTTTTACGGTGTACCTTTGGTAGTCTTTCCAGAGTGTTTTTTGCGGCAACCCACCATGTGCTGCTCCGAAGGATGTTTTCCTCCAACTTAACACTGGATGGCATAGAACTCCAGTAACTATCATGGGGGCTGTGTTAAGATAGTATCTAATGACCTCGGCCTGACCTCACCAACAATAGACTGAAGCCTCTGATCCGTCCCTCTGTGAGAATCCTCCCACATTTGACCCGTAGAAGTTCCTCCTCAAGTGGTGGAACACATGAAGCTCACGGGGGTTAAAGCAGAGCACTAATGGCTCCTTGCTCAACTCAGCCTCGGGCTTTGGAGAGGAGGGCTCAGAGCAACCGTGGCGGGCTTCAAAGTGCCAACGAAAAACAATGGAAAAATGGCGGAGAAACTGCAGGCGGATGATAACAAAAATCCAGCCCATACGAGGGCAATGCCAGGTGACAAACCTGAATTGTTTGCCAGCGCCCCCCACCCCCCACCACCACCTTTTCAATTTGCCTCTTCTGTGCAACGTCTGAGAGAGTAATCCCTGAGCTTCATTTCAGTCTGACACACAAGTCGCCTTCCGCCTCCCTCACTGCCTTCATTGTCCACTGATGCTGCCTGCTCCACTTAACAGCCGCTTAATATGGATGACCAAAGCTCACCCGGCGCTCGAAAACCTCCCACTCAGACCACTGCATGTCCATACACAACAAAGTCCTGCACTAATGGCTGCTGCTGCGTCTTCCTCTTCAGGCTGCACCAATAGAGCGGAGCAGAGCGCAACAAAAAGGTGCGGTGACCAAAGTAAAAGTCATCCATTGTAACGACACTCAGTCCGCACACGAGTATGCAAGCTAATAAGCTCCTATGCAAGTGCTGGATAAAAAAACACAGTTCTTACAATCACAATAATGCAGACCAATTCCCAACATGTATTATTCTGCCAACATGTTTAGTACTGTGGTTGCAGTTTGCAGGTGAGTAGAACTACACTGCGTCAGTCTGATGGAGTAAATGCTTTTGGAAACAATGCAAAGCACCACATGGCCGACGCATGCTCATCAGCCTTGAGAAGATCTTTTGATGGAAGTGGTGTTCTAAATCTCTCCAGATGGTACGGGTGAGTGTGCAGTCATTGCACTGGGAGTACAACAAAAGGTGTGACAAATGTCTATAAATGTCCATTCAGTCTTTTTGTCAAAAGGTTGAATATTTCCAACTTGAGTCTGAGCATGAGTGAAAGCCTTGTTGATATTGTCAGCTCGGAGTAGCTTCAAATCATATTGCTATATTTGCACATAGTCAGAAGGTGCACAAGCCCGTGTACATGGCAGCCCCCATGATTGAATTGTCTAGTTTACACGCATGTGCATGATTAGGTGTCAACCCCTTTCAATTGAGAGGTATCGTGTCAAATATTGTTTCATCTAAAATGTAATCAATGATGATGAATTCATTTGACGGGGCCCGCACGGTGGATACGTGGGTAGCATGCACATGCGTGCTGCTGACACGTGATACAGTAGAACATAAAGTACCTCCCGTTAACCTTGTTGCAATGGTGGTTGCCAAGGTGGCTACTATGGAAGGCGATGACCGGATTCATATCCGGTGTGCCGTGTTTGTGCGTACCAAATGGATATCAATGGCTTAAGTGCGAGAGCAGGTTTGAAACTGTAGGGCTGGTATGACTTCAGCCGTCACGGCGGCAGAATAATAAACACGTCAAGTACAATTCACAGCCTTGTGTGTCACATAAAAAGCAGACGTGTGCGGTACAGCTCCCGGGTGCCGTGATGAAACACTTGTTGATCTCCGGCACAAAAAACCATAACAGCGCTTTAAACAACGTGTCATGCACAATGTCTCCCCGGTCGGCTCATACTAGCAGGAGAGGGTAAATTCATTAACGACAACACAAGCGGTGTTAATTAAGTCAACAGCACAGAAGGCGCAGAGTCGTACGTACGCCGGCAGCACACTTCGCCGAACAAACTATCGTTATTCCCGGGGTTCGATAGTTGTGGTGTGAAAAAACCAAATGTGGGAAAGTTGCTTGTATCCTTATAATACATGATTAGCCAATGGCCAAACAGAAGGGCCTTAGAGAAGTGTGCACAAACCAAAGCACTGTAATCATGTTGTCTTTGTTCTTGTCAACTGGCATTTAGAAATCCCTGCCCCGTGCTAAAAGGCTGACCTTTCAGCACGGCTCCCCCGGGGTGCACACACGCCTCCCCCCCTTACAAGTTATTGCAGTCGTTTCTCAACTGTGAAGCCCAAGTCATGTTGCGAGCCTTGTGTCGTGACCTCCATTTACTCTACGAAGAAGACTTCATGCGGCTTCAGCGGTTAAGAGGTCCAATTAGAGAGTGTCCGCTTCGTGTTCCTCCAGTTTGACTTGAATTTTCAGCACTTGACCAGCCTAATGATGCTGGGGTGCCTCCCGCACTCTCCTGCTGCAACTCCCTTTCTCCCCCAGCAAGAATGCTTATGTTGACTGCAAAAAGGAGGATGAGATGTGCCAAAAAATGTCATTAGAGTGGAACTTTCAAAGTCAAAAACGCCTCAAAAGTAATGCAATAAGTTTAATTTACTGGAAAGATATTGTTCAAAAGTCAAGCAAAACTAAAAAGTGACAGGTTTGCTTTATTTTTGTCTTTTTAGCGTGTGTGTGTGTGTGTGTGAGACAACACCGCAGAAGTGTCCCAGTGATAGCAACAAAAAAAAAGTGTGATAACAGAAAACAGAACAGAAAGAGAAGCTCGTTATCCAGCCATCCATTTTCTTCCACTTATCCGAGGTCGGGTCACGGGGGCAGCGGCCTAAGCAGGGAAGCCCAGACGTCCACTTTGTCCAGCTCTTCCCGGCAGATGCCGAGCCGTTCCCAGGCCAGCGGAGAGACATAGTCTCTCCAGCCTGCACCTGAGACACGTGGACCCCCAGCAGGGTCCCTTACTGGCTGCGGCGCTGGGCTGTGCCTTCTTCGAGGTGTCTGCCAGTGAGGACTACAGCCAGGTGCACGGCGCCTTCCACCGGCTGTGCTGCCAGATCGCCAAGCAACCGCTTCCCGTGCCGCCTCCCGTCCAAACCGCCCCTGCCCCTGCTTATCCCCAGGCCCAAGTCGCCTAACATGAAGGTCATTATGACATACAGAAAAGGTTGTGGCTAATTGGTAGGAGTGCAGTAGATTCTCAGAAAACAAACCAGACCTAGCATTCTCGATATGCGCACCCTTAAGGCTGTGCAATTGCGCAATTAGTAAAAAAAAAAGTAGCAGTGTTGCAATGAGTCAGTTGGGCCAGGAGCTGCAGGTTACCGGCTGAGCTGAAGAGAGCAATTTGGGGCGCTAGCTCATGCTATGCCATTGACGATGACATTATAGCAAGGTAAATACAACATAGACATCGAATTCAAGTTATTTATAACGGCTTGTGCAAAACTATGACTGCAACATCAAAGCACTCAATGAATGCAGAACAACCATCCACCTGGCGTTCGTTTTTCAGAGAAGTTGTGTACCACAAATATGCACATCAGCACTAACACGGTCATCAAAGCTGACATTTTTGCATTCCCCTGTAATATCATCTGGGAGCAAATACTGTATGATGTGAAATAGAAAGGGTACAAATACAGCATAGTAGACTTAGCGTGTGACACCAAAGAAGGTGCATTCAAGGACCGTCAAACATTGGGACAAATCTTGCGTTAAAAAAGAAAAACATGAAAAAAAAGAGGGATTTCTAACTGTATATTATATTTGAATAAAATAATAGCCCATATTTCCAATATTGATATATCT
>QODF01000084.1:853209-930328 GCA_024372805.1 Oostethus manadensis | reverse complement strand
GTGGTTTGCGTCTTGGAACTCTGCCATGCAGGCCGTTTTTGCCCAGTCTCTTTCTTATGGTGGAGTCGTGAACACTGACCTTAATTGAGGTGAGGCCTGCATTTCTTTAGATGTTGCCCTGGGATCTTTTGTGACCTCTCGGATGAGTTGTCTCTGCACTCTTGGGGTAATTTGGGGCGGCCGGCCACTCCTGGGAAGGTTCACCACTTTTCCATGTTTTTGCCATTTGTGGATATTGGCTCTCACTGTGATCGATGGAGTCCTAAAGCTTTAGAAACGGCTTTATAACTTTTACCAGACTGATAGATCTCAATTACTTTTCTTCTCATTTGTTCCTGAATTTCTTTGGATGTTGGCATGATGTCTAGCTTTTGGGGTGCTTTTGGTCTACTTCTCTGTATCAGGTAGCTCCTGTTTAGGTGATTTCTTGATTGAAACAGGCGTGGCAGTAATCAGGCTTGGTGGTGGCTACAGTAATTGAACTCAGTTGTGATAAACCATTTTTTTTTTTTAACAAGGGGGGCAATCACTTTTTCTCACAGGTCCATGTAGATTTGGAGTTTTTTTCCTCCCTTAATAACGTAAACCTTAATTTAAAAACTGCAAAGTGTGACAAACATGCAAAAGAATAAAAAGTCAGGAAGGGGGAAAATAGTGTTTCACACCACTGTATAAAATAATAGAGGGATTTATGGTATATTAAGTCTTAGACCAAGGAAGAGAGAGAGAAATAGCATACTGTTGGAATTGACACATATCGAGTGTCAGTTCCAACAGTATGCTTTAGCACAGAGATGAGTTTTGGGCTGACTTCTGAGATTGTTGCATAACAGAGGACCCTGATTTACATCCCATTCTACTTCCATAAATTCTAGGAGTGACAAGTAACTGTAAATTCTGTGAGCGCAGTGTTCTACTGGGTTGAAAGGGTTCCAGAGTTCTTTAAGATATACTGGTGACTGACCATGTAGTTCTTTATATGTAAGAAGGAGAATGTTACACTCAATTCTAAATTGTACAGGTAACCAGTGCGGTCAGGTTAATACAGGTGAGATACGATCTGTTCTTCTGGTTCCAGTTAAGACTCGTGCAGCAGAAGTTTGTGGCAACTGAAGGGTCTTTAAAGATTTTAAAAGGGCAGCCTTTTAACAAAGCATTACAATAATCCAACCTGTAGGTCACCAAAGCATGAACAAGTTTTCCTAACGGAGAAATGCTATTCTTGATACTTGTCCTATTGGGGAACTAAAGGAAAGGTGACACCGATGTTTCTGACTCTATTGTGGGGGGTGAGTGCAAGACCATGTAGGGCGGTATTATAATTTGCAATCTTGTCTCTGAGGTGCTGCAAAGCAAGGATGATTTCAGTTTTATATGAGTTTGATAGTAGATCTTCATGTCGTAGTGGCACAGACGTGGCTTCCGAGTGGTGAGTTTGTTCTGCTCATTTTTTAACTCTCCTCAACCATCTGGTAGAGGTGGATGATTTTTTTAAACGCGTTTTTGTTGTCAATGACCTTTACAGTCCAATTCCTTTATTAGTTTTGAACTTGAGCTGTTTGAGCTGCACCTGAGCCTTCCTTGCCATGTGCAGTTAATTATGGCCTCATGTTCTTTTTAATGCGCTTAATGGGATTGAGAAACACTGACAAAGTTGGCACGGTGCCTTCATCGAGTGTCTGTGATCGGTTTCTTCTGCTGTTGACCCGTGTATTCCTCCGGTGTGTTCAGCTGTCTTGGAGCAGTTTGAGCCTGTTTCCCTGAGGGAATCTTCACAGGTGGTCCATGCTCTAAAACCGTCATACTGTACATTGGATTGTCTCCCACCTAATCTGCCGAAAGATGTTTTTATTACCTTTAGAGCTAATGTTCGGAGGCTAATTGACGCATCTCTTGGTACAGGTGGCATCCACCCAAGATTTCAACAGGCTAAAGTGCAGCCACTCAATAAAAAACACAATTTGGAACCCTAATGTTTTGTCCAATTATAGGTCAATCTCTAAGCTCCCCTTCCTTGGTGTTAGAGAAAGTCGTACACTCTCAGTTACAGGCGCGCCTCAACACTAATGATATTTCTGAAAACTTTCAATCGGGTTTTAAATCGTACCACAACACTAAGACTGCACTTTTAAGAGATTTTAATGACCTTCTTTTAACTACAGATTCCACCAGTTCTGCTGCCCTTTCATTGTTATACAACAGCCTTTGATAGAGTGGGCCATGATAATCTCATTTTAAAGGCACTCAAGTGGTTTCGGTCCCATATATGTGAAAGGTCAGTATCTGTTACAATGAGCCACATTAATTTGAAAGTGGTTAGTCTTGGTTATGGTGTGCATCAAGGCTCCATTCTGGGCCCACTATTTATGTTGCCTTTGGGGTCTATTTTTTTCCAAGTACAACTCAAGATCATCTTTTCACCACTTTTAAGATTCTAGCTCCTTTCACGCTGCGTGTAGGACACTTGCTTTTCTGTATTCATGTCACAACAGGTTAGCCTGGCAGTTTTCCACCTTCCGAGGTAGTATCAAAGTCGGAACAAAGCCACAATGCTGGTGGAACAGGTCAAATGAACCCCCAACCAAAATATACCCCGGCATAAGGCCAGAGTATACCCCGAGATGTAAACTGGCCTGGGCTGGTTTATATCGTGGGTATAAAACAGCCTAGGCCAGAACATACCCCTCTGGGCCAGATTACACCCTCAATGTAATAATATTAATATTAAACAATATAATAATATGAGGGGGTATGATGTGTCCCAGGGGGGAAAAAAATGGCTGGCCTGTTACACACTGGGGTATAAAATGGCAACAATATATCCCTCTGGTCACATTATACCCACAAGGTAATATAACGTTCATCTATTTTTTGGATAGTTCATTAATGTGTTATTACTACTATTGGTTTTGTTTTTATTATTGTAATCTTCACTATATTGTAATACAACTAATACTTTTATAAGAATCAAATATCCAATTTCAAATGATTAATTTCATCCACTGTGTCAATTGCAAATGTATAATATTTAAAAAAACAGGATGATTGATTTGCTTGAGTTACTGAACAACTAAAATAAGTGACTGCATCTCTTTGGGCAAAAACCAAACAACACAACCAACAACATTATAATTGGGTGATCTAAAAAAAAACAGGATGACGATTTGCATGAATCACTGATTAACTTAAGGGTTGTTATCAAACTGTCCAAAAAAACTTATTTTCAGCAAACTTGTATTAATTTATTGTGCTAAACTCTAAAACTTGAGCCAGCTTACACTCAAGCTCGGTAAAGTGTTTTTTAATTTATATTAAATAATGCCACTTTTCAGAAAAAGAACATCACAACAACTGTAAAATATGGTGGTGGTAGTGTGATGGTCCGGGGATGTTCTGCTGCCTCATCACCTGGCAGACTTGATGTGATAAATGGAACCATGAGTTCTGCTGTCTACTAACAAAATCCTGAAGGAGAAGGTCCGGCCATCTGTTTGTGACCTCAAGCGGGCACACTTTACAGCAGTGGTCCCCAAACTGTGGCCTGTCTCCACAGTTGACCCGACCCAGATTTTTTTCAGTCTGGCCACACAAACAAGACTGGTCCTGTCTGTAATGTTTGCAGTGAGGCTAGTGCACTTTTTACACACTGTCAGTGAACGCCCCTCGACTTTACCGGACACGTGACAGGTAAAGTGCGGATGTGGATTGCAGAATAGGAATGGCGTAAGAGACGTGAATGCAATGCTGCGTGTCTGGATCAAGCAGTAAACCAACACCAACCAAAGTTCGGTGTCCTCATTTTCTAAGCGTGCAAACAGCTCATCGGGGACGAGGATTAAAAAGGAAAAAGAAAAGAAGAAGGAACAAAAGAGAGGCGAGAGTCGTCACGGCTAAGTGCCAGCAAGCCAACCCCGCTACCGCTGATTCATGGAGCCACAGAGAACCGTGGCGCTCCCAACTACAGTACGCCTGACACAGAAACGCATCCCAGCGCGGTCCAAATGAATACAGAGGTTTGAGAATTACACTGCCTTCAACATTTCAGAAGACGGACGACTGAAAGCGTTGCAGTGGAATTCGCCGGTGAACGTGTACATGACATTTATGACACGTTAGCCGCAAGCTCAGATAAATACGCAGATGTAAAAAAAAAGCAAAGCTAAGAAAGATGTCCTGTATGAAGTGTACACTTTTAGCAAGGCAGTGCAACTCTCCGGTGAAAACTTGGACACATACTCCACCAAATGCACTTGCTGTATCGGTTACCAATATCTCAATAAATGTGCTTTAAAATGTATTTAATTTTGACAATTAAAGTGTATTTAATTATACGGGTTAAGGTTTGTAGCTTTTAAGACCCCGCTAAATTGAATTATATTGTCATATCGGGATACAGCACAAAAATATTGTGATACATGCTAAGGTCCACATTGGCCAACCCTAGTCTGAACTATTTAAGGTGACAAATATGTAAAAAAAAAAAAATACACTCTATATATTTGTGTGTACTAGCAGGTAGATGCAGTGGATACCAAGCTGGAGGACTCCCAAGTGTGGGTTCCAGCTGAGGAGCCCATCGTTGACCCAGCGTTCCTCTTCCAGTCCAAGATCTGGGAATTCTGCCGGGAGCTGCCCATCCACTGGATCCATCCCTCCCACCTGAGCGGTGAGGCAGAAGGACAGGAGATGGGTTGTCTGCTCAGTCTGAACGCTCACTGTTGACAAATGACTGGAGGGCGTGTGGATGTTTGTTGAGGTTGCATCCTGTATGGACAAACAGAACAAAACATAAATTCTCCACGTCAGTTCAATTAACCACAGTCTTCTACAACCAAACTCAAAGAACAGCTCAGATAGCCGAGTAATTCACATATCGGAAATTGATGATACCACTTGCGAATATTCCAGATACTGGAGCCACGAAAAAGAGTACAGTAGAGTAGCAGCGTGGGAGAACGTACAGGTGGGATTCAAGGGCCGTCAAACAGTGGGACAAATTGCTGCTCGCCTTAAACATTCAAAAACTGGGGGATTTCTAAAATTATTTTTTAAATAAAATTCCATTCCATTTTCTTCCGCTTATCCGGGTCCGGGTCGCGGGGGCAGCAGTTTCAGTAGGGAAGTCCAGACTTCCCGGTCCCTGGCGACCTCTTCCAGCTCCACCGGGAGGACACCAAGGCGTTCCCAGGCCAGCTGTGAGACATAGTCCCTCCAGCGTGTCCTAGGTCTTCCCCGGGGCCTTCTCCCGACTGGGCTTGCCCGAAACACCTCACCAGGGAGGCGCCCGGGAGGCATCCGGACTAGATGCCCGAGCCACCTCTACTGGCTCCTCTCGATGTGAAGGAGCAGCGGCTCTACTCTGAGCTCCTCCCGGATGGCCGAGCTCCTCACCCTATCTCTTAGGGTGAGTCCAGCCACCCTACGAAGGAAACTCATTTCCGCCGCTTGTATCCGCGATCTCATTCTTTCGGTCATGATCCATAACTCATGACCATAGGTGAGGATGGGAACGTAGATCCATCGGTGAAGAGAGAGCTTTGCCTTCCGGCTCAGCTCTCTCTTCACCACGACGGTCCGGCATTACTGCGGACGCTGCACACTGCTATTTTTATAAAATAATGGCTCTTATTTCCAAAATGTACAAACTATTTGCGGTAGTTGTATTAGGTAACTACAGCTATTCTATCGTTAACTATTAGTAGTAGCATATCAAATTGTTTACCACTAAGAGATTTACATCCCTGCTGTGTTTGAATGTCATTAATATGACTTACCTATGGACAAAATGTCATTCATCTCAATTACATATTTTTAATTGAATGAACTCAGCGTTAATGCTGGCTGAGCAGTTTGACCCTTACCACTGAAGCACTGGTCCTGTTGTTGTGTGGCGCAGTATACTTAAGGTATGTTTTCCTTTCCACTCTCTCAAGCATTCCAAATCATTATTAGTTCAAAAGTTATCACATATAAAGTATTGACATGTTGGAAACTGTGCCTTCTCTCCAATTACTGCCTGCCCATAGATTAAAGCCTATGTTCTTTACGGTTTAGGTGCATAAAAGCCCCACAGTAATGGTATTCAACTATAGGCAGTAAAAGCGCTACTATTATTATATTTGCTTTTTGTTTTCTGGCAGCGTTTGAGCATTAAAAACTGTTCTAAGTATGTATCTCTGTTTTATGGTTCCTAGAGTCAGACCTGCAGGAGGAGGTTAATCACCTGGACGCCCCCGAAGCAGAGGTCAAAGGCCATCGCTTCACCCGTGAAGTGGAGTTCCACTCTCCCGCCAACGACTACGTGAGTGTCGCTCTGCTGCGCCGTGACACCCGCGTAGCCCCGCCGCGAGTTACAGTGGAGCCACTTCAATTAGCTTGGGCTCATGCCTCCACTTTGTCCCCTGTATAAATCGCTCACTAATTGATGTTAAAACTGACTTTGTGCACCCGAGGGCACAGCAATTGCTCTATATATCTGTTTAAGTAAGGCCAGTTCATTGAAGACTCCCTTAATGTCCCTCCATTAATTGAGAGGAACATCCAGCCTCTCTCCAAGGCAGCAAATTGTGCCTGAAGCGCTTCTTAGTGCCTTTTCTCACTTTGCATTTTTTTTCCCCCCCTTTGAGGCACACACACACACACACACACACACACACACGCAAGGAACCCACTTCAAGGTCACTCGCTGCAGCACAGATAAGTTCCATTTATTAATAATTCTTTAATTATCCCACATGAAGGGGAAAGACAGACGGCATGTTTTGCTGTGCTGCATCTCAACCACTCAGCAGTGCCTGATTATTAATCCAGAAAAATATATGACACGCTGACATAAAGGAAAGCACACTGCAAGCCATAGCTGACACACAGTATGCACACACACACACTGCATTTATCACCAACACACCAATAGCCACTACAGCTAAGGCTGTCTCTTCAGAGAGCACATAGGCAGAAATGAGACTTCCTATAATGATGACATTTATCAGAACCAGCTCCTGCTCACAAATCCTTGACTGTATGTACAGTGTTTAGAATTTGTACCACAAGTTAAGAACTTGATCACATTATGGCTAGAGTGCTGTTTATTTATTCCACTGCAAAGACATGTAAACATCACTGTAACCATCAGCTTTACAGATGCCATGTCTGCGCTACCCTACTACCGTACAACTAGACATTTACCAAATAAAGGAAATAAGTATTTGATCCCTTTGAAAAAGGTGCTTCAGTACTTGGTGGCAAAACCTTCGTTGGCAATCACAGAGGTCAGCCGGTTCTTGTAGTTGGCCACAAGGTTTGCAAGTCATTCATGTTTCATGGCTGATGTTTGGCAACTCCAACCTTCAGCTCCCTCCACAGATTTTCTATGGGATTAAGGTCTGGAGACTGACTAGGCCACTCCATGGCCTTAATATGCTGCTTCTTGAGCCAATCTTTTGTTGCCTTGGCCGTGTGTTTTGGATCGTCATGCTGGAATACCCAACCACGACCCATCTCACCCAACACTTGACGGTACATGGCCCCATCCATCCTCCCTTTGATGTGGTGCAATCGTCCTGTCCCCTTGGCAGAAAAACACCACCAAAGCATAATGTTTCCACCTCCATATTTGACGGTGAGGACGGTGTTTTTGGACTCATAGGCAGCATTCCTCCTCCTCCAAACACGGCAAAGAGCTCAATTTTGGTCTCATCTGACCACAACACCCAGTCTTCCTCTGAATCAGTCAGATGTTTAGTGGCAAACTTCAAACGGGTCTGTAGATGGACTTTCTTGAGCAGGGGGACCTTGGGGGCACAGCAGGATTTCAATCCTTCACGACGTAGTGTTACCAACTGTTTTTGTGGTGACTATGGTCCCAGCTGCCTTGAGATCAAAGCAGCAGAGCAGAAGTTCCTCCCGAGTGGTTCTGGGCTGATTCCTCACCGTTCTCTTTATCATTCAAACTCCACGAGGTAAGATCTTGCATGGAGCTCCAGACTGAGGGAGACTGGCAGTTAGATTATGTTTCTTCCATTTGCGAATAATAACTGTTGCCACCAAATGGCGATGGTCTTGTAGCCTATTCCAGCCTTGTGTACGTCCACAATATTGTCCATGACATCCTTGGAAAGCTCTTCGGCCTTGGCCATGGTGCAGAGTATGGCGTCTGGATTGATTGATTGCTTCTGTGGGCAGGTCTCTTTTATACAGGTAGCGAGCTGACATTGGCAGCCCTCTCAGCTCGTCAGCTCATTGGCTGCCAATGTCAGCTCGTTACCTGTATAAGATCCACCTGGGAGCTAGAGATCTTGCCTGGGAGCTTGAGATGTGGTTCAAGTGCTGGTTGCCACTTGATTCACACCTGTTTTTCACCAAATCGATCACTGATTAAATGCCACACTGCTATTTGAACACCCCTCTTTTAACTAATTGCCTAACTGCACAGCCTTAAGAGTATGCATATCATGAATGCTGGGTCTTGTTTGTTTTCTGGGAATCTACTGCACCAATGTAACAAGTTTGCCATGTAGCAATAAAAAAAAATACTAACAGTAATCGGGTTAGTCAAATTGCACTGCTATTATTTTGAACACTACTGTATATATCCTACTACATTCTCACCATGCACACAAAGCCATATTGAGCAAACTGTGGACCAGTTTGCTCAATATGGACCAAACTGGACCCCAAAAGAGCAGGCAGTGCTCCCTGTTTGCCAGAGTGCGCCATATATGTCACACAGAACTCATGTTAAATGTCCACTCAAGTTAAGGGTCCACACAATCCGTCAGAAAACACACACACTCAACATTTTCTCCCCTGGGTATGATGCACATTTGTAAAGCATGATAGCTGTTTGGCTTCCTGTGACAGGCTGCCAGATACATGAAGATGACCTTTGACACGGCTGCATGCGTATCACACACTTTGTGGCCCAAGTGCCACCTGACACGGCTGAGGGGATGGTTGACCCGTATTGCATGGCTCTCAATGCGGAATGACGCCCCTATACAACCTCAAATGTGTCCTGTGTGTGTGTGTTTGTGTGTGTGTGCGGGGTGGGCGTTAGAAGGATGTATGAGTGTGTTCTCCTGGCCTCTCACCTCCCAACTCCTGTTGAAGAATAACACTAAAAAAAAAAAGCTCTACAAATTCCAACGCATCAGCACGGGAAGCCTCCAGAGGAATCCTTACAGTGGCGCGCCAAAGCTGCTTATCTCTCGAGTGAACTGACAGTTTTTTTTACAGAAATAAATAGCTATCACCTTATTCAATTACATCCACCTTGCTGTGGAGCACAGTGAGATGCAGATCTGAGATCAGACTTTACATTTTGCACCAACACAAAGCAGCAAAGTGAGCGTGATTGTTATCGCAAGTGGTGTTGATGCTTGCATAAAACTGCAGTGATGCTGCGGTGCAACCATCCATCAATTTTCTATGCCGCTTATCCTCATTAGGGTCGCGGGTATGCTGGAGTCTATCCCAACTGACTTTGGGCGAGAGGCGGGGTACACCCTGGACCGGTCGTAAGTCAATCGCAGTGCAGACTTACAACCATTCACATTTTTTTTTTTTAATATGACATTAAAGCATTATGCGTATGATCACCAGTGTGTGCTTTCATGCACAGCAAGGAATGACTCAAAGAAACACACACGATAGCATTAGCTCACCCTCAGCCGTGACCCTTTGCAAGATCGAAAAATTTAAAACAATTAGCGCCTAACACTCTTGATTACGAGTGCACCTGAACGCCTCAAGGCGCACGCGAAGGAGCAGAAAGCATAATGGTGACAGTATACTTCATTGCTCATATGTTTGCATCATATGAACAAATAAGTAAGTTTGATTATTATTTTGTGTTTCATCTTGAAAGTTTAATTTATATTAGTGTTCGAATAACCCACACGGCGTACCAGTGAAAACCTGTTGCTGTGAGTTGGGATTTGCCCAAAAATGAGGCTTTATTGTTGCTCGCATGCATTTTTGTACTTTGAATAGTGCTTTATCATGATTTTTTAACTTTCCCCTTCAATTTGGTATTAAATTAATACAAAAAAGTCACACTCGAATTCAAGCCATTTAAACAGAAAAACGTCAGACTGGAATGAAAGATAAGCTCAGTGCTCATGTCAAGCTTGATCAGAAGGTAAACATGCAAAATACACATTTTGAAGCAAAATGACTACCAAATGAAATTGAATTATGTTCAATATTGCAAGTGAATTACTATGAAAAGGTTTGTTTTTAGGTCTGCCATGGTAGGGCGTATAACATTAATTACCCAATCAACTATGTTCAATATTTCTAAAAGATATGTAGGATGATTACTTATCTATGTATTCATGCTCATTTGAAATGTTATCAAAATGTTGACCCGAAATTACTATCAAATTAATTAACTGTGTTCAGTATTTCAAGTTAGTTAATATGAAAAGGCTTGTGTTTTTTAAGGGTACAGGACTACAGGGTACATGGCTTCGGAAGGGGTACGCCACAGTAAAAAGTTTGGGAACCACTGCACTCGACAGTGGGCTCAGCTCGCACAATTAGGCATAGAGGAGAGGTTTGACGCGGCCTCATTTCAGCTTTCTGCAGTGTTTTTACCAGAAAATGTGCAAATTCAGCTATTTTTACTTTAAAAAGAGAAGTTCAATGGACAAATACTAATATTTATTTGCTTTTTATGTAGGCTATGCCAAGTACAGTGACTCCACATCCTTGTGCTAGGGGTTTAACAGTGCATGTATTCGAAACCTGATTTTCCAGTATGGAACATTTGGTACGTTCGAAAGGTGTACATTTGCCACGCGGAAGTGATGGACAGGAAAAATATCTCTGGTGATTAGACATGAGTGTGTTTGACATTCTGACGGTATGATAACCTTGGGCAAAAATATCCCTATCTGACAGTTTCACACTATTAATAATTACAGCTCCAAAATGTGTGACAGTATTTTGAAATATTTTCATTGAAGAGAGATAAACAGTCATTTTTGTATATGATACAATGAAAGTGGAACATGTATTTGTAATCAACAACAAATAAAGTCTTTCTAAAGAAATAACATGCATTTCTCAATGCAGACTTTGGCTAAATCTGCAACTCTTATTTTCTTGCAATGCAAGAATTAATGCAATCGAGTGACCGAAGAAGGTCACAACATCAACCTTATAATGTTACAATATCATTTCATAGTGGCAAGTTACACTTTTGAGATTGTTGTTAGCCACTGAGACATCAAGTGGTTGTTGACTGACGACAACAACAACAGCGCAGCCGTAGCGGCACCTGTGCTATCTATGCCCGTAGTATAGCAACACATCCCCCGACTGGGGTTTCAACACGTCAAAGCCCACGTTCAACAGCGAGGACAAGGACGTGACAAAGTATTTCTGGGTAGTAGCCGCGCCTGACCTCCACTCTCTCTCATATCGAGGAAACAGTACAGTTTAGTGGTTCTGAAAGTGTGACCGCGGCATACCTTGAAACGGTTAAATGGCCCATGCCAATTCATGATATAGTCATATTTTAGTATTACAGAAGGAACATTAAGTTTGCTGTGGATGTGAAAATTCTTCAAAAACACAAAAGAAAAACTTGACCACATTGTTGCGGTGTAGACCTTGTGCATGTGCATGTGTGTACACGTTTGCACATGTGCAGAAATTACACGTAGCATGGGAAAGCTAATGGCTCTTAGTCTTCATTAACGCTGCTTGTTTGTGAGCGCCTGCCTCAGATTTCCCAAGGTGAGCCATTCTTATCACCGCAGCGTTCCCACCAGAGGAGTCGACTCAAAGCCGCAGTGATTAATATGTGCCCCCCGTTTTAAGAGGCTAGCTCTGATTAATTATTTTTAAGGTACAATGCTGCCTTTTGGCTATTTGTTTGATTTGTTTCCTGGTGCCGTCATTTGAATAAAACATTTTCTCTCTCATTCTTCCCTTTTTTCTTCTCACAGCAGCACTATTTTGTTCAGAGCAGCCAGCAGATAAGATCATCGCTGCTCCATTGACGGCTTTGCTGTTGTTTTCATAACAGATTGTTGACAGCAAGCTGATGACCTGAAACTTGACTGAAACAATAAATCATTAAAAACCTACCTCTGCATGTCAGGGCAATAAATCAAACACAGCTAACCAAGATATCATCCGCCGTCACGGCATTTCTAGGTGTTTTGGGTCTCATGAGTTTGCAATTTTATTCCATTTATCACAGCTCGCATCAACAGATTTTTCTTCCCCCCCCCCCCAAAGTAATGTTCTTTCCAAACTAATGCTCTTGGAAAAAAGTAACAAAAACTATACAAATGAAAACAAAAACTAATATTTGTGTATAGTTCTGTGACGGACTCGGGTATTTTACAAAACAACTCTAAGCGCCACTTAAAAATGCACAAATGATCAATAGGCATACTATATAATAAGTATAATAAAATCAGGACCAAGCGTAACTTACACGAAACAAATTAAGTGAAGAACAGAAAGTGTAACTGCCTTACGATATAGTCACGTAGCCGTTCCTCGCTACACCATGGTTCCAATCACATTACGTTTGAGATACTAAAGCCTCAAGGACCTTGCCCAATGCTAAGGGTGAATTATTATGTCTAATCAATGCTTATCATGTTCACTTCATTAGGTAATATGAGTATAAAGGTGACTATAGGGGTGTTGTTTCATGTTTACAGGGCTCTAATAATGTTAAAAAAATGTAAAACAAACAGGTTTTCTATGCTCTAACTGCAAAAATCTTGCACATGGCTTAACTACCAAATTTACCTTGTAATTTGAATTCTACTGTGTTTTTAATGTGATTTTGTTTTAGTACCCTACTACAAGACCCATATAACAATAAAATGTTATATTGTTATTGTTTAAAAAATTGCCAAATTTACCACTACAGGACTTGGTGGTCTCATCCTCGTAGTCTTCTCCTTTCCCAATTGCCACACAGAAAAATCCCTCTGTCTCCGTCTCGTCCCAAAGATTCCCTGCCAGGTTTTTTCCGGATGTGAAGCCAACGCGGATCAGAGACACACCCTGATTGTCTCTGCGGATCCATTTAGTGAAAGAGATTGAAATGTGGTCCGACGTGGGCCGAGGGCGGTGGAGTTTAAGTGGCACTTCTTCGAACCCCATTAGGCTTTGCTTTTGATCAAAGGCACGAGTCTTCCAGGGCACAAACCAGCCAGCACAATGGAAAAAGCCAAGGACCATTAAATCTACCTAATTTACCTTTTGTTTGGGCTCCAATTGGCCCCTCCATAAATTCAGAGGCAGCCAGCGAAGAGCAAATGAAAGAATCCTTGTTAGGCGATCATTAGGCTTGCTAATTGCTGCAGGAACGTGACACATACTTAAAGTCAAGGTCAGGGGGAGGGTGGCGACGCTCTAATTTGAATGCCGTACGGGAGGTGGGGCCGACATTGGCGGGCGCCGGCGTGGGTGTGTGGGTGCAGGAGTTATGAGGTCAGAGATGAATGAAATAGTGTAATTATGCTGGTTACAAGGCACATTAGAGCGCTTTGATGGAGGATCTCGCTGCTCCAGGATGGACGGGTTAGAGATGGCGCTTTGTGCAGCTGACGGAGCCGCCATTGCTGGTGTCAAAGGTGCCACACCAATTTATTCTCTCTCCATGTCTTCCTTAGCCATCACGCATGTCAAAGCAACAGTGTATGATCATGGAAAAGGTGACATTTGTGGCACCCCGAATGGGTTTTATAATCTTTGCACAAATCAGTTTTCGTAAATCCGACTTTTCACATGATTTGATTTTCTGCAAAAAATGATTGCAAAAAATATGTCTTGGTTATCGTATGGCCTAACAGTGCGCCTAACAAACTAGTCAGTGAAAGTGAGTTCCCAAGCAAAGCATCCACAAGTTGGCGACTCTGTGTAGAATGGATAGTGGTCCTTTTAGAGTTGGGACACCACAAAGATGTCACAAGATTAAAAAGTGAAGCTATTTCATGTTTACAGAAAAGCTGTCTATAGTGCTTCTCCACCTCTGAAGGCAAACAAAGCACTTTGACACTGTTTTTGCATTTACAGTAATGTTACAAATAATAGCAATACAATGCGATTTACCAGAGTAATTAACATTACTAGGATGTTGTTAGTGCTACATGGCAAATAAGTTACCAGTAGGTGCAGTACATTTTAGAAAACAAACAAGTAATTAGTTGAAAGGGGTGTGTTAAAAAAAAAACAGCCCTGTGGCATTCAGTCAGTGATCAGTGATCAATGTTGGGAAAAAACAAGTGTGCCTCTAAGGATGAAACCAGGACTTGCTGAACATGCATTTCTCTTTGAACTGCTTTCATTTAAAAATTGATTGGTGAAGGGAAAACTTAAGAGGTGCAGAAATGTTTGGCTGTTGAGCTAAAATGATCCCCAATCCCTTAAAATGGAGAGCAAAACCAGAGACACGTGGCAGAAAATGGAAGACGACCATCAAACTAGATCGGCACGGTAAGGCATGCGCAGAAGAGGCTACAATTTGCCAAAGAACACATCAATTGGCCTAAAGAGAAATGGAGGAACATTTTGTGGTTGTACTCACCAATGTAGGCAAAAGTTATTCTCATCGGAGAAAAGTGCACAAAAAAATGACCGAGAGCTGCTGAAGCGACAACAGCAAACAAAGTCTCACCACTCCACCCACACACACCCTGAAATAGACGCGGCAAAAAGTTGTCTACAAACTTCTATACCAACGTTCTTGCCACCCTTCTAATCTTCCACGCAGAATCATTTGGTTGAGAAATGATTGACTCCCATTGCACAAAATCCTTGAAATTGCCGCAAACGTTTTAAGGAGCGCATGCTAGTAATGTGCGGATCGATACTGAAATGCTGTTATCTCCGACACCAGCTCTTCATGATCTTAAGTCGATTCTGGATTCAAAATAGTGATCATTTTATTACTTTTAGTATATGATTTTGTCCTTTGCTTTTTTCTGATGTTGTATAAAAGCTTGGCTATATTGTAAATTACCCCACTACCTCAATATAGTTCAGGGTTAAAAATAAATCAGTTCTTTATGCTATGATTTGAAATACTGTACACTACGTTTTCAAATGTATCAAACACATTGGGTGAATTTACACAGTATTGAATTGGTATCGCCGATACCAGCCTGAATTTTATACAGTATCAAATCAGAAATGAAATCAATGGTATCGCACGTCACTGGAGCACACACGGCAGAAGTCTTTAAAGTGTCTGTAAACACACGGGAATGCGAGGGATGCCGTGCTTCTGCGCATGCACGTCACTATTGTGGGCCGTTGCGTTCACAATACAAATCGCATCCATCCATCCGTTTTCTTCCGCTTATCCGAGGTCGCGTCGCGGGGGCCGCAACCTAACCAGGGAAGCCCAGACGTCTCTCTCCCCGGCCACATCGTCTAGCTCTTCCCGGCGGATGCCGAGGTGTTCCCAGGCCAGCTGAGAGACATAGTCTCTCCAACGTGTCCAGGGTCTTCCCCGAGGCTGCCTACCGATTGGACGTGCCCTGAACACCTCCCCAGGAAGGCGTTCGGGAGGCATCCTAACCAGATGCCCGAGCCACCTTATATGACTTCTCTCAATGCGGAGGAGCAGTCGTTCTACTCCGAGTCTCTCCCAGATGACAGTGCTTCTCACCCTATTTCTAAGTGAGAGCCCAGCCACCCTGCGGAGAAAACTCATTTTGGCCGTTCTTACCCATGATCTTGTCCTTACGGTCACTACCCAAAGCTCATGACCATAGGTGAGGGTAGGAAAGTAGATCGACCAGTAAATCGAGAGCTTTGCCTTTTAGCTCAGCTCTCTTTTCACCGCGACAGATTGGTGCAGAGTCCGCATCACTGCAGACGCTGCACAAATTCGCCTGTCCATCTCGCGTTCCTTCCTTCCCTCACTCGTGAACAAGTACCCGAGGTATTTAAACTCCTACACTTGAGGCAGGACCTCATCCCCGATCTGGAGATGGCACTCCACCCTTTCCCGGGCGAGAACCATGGACTCAGACTTGGAGGTGGTGATTCTCATCCCAGCCGCTTCACACTAAGCTGCGAACTGATCCAGTGAGAGTTGAAGGTCACTGCTCGATGAAGCCAACAGGACCACAGCAGCTGCAAAAAGCAGAGACCGAATCCTGCAGTCACCAAACTGAAACCCCTCAATGCCCTGGCTGCGCCTAGAAATTCTGTCCATGAAAGTAATGAACAGAATCGGTGACAAAGGGCAGCCCTGGCGGAGTCCAACCCTCACTGGAAACGGGTCCGACTTAATGCTGGCAATGCAAACCAAACTCTGACACCGGTCATACAGGGAACGAACCGCCTGGATTAGGTGGTCCGATACCCCATATTCCCGGAGCACTCCCCACAGTATTCCCAGAGGAACACGGTCGAATGCCTTCTACAAGTCCACAAAACACATGTAGACTGGTTGGGAAAACACCCATGCACCCTCAAGGACCCTGCCGAGAGTATAGAGTCCACAGTTCCACGACCAGGACGAAAAATACACTGCTCCGCATGAATCCGAGATTCGACTATCCAGCAGATCCACCTCTCCAGAACCCCTGAATAGCCCTTACCGGGAAGGCTGAGGAGTGTGATCCCACGATAGTTAGAACACACCCTCTGGTCTCCCTTCTTGAAAAACGGGACCGCCACCCCGGTCTGCCAGTCCAGGGGCACCGACCCGAATGTCCACGCAATGCTGCAGAGTCGTGTCCACCAAGACACGCCTACAGCATCCAGAGCCTTAAGGAACTCCGGGCGGATCTCATCCACACCCGGGTCCTTGCCACCAAGGAGCTTTTTGACCACCTCGGTGACCTCAGCCCCAGAGATAGGCGAACGCGACACAGGCACTGCTTCCATGTCGGTTGGATTGAGGAGGTCTTCAAAGTATTCCCTCCACCGGTCCACAACATCTCGAGTCGAGTTCAGCAGCACACCGTCCCCACCATACACAATGTTGACTTTGCACTGCTTTCCCTTCCTGAGATGGCGGATGGTTAAAAAAATAGCGGTAATTTTACAAACTCACAACTATTTTGTACAAATGTTATTCTTTCTAGGATTTGGCAATCCTGTGAATCCCTGAACTAATATTTAGTTGTATGAGCACAGGTTTTTATAACTAATCATTTAACAACATTCCACAATCCAATACCATTTCTTGGTTTTGCTTCAGAAACAGCATTTTGATGTCACCCCACAAGTTCTCGATTGGATTAAGGTCTGGAGATTGGGCTGGCCAATCCACAGATTTTGCTGGTTTACTAGTGTGTTTGGGGTGATTGTCTTGTTCAAACACCCATTTCAAGGGCACGTCCTCTTCAGCCTAAGGCAACATACTCTTCAAGTATTGTGATATATGCAAACTGATCCATGATCTCTGCTATGTGATAAATAGGCCCAACACCATGCCCTTATCATGATGCTTGCATCAGCATGGTTCACTGTCTTCACTGTGTATTGTGGCTTGAATTTGGGGGTCGTCTCACAAATTGTCTGCGGACCTTGGACCCAAAAGGAACCATTTTACTCTCATCAGTCGACAAAATGTTCCGCCATTTCTCTTAAGGCCAGTTAATGTGTTCTCTGACATGCCTTTGCGGGCGATTCTTGCAATAGATGTTTTCTGTCACAGTACTTACAGGTAACTCCAGGCTGTCTTTGATCATCCTGGAGCTGATCATTGGCTGAGCCTTTGCCATTCTGTTCTTCAACTAATTTTGATAGTTGTCTTCCATTTTCTGACATGTGTCTCTGGTTTTGCTTTCCATTTTAAGGCATTGGTAATCATTTTAGCTGAACAGCCCAAACATTTTTGTTGCACCTCTTCATAAACTTTGTCTTCTCCAATCAATTTTTTTATCAGCATATGCTGTTCTTCTGAACAATGTCTTGAATGACCCATTTTTCTCAGGCTTTCAAAGAGGACATGCATGTTCAACAAGTGCTGGTTTCGTCCATAAATAGGGGCCACCTGATTCACACCTGTTTTGTAATAAATTTGATTACTGATTACTGATACTGCTATTTTCTTAACACACCCCTTTCATCAAATTTTACAATTGCACAGCCTTAAGAGCTTGCATATCATGAATACAGAGTCTGGTTCGTTTTCTGAGAATCTACTGCACCTACTGATAACTTGTTTGCCATGCAGCAATAATAATATACTACTGTAATAACAGTACTTAATTTGCTTAGTCACATTGGACTGCTGTTATTTTGAACACTACTGTAAGGTAAAAACAGGGAGCTGGCATTATTCGCGAAGCTGAAACTATAATGCTGCACTTTGACTAAAAAGGAACCTACATATACATACTACCTACATACTACCTGGCAACTGGCAATTAGTACAATGCTAATTTCTGAGTGTCTGATGAATTCAATGAAGAACTCAAAGTACAAAATACAAAAGTAGGATTTCCTCAAACACTTACACAGAAAAACACGCCGTTTTCAGCAAATGTTGGTAATACTCACCGAGTCGTGTCTCTGTCTCCGTTGCAGGGAGCAGTAGGTCTGGAGTTGGACAACCGCCTGGACGAGCACGGCTACTGTTGCCAATACTGTCAACAAGGCTACCGTTTCTGCCGCCGCTACCACGTGCCCCTGGGCGGCTTCAATCCGTGGCCCTATTACTACCGAGGAGGTCACGTCATCTGCCAGGTGGTCATGCCGTGCAACTGGTGGATCGCCCGCATGCTGGGGAGGGTCTGAGGGGCCACAGACTGCCAAGTCGATTGTTGTTGTCCACGCTTTAATCCATCTTTTCACACCACTTGTGAGATGAAAGTGAACCATAGGAGGTTAATTATTGCGTGAGGTGAAAGTTGGCCTGTGGCGTACTGGTCAGACTAAATGGTCCCCCTGGACATGAAGTCTCTCTTCAAAGGCATCTGCCATGTATCCTCATTATTTTGCTTTTTATTCTGTTTCATTCGTCCAAATATTTGTGGACGACATCACCGGATCTTTACTCCATGGGCTGAAAAGTACTGTAATGTATAAATGTACTCACAGTACCAGAAGTAGTGGCAAGATTTCTGTGGGCTTTTTCATGAAGTCCTAATAATACATTTAAGGACTTTGAAGTTGATCCTGTGCAATGCATGCTACATGGCAAATATATTTCTTCAACTCAAGATTTTAAATGAATGAAATAAAAAATAGTATAATGCTTCACTATTTACACACAGTATTGCATTAGTAGTAACATTTTATTATTACTATACAAACATTTATACTGTATTTCTTTTCCTTCAATAAAAATTAAAATGAACATTCCTTGTCCTTTTTGTCATCATTCTACATTCCTTTCCCACAATTGTCGAGAATTGAGCATAAAATTGCCATTAAAATTAGGAGTTTTTATGCTTATACATTGAGGGTTTGTGTCGTGTTAAAAATGCTGTATTTTGCCATGATTTCAAATACACATGTACTGAATGGAAAGAATGTGATAATTGTAAAAAAATAAAAGCTTTACCAGTAACCTCAATCACACATACAGCAAAAATTCCCATTTACACCAGTCCAGGGCGTACCCCGCCTTCCGCCCAAGGTCAGCTGGGATAGGCTCCAGCATACCCGCGACCCTAACGAGGACAAGCGGCATAGAAAATGAATGAATGAATGCATGAATGCATGAAAGCAGACTTATTCCAAAAGTACCTCCAGACTGGCGAACGCACGAGTTGCAGTTTGCAACAAAATTCAATGTGAAAAAACTTATATTAACTATTTCAAGTCAAGTCAATTCTTTCTTCTGCCTTCTTTCTTTCAGTATTCAACACCGGATGAAAATATTGACTCCCGTTGCTCAAAATCCTTAAAATTACTACAAACCCGTTAGGGGAGTGCGTTGTGATTCCCATTATATAAGGACCAAGTTGTGATTCCCACCCTGCATTGTGAACGTAGCCATAATGTCAACCGAACAAGATGCAAAGATCATGAGTACGAATGGGGTAGAAAACCCACCTTAAGGCGACAATACCTTTACAGGCGGACACTTGCGTTGTTGGCGACGCCACTCACTGTGTCGAAGTTGCCATAGGTACTACCTGGTGACAGAAAATGAGTATGGCAGGGTAAAGTCATACAAATGTAAACAAAACAAGACATAACATACAACACACTTGCATTGTGCAGGGGGCACACATGCAATGCACCTTTGCAATCTGTCAACATGGAATTATGAGACTCTTGCATGTGATGTACAGTCAGCACAACACCCAGGAGAATTGACTGGAGGAGCGCTGTTTCAAAGTTGTGTCGTTGCTGGCTTTGAATGTTGCCTGACGTCTTTCAATTAAAATTTCATTGAATGATAAAATGTTATGTCTTCAATTGTTAATAAAACAATGAGTTCCCCTCACAGAGTCGTAACGTCCCTCGGGTGTTGAGTAAGAGCTGATGCATTGTGGGTATGAAACTAATGCAATGCAAGATAACAGGTCTCATTCTGCATGATAAGCAAAAACCCATCAAATAAATATAAGGCCATCAAAAGGGAATAAAAAAACATGTTTGTGTTCTCCTAATGCAAAACAACGCACATGTAATGCCTTTCATTTGGTGACTGAAAATGAAGCCTCCTCTTGGCTCAGTGCTTTGTAGGCATGCCACTCAAAACAACGCAATTTGGCAGTGGGAAGGATTTTGATGAAAAAAGACATATTAGCTCATGTAAATGCGTATGGATTGAATTCAGGCTGCAACCATATTGTTATTTTTAAATCAATAATGTCGATGTCCCCGGGCAACGTGTCAAGTAAAAAGAATAGCAGCACAATTTAACAAATGCAATAATTGCGAGCATACTTCAAATATACTGACAAGTGCATTGCCGAAGCCCCCCGAGGCGCTTCTGGAAAGTTCACATAATCAGTGTGCTTCATTTCTCACTCTTTCCACCTCATCACTGCAAATATTATTAAAGCATTCTGCATGCTGCTGCTGCTCTCACAATGGCAACGAGGGAAAAAAATGTATTTTTCCACAAGAAACTGCGTTGCTTGTTAGTTGTCTGTCTCCCCAAAGTCTCCCAGGACCTTGAGGACTCTTTTGTGCCGTTGCAAGAGTAAATTGCCATGGAAGCCTTGAGAGTGCTTTTTGAATGGGATGCTGAATACTGCTTGATACAGATATTGCAGATGGCTCACTGAGCGCTCCTCCTGTTGCCTGTTGGGACACCAGTTCAACATTAACCACCAAAAAGGCCAAAAGCCCCAAGTCCAGAAAAATCAATAGGATATAACAAAAATTGCAATAGTCTCATTCAGGGTCAAACTGTGAACATACAGGAAAGCTTCTGGTTACTCAGTATACGTGATACAATGCAATTAGTCCACTGTCATTTTTAAACAGCAGGTGCTAATGTAAACAAATAGCTGATTGCAAACTGTAATTGCTACTGACTAGCACGGAAACGAGCACAGAAACCAGCCAACAAACAACACATGTTTGTAGTCCATAACTTTCTATTATGTGTCTGTCAAGTGCCTTGAACAGATGAGTCATTTTGCTTCACTTAGTTTGTTTTGCAGTGATTCATTTATCCTTTTGCTTGCACGACATTAAGGACATGCTACCCAAAGATCTTCCAAGTCAGGGGTTCCCAACCAAACTTTCAGGTGCAATGATTTAAAAAAAAAACACTCAAATATGTAATTTAAAAATACAGTTTTAAATAACTACATCAAATTTAATCCAACTGGATGTCAATTTTGGAAATATATTATTCAAAAAACAATATGCGGTTAGAAACCCCACCGTTTTTGCTTGTTTATATTGTTTCTTGCTAGCGGAGAGACATCCCACTTTGTTCGACGGTCCTTGAACACACCATCTAACTTTCTTCTACACTGCTCAGATAGACTACTACAGTATACAGTACTGTACTTTTCACGTTTTTCTTTCATCTCACATTTGCTCCCAAATTGTGATACTAGGTGGGAATGCATAAAGGTAAAGTTTGACTGTTTGTTTACCTGCTAGCAGTGTTGGAATATACCACTCCCCCCATATGTCATCAGCCTGATTTGATTCAACTTTAAAATGTAGTGGAAAAAAAAACCCCGCAAGGCCTTTTCATTCCAGAAACTATAGTTACCAGGAACTAAAAGTGCCTGAAGTTAACAAGCTTACTAAGAAGCGAGATCCTCACTTGTGTGTTGATGTTTCGGGCCACGTCTCTTCTGGGAGCCTTTTTCTGTGTTGATGTCCAAGAAAGACTTATAAACAATAAGCCAAGACAACAGTGTTAGGTTTTAGGTCCATTAGGACCTGAGAGTATTTCTTCCTTGAAAGAGCACAGAGATGGCTTTTCTAGAAGATAACATTTTAACCTTCCCAGCAGTTAGTAGTTGGCTTTAGCTGGAAGCTGAAAACAATGTTACCTGTTCCAATACCATTGGATGAAGTCCAGGGTTCGTGACCCATCCACCGGGTACTGAATATGTTGTAGTTTGCACACACCGCTGCTACACCGTCAGCAAAGTTTGTGTGCGGACCCACGACCTGTCATTTCAAAACATCCAAGAAGATGGCTTGAAATGAAGAGATCGTTCTTTCATGAAAAGGGTGGTTTATTTCTGGTAGCTAGCGATATCAACATGAATCAAACGTACCTTGGACATCCGGGCAAGGTGTGCTTGGAAGCTCCACTGCAGCCTGCGCATCAGCAGTTGTAGCACACGGCTGTAAAGTGACACATGATAGGACGCATCGAGATGGTTATCTCCTTTGGAATGCCAGAATATAATGCAAAAGTTTAGAGTAATGAGAACTTGCTTTTTCTATGTTAAATACCTTACGTCATTCTTGAGCTTGTCTTGGCTCTTTAAATATTCCACGAGCAGCAGGAGGACACGTGCAGCCTTATTTGAAGAGTCAGGATCGAAAGTTGTCAGGAATGCTCCTTGAACCTGGCACTGTCAAAGCAAGGAAGCGGTTTGCCTCTTTGAGGACAACCTAAAAAGAGAGACCAGAGACTGGATCAATCGAGCAATGACAACAACAACAAGATAAATCATATCCAGCTAACACTTCACAAAATAATCTATTACAGTTATTAGAGCACGTTTGTAATGAAATTGTGGACCTCATAGTGAATAATTCATAATAAATTCACTACATGCTGAAAATCATTTTTATTATAACACACTCTGACATACGTTTTATTAAAAAAGGTTACATATGGCAGCATTAAAACTGGTTTCGCCTGAGAGCAAACACAATATTAAACGTCCATCCATCCATTCTCTATGCCGCTTATCCTCATTAAACTTGTTTAACAAATTGTTGCATCTCAGCCTTACATTTTCTACTTATTTTGTTTGAAGGAAATGCCAGTCATGCATTTACAGCAGGTATTTATTTCACTAACTTTGATATTATCCAGCTAAATAATACAGTGGTATACAGAAGTTTGGGCACCCCTGATCATTTTCAAGATTAAATATATCATACAGCAGATGGACACAGTGATATTTGAGAAGTCAAATGAAGCTTTTAGGATTTACAGAGTGCAATAATTATTTAAACAAAATTAGACAAATGCATAACTTTTGGGCACCCTCAACGTCATGATTTGGGGGAAGGATACAAAAAGAGAGCTCAGAGATTCCAGCTGTCAGAGAAACATAGCGAGGTAATGAAAGCCAACAAGCACAGTTCTGGTTAAGGCCCGGAGTGGCAGGCCAAGGAAAATCTCAGACAAGCAGAGGCGATGGATGGTGAGAACAGTCTAACTCAACCCACAGACCAGCTTCAAAGACCTACAACATGATCTTGCTGCAGATGGTGTCACAGCGGACTTTGCACAAGAGGATGCTTTCTGAGGAACAAGCTGTTTCTGCACACACGCCGCAAACGGAGTTGCTTGGGGTATGCTAAAGCCCATTTGGACAAGCCAGCTTCATTCTGGAACAAGGTGCTGTGGACTGATGAAACTAAAATAGAGTTGTTTGGACGTGGGGGGGGGGATGCATGGTGGATGAAGAGCACAGCATTCCAAGACAAACACAATCCAATCAATAGTCAAAATATGGTGGTGGCTCCATCATGCGGTGGGGCAGTGTGGCCCAATCTTGTTAAGATGGAAAGTCGCACGGATTCCAGTCCGTACCAGCTGATTCTTGACAAAGTGACAAAGTTGAAGTTACGCCGGGGCTGGGTACTACAAGACAACAACCCGAAACACTGCTCAAATTCTACCAAGGCATTCATGCAGAGGAACAAGTACAACACTCTGGAATGGAATCTCCGTCCCCAGCCCTGAGTATTATTGGGAATCTGCGGTGTGATTTTCCATGCTCGGAAACCATCAAACCTGACTGCTTTGTAAGGAAAAATGGTCAAAGATACTGTCAAACACAATCCAGACCCTCACTGGAAGTGTTTCGGAGGATCTACTAAATATCGATGTAGTTTTTCTGTTGGGGTGCCCAAATTTATGCATCTACCTATTTTGTTTAAATAACTATTGCACACGTTCTGTAAATCCCCAAAGCCTCACTCCCCAAATATCACCATGTTTGTCTGCTATGTGATATATTTCACTGAAATTGCCGATCCAAACAACTAATAGCGGAAAATCTTGACAATGATCAGGGGTGCCCAAACTTTTGCATACCACTGTGTCAGTCCTCAATTAGAACCTCTCGAAGCGCAGCAGATTGGACCACGGCTTCTGAAAAAAAAAAATTCTTGCTATGCTGTTGCTAGCATAGCAAGTGTTAGCAACGATGCTAACGCTAGGCTACTCACACACACAATGCAACTAGCCGGTTAGCTAACGTTAGCACGAAATAATATAATTGTTAACAAGTTAATGTTGCTAGTAGCTGGCATGCACAACACAACCGTGCCAACAGGTGCCTCACACTTGGTCCATTTCATGTTCAATGTTTACCCATTTGCAACAAAAATGACACTTTATATGACAGGAACATCCTGCTGTTATTGGGAGTGGTGCTGTTGTTGCTGAACTGTAGTGATGGGTCGTTCATGAACGATTCGTTCATTTTAAAACGACTCCTAAATGTGACTCGGGAAGAACGAATTGTCTCGGGGATGAACTAATCAATTCTCTTTCCGGCTCAGGCAGCATAGGTTAGGCTTATGGGGCTGTCACGTGATGAACGAACGACTCAAAACCCGAAGACGCGAGAGATGAACTAATCAATTGTCTTTCGGCTCATGCATTAGGCTCACATGGCGCTGTCGCGTGATGAACGAACGACTCGAAAAGGGACAGAGAGGTAAGGTGAGCGATTCATAGACAAAATACCCAGGTAGACGATGAATTAATCTTTTCAGTTTCTTATAGCATTATAATTTTGTCCTGTTTGTAGTGTGGTTAACGTTTTTGTAAGCAGCAGACGTGACAGGGAAGGAACATTTTAATCATATTTTGCTAAAATGAACGAAATGACTCGAAAAAAAGATTCGTTCTTCTACTGAACGAGACTCAAAGATCGGATTCGGTAAAATGATCCGAACTTGCCATCACTGCTCTGCTGTTTGATGCACCTGCTGCAGAACCGCAAATCGAAGATCCTCTATGAGAAAAGTGTGATCGGCTATTTTTGAAGACCTACAGCGAAAACACCAGTCGAAGATCTTCTATATGACATGTCCGGGTGTGTTGGTAAGGTGCAGGATGCTGGATGTTTAATGTATACGAGGTTTTGGGTGAGGAGACGCAGCTCAAAGGAGCTCCTCATCCTCCGTGAGGACGGATGGCGCGCTACCATCAAGTGAAGCTCTCAAGCAATTGAATTCCTTTTGTTACTCATGGAGAAGAATGCCCCGCTGTCGTTGAGACGGAAGTGCAGCTACCTGCCTACGTATGCATGAGGAGGAGGAGGAGGAGGAGGAGGGTCTCATCCACAGGAGTGACCCGGAGCAGAGACAGGTCCTCTCCGCACAGGAGTGGAGGATGTGCTGACAGTGCCATCTTCAGTAGACGCAGGTGAACAGCAACGTGGAACACTAGAAAGTGTGTGAAATATCCCAAGAAATACTGTACTAGGTAGTGCACGTGATTGGAAAAGTACTCCTAAGTCCCATAAAAGCGTTACATTTGAAGGCAACAGCCAATTCAAGCATTGAAGCCACGATGATGCACTTGGTTTTACTTGGCTTATCATCCCATCCGTCCATCCATGTCCTACGCCGCTTGTCCTCAATGGGGTGGCGGGGATGCTGGAGCCTATCCCAGCTGACTTTGGGCGGGAGGCGGGGTACACCCTGGACTGGTCGCCAGCAAAATCAAATTAAATCAAACAACACCTAACCTTCAAAATGCCCGTATTTTTTTAGTGTGGTTCTTCACGCATCAAGTGGTCAAAAATATTTACCTTTAAGTACTGTGCCGATATTATCTGCATGTTTTGTTGTTGTTCGTACATATTTCCAATATTTATTTGTGTTTTTTATATATATTATATATATATAATATATATAATTATATATATATAATATATAATTACATAAATATATATATATATATACAATATAATTATATATATATATTAGTATATATATATATATGATATATAATTTTATATATATATAATATTCATATCTGGTGTTCTCGCGTACAACTGGTGGTACTTAATAACAATCTAGACGTTACACGCCTCGCCGTCAGGCAGTAGAACCATGTGATGCCTCTCAACCAATCGGTGAAGAAGTTATGTAATTACAGAAGATTAAATCAAATGGTTTGTAGTTTTTAATCAATGGAGCCTATTTAAAAATATGTAGCTTTATTGTTTTATTAATGACAAAATTTGAATCTACAATTTTATGTTAAAAATAATGAATATGATTGTATGTTATTGTTATGTTGGTATTTTGTGACAATGTATTATTGTAATGCGGTCAATAAAATAATAAAAAAATATAATTGACTTGATTTCATATTTAAAGTAACATGTTTTTATGCTGTATGCATGAGGGGGTAAAGTTATTAAGTAAAAAAAATGGACTATGGCTAAAACCATTTTGGGGGCTAATTATGAATATATAGTCGTGGTGTATTTACAGTATTTCATTGATCGTTTCAGTGAGTGGCCCTTAGAGGAGAAGCGAAATATTCTTTTTTCCACAGCCAAAAATGACCTTTTTTTCCACGTTTGCCTGATTAGTGGCGCCTTTGCAACGACCGTGTGCTTAAATACCCGAGCACTCCTTCCTGCTCCACGCTGGAGACACCATCATGTCAGCCGTCATCCTTCAACTGCGCCCGCGGTGTGAGGCGGTGTGGCGAACACCAACACTGGAGGCCACACAGAAGTAGTCCTTCTTCTTCTCCCCCCGGGGACAGGGCCCTGGTGCCATTTTGTTTCGGACTCATTAACTAAGAGAATGGCGTAGTCGCTTTTTATCATTTGACTCATCCATAACAAAAATCACCATCTGGCAGCCGACCGATGAACCCCTGAACTTGCAGATCTTGTGTGAGGACCTTGCAGGCAAGATGGCAGCCATGCACAGGGGCGAGGACGCAGCTAGTAAGCAAGCCCCCCCCCCCCCAGCGGCAAGACGGCTTCCTCGGCCACCCCCGCACGTCCGCGACGCGCACAGCAGGGAATCGATCTTAGTCTCGGGGTGGTGACGGACTGTCTTCGCCTGCAAGCGGCGTGTCACATGCTAATGTGGTCGTCCGCCCACGGCGAGCGCAGGGAGGCTGCTCTTAAACCCTGCCCAGTCAGGCTCCACGCTGGTGCCAATGGCGCCCGTCGTTTTGCTGCAGTAGACTCTTCTCGTTCACACTCGCATCCCGGCTCGTTTGGTTTGTTCGCTTCATCGGGTTGGAACACGCACGTGCATCAGGTACAAGCGTGCATTTGCATTGGTGTTCTTCTAGACTCCGTTTACTCACTGAAGCCATTCGCTCCACTCGAGTCGCTGGACTGGAATGAAGTGAATCAAATCATCTAAATGACTCGAGTCAGCGAATCGGCAATGTTTCCAGGGAGTGTTTACTCGAGTCAGCGAACGCGGTCAAAGTAGTAGCGGTAGTAGTCATCTGTTTCTAGCCAATCAGCCGACTCGAGTCATCCCACTGGGCTGGTACGCCGATTGTCACAAAAAACCAATTAGTGCCCAACACTCGCAATTATGAGTGTGCCTGAACGCCTCACGGAGTACACAGGGCATCAACTTTTTCACGGCTCTGTGTCCATGGTAAGAACATCAAACAGAAAAGTTTGGTGATTATTTGGTGCATTGCGCGTGTTTAATCTTTCTTTGGTTTGGTTTGGTTTGGAATTCCAATCCCAGCACGGTGCAGCGCTGAAAACCCGTCACTCTGAACGGGGATTCCTCGAAAATGTGCCCTTATTGTTTGTTTGTACGCATTTTTGTACTACTAGTACTGCCATATCATGATTGTTAAGCTTTCCCCGTCAATTTGGCATTAAAATAATATGCAGACTTAAACCACAACCATCCAGCGTGGGCACAAAAGCGGTGCCCGAATCCAGCCATTTAAACCGACGGATGCCAACTTCAGACTGGGAAGGAGGATAATTACTTATCAGTACTCGTGAAGCTGCCAAGATGTCATCATGCAAAGCACACATCAAGCGGAAGTGCTATAAAACTAAGCAAGGTCCCGAAGGCAGTTAGATGCATTGTGCGGGGGTGGGGGGTTCATGGCTTCGGGTCAAATGTCTGAAGGGGTACACCACTGTAAAAAGTTTGGTAAACGAATCATCTGACTTTAATCAGGGAGTAAATCCAAACTTATTTCTCTCACCATGCGAGTCGGTGGCGTTTCAGGTGAATACACTACTTGATGTCGGTGACCACAATCCCAATGATTAATTAATTAGAATCAGGGAACCAATTCTAATGACTTGTCGGAGTTCAGGGTGTTAGTGAACCAATGGAGAGCTGGACCAATGGAGAGCTGGACCAATGGAGAGCTGGACCAATGGAGAGCTGAACCAATGGAGAGCTGGACCAATGGAGAGCTGAACCAATGGAGAGCTGGACCAATGGAGAGCTGAACCAATGGAGAGCTGGACCAATGGAGAGCTGGAGAATGATAACTGGGTAATTCGAATCACTGAACCCGGAGGATTTGGTAACCGGCCGGCTCTAGCTAGCCCACATTGCGCCGAGTTGTGTTGTGCCATCACTCTTACACTCCCCGGTCCTTACTCCCGGTTTGCATTTTTACCGTCCGGTACGAGACGTGTGCGTTCAATGCGCCTTGTTTTTTGCAGTTCCCTGTGATTTTGACCACATTTTGACAGAGTTACACAAACACACCGGCCACATTTAGTATTTCAGTGTGTTCTTGGTGTGCGCGGGTGATGTATTTCTGCCACAATGCATCACCGTGAGCACTTAGCGCGGCTGCCGCCACACAAGAAAAGATATCCAGGAAGCCTTCCGGGTCTATTCTATATATATATATATATATATTCAGCATGAAGGAGGCCATTGACAATCAACAGTCACAAACGACAGTGCTTTAAGGCGAGGGCGGTCTACATACAGGGATGTACATATATACACAGCAAACAAACAAAAAAAGTAAATAAAAATAATAAAGCAGCAAAACAAATACATAAGAAAAAGTCTCCAGTGTAATTATCGTTGATTGTCTTGCATAAGCCTGTATATGAACAGCAAGTATACATTCGAGACTTGTCGAGTTGTCCAAGAACTCCTGCTCTGTGGATCAGCGTGCCCGCATGTCCTCACCGCGTGCACCTGAGGGGAAGATGTGCCAATTTGCACCCCGGTGGATCGATGCGGCTGCGTCTTGCCGCCACGGGGCCCTGATAGATGTTTGACCCCAGCCACAAATAAGCAAGCCACGGACTCCTGCACGGCTGACCCAGGGGCAGGAGTGAAGAGGGCACTTTACATTGAATAAAACAGCATTTTTGCACCAAAAACAACTAAACAAAAACTGACACCCATACCAATTTTGAGACTGATTCTTGAAGGACAGTTTGACGGTAAAGCGGCAATGCAACAGTATGCATGCTGGAAGAAGAAAGAGAAATCAGGAGAAAACAACGGAATGAGCATTTTGCACCTGAACATTCAAGAAAATCGGCATTTTTGAAATCATTTCGATGTATGGAAGGTTACATGTGAGGGAAAAGCCAATTAGTCATCTGAGCCCTCGAACTCGAGTCAGCCAATCAATTCAGTCCAATCACGCAAGTCTGCTGTCTGTTCTGCAAACTCAAAATGCCGCAGTGAATCATCCGAGTCCACCGGAATCGGTGAATCGTCGGCTGACGTGAGTCAGGGTAATAATTCAACGAACCATTTCAGTCGGCGGTGTTTGCGGTTAGTCCGCTGACTCGAGTCCGTAGTCAATTTTGGCAGAGTCATCCAAGGTATCGGTGTTTTCCGGGGAACTTGAGTTCAAGTCAACCAATTCAGTTGGATCATCTCCGTCTACAGTCCATCCATCCGTTTGCTACGCCGCTTATCCTCATTAGGGTTTGCGGGGGTGTGCCGGGGCCCATCCTGGCTGACGTGGGCCGAGAGGCGGGGTACACCCAGGACTGGTCGCCTGTCTGCAGTGGTTTAGGCAGGTCCGCCGAACTGAGTAAGTGAACCGGATCAAATGGCTCATCTCAGCCCACAATGTTTCCAGTAAGTCTGCGGACTCAAGTCAGCACAAATTCACCAGAATTCCCCGAGTCAGTGGCGTTCGCAGTCAATCGGGTGCGCTGTGTTAACGGTAAACCCACTGACTCGAGTTATCCGAGTTCGCGGAGGCTCGTCAGCGGAACGCTTTAGCAGATTTATCTGCAGTGTTTTTGGCGAGTCCGCTGAGTCGGTGATTGAGTTCAGCAGAATCATCCGAGTCGGTCGCGTCTGCGGAGAAGTCCGGGAATTATTCAAATGAGTCTTCCGAGTCCGCGGGCTCGGGTCGGTGCACCAATTTGAAAGTCATTTGAGTTTGCTGTGTTTGTGAAACGCAACAGAATGCTTATTGAAAGGGAAACAGTCAGACAGCAGGACAATTACGAATCAGGAGAACATTCCGGAATGAGCACTTTTGCACTAAAACTGGAGGAAAAGCTGCATTTCTATGTATGGAAGGCTGCCTACAGAAAGGTTCTGCTCATAATAGATGCTTTGTGTTCCATAGTTTCCCTCATGTAAATAGTACAAGTGTGCCTTTTTTATAGAGAATCGAGAAATTCACAAAATAAATACATTTGCCGTGGCCTTAAAATGTCATCTCCATTCTATGTGGTTTCTATGTACAGTTAGATCCGCTTCATTTAAACCGCATTTTGCAGCAGAGGCAGGAGATTTCTATTTTTATACGTAGAATTCTTTGTATTTGTGCAGCCTGCTCGGCTACTCACAGACTTTGGGGTATTGGACTGTCCTGGGTCAATAACAAAAAATGCCCTATACTAGAGAGGACATGCATAACTTGTCTTTTGCATATTGGAAAATAGAGCCTTTCATCAGCGCGCTCTCGGTTCTGCTCTGGTCCACAAACACAAAAGTCACATTTCAGTTCCCTCTTTTTTGGTTTGTGGTGTTTTTGCTTTTATTTTACCAGTCACTGCTTAAGTCCTCTGAGATTTTAGTAAAAAAAAAATAAAACTGGCACATTTGGTAGACAGGCATCCCTGTTTCATCCATGGCTGTTCTCCTTAAGGAAGCCATTTTCTTTTTGTCTTTATGCGACATTGTAAAAAAAACAAAACAAAACGCAACACTCCCTTGATACATTTCTTTAGGCACATGATCACAAAAATATGTGAGTAAACTATTCCATCCTGAGGCTGGGAGCCACCTCGCGGAGCAACATGTCAACTGATCTTGGATCAAAACCAAAAACGACCACCATCAAGTCCAAAAGGTGGTGCAAATGTTTTTTTGGTTCAGCTTGTGAAGAAAAAGAGCGTCAGGCCTCAGCAGGCTCTGTCTTTATCTGGATAAAGCTTGCAGGAAGCTCCTGCAGACCTTTGAGGGCCTGCTCGGGCTGCAGAGACATTTCCCCTCGTACCTCCAGCTCCTCCACCGGGGTGAGGCCCTCACAAGGGCTGCTGCTCTGGGAAGAGTGTCCATTGAACATAGCTTCACTTCCAGCCACCTGGCCCTGGTGGTTGTGGCTGCTATCGATGATGACAGTCCGGTACTGCAGCTCCGCTTCATCCATCTCCTCCTTGGACAAAGTGTTACCCAGGCACGGATCGCCGTTCACCATGGACTGGAAGTAGCTGGAGTCCAGCAGCTCCTCCTTTACCTGCAGCCCGCAAAAGTCGCCAGATTTCAGCACGGTGGCGATGACGGTGCCGGGCTGCTGCGCCACCATGGTCTGCCCGCAGGTGGTGTTGATGGTGACCAGGCGGGGCAGGCCCGACGTGGGGGATGTGCAGGTGGCGGTGGATGAGGAGACGGTGGACGGGCCGAGGCTGGCAACCAGCAGCTGATGTGGGAGGCCCTCCTGAAGGGTGTTGGCCTGCAGCGTGAGAACATCGTTGTTGGGGGGCATGGAATGGAGGAGGACTCGAGGCGGTGAGGAGTGGGTGCAGTCGCCGTTGGGGAGGACGGTGGTGAGGGGCATGGTTTGAAGGGATGTGGGGGAAGTCAAAACCAGTGGAAGCGAAGCGGAAGCATTGATGGCCCTAGAAAGTGTCAAATGTGCATCGTTAATTGGAGGAAAGCAAAAATGGTGGATCCTTTTAGAATAAATGGGTTTGAGTTACCAGAAACTCCCATGAAGGTAAACACACTTACCTCATAGCTTGAGTCACGTCCACCCCTTGGTTGGCCTGCAGGATCTGAAGGAGCTGCTCAGCCGTCTGTCCAGCCTCCACGTCTTGGTCACCACTGGGCTCCTTCTTCATCTGCTTCATAGACATCTGGTGGTGCCCGTGGGCCCTTCCGTGCCCTTTGGAGCCCCCGCGAGAGATAGCCCTCCCATTGGCGGACCTTTGGTTGCCGTACTCGTGAACGTCGTCGTCGTCGTCCTCGATCACCACCAGGTCGGCCGGCATCTCCTTGAACTGGTAGACCAGACGCTGACCCTCCACTTTAGCCAGGATGCCTCTCTGGTAGTAGTACCTTCAGTACATAGTAGACAGTGTGGTTTACACGTCTGCCCAGTCAGGCCCAATCACACCAAGTTCAGTTCAAAACTACTGGTAATTCCTAAAAACACCAGACTCCTGTCATATAGAGGATCTTTGACTGGCATTTTTTAGACGGTTCTTAAAAACAGCCAAGGACTCCAGGCATATAGAGGAACTTTGCCTTTTTTCAGTAGGTCTTCAAACAAAGCAGAGTGCTCCTGTCCAATGCAGGATCTTTGATTGCATTGTTGTATATGGTCCTTAAAAACAGCCAAGTGCTTGAAGTATATACGGAATCTTTGACTAGAATTTTTTTGCAGTACGTTAAAAACAACGACGAGCTCTCTTATCGTACAGGGGCTCTTTAACTGGCGTTTTTGTAGAAGGTCCTTAAAAGGGCAGAAGCTCTATTGCCCTATAAAGCAACTCTAACTAGCATTTTGTGCCTAAAAACAGCAGGTGCCATAGAACGGATCTTAGGCTAGCAGTAGGTCCTTAAAACCAGCAGGGTGCTCCTGTCCAACAGAGGACAAAAAACCAAACTTATCTTCTAACCTGAGCGCTCTTCCCATGGTCTCGTAGTTCATGTCGGGCTTGTTCTTATGTTTGCCCCAAAGCTTGGAGACGGCTTTGGAGTCCACCAGCTTGAAGATGCCTTTTTCCCGCTGCGTCCACTTGATGTATTTAGGACATGTGTTCTTGTCCTGCAGTAAAGCCAGGAGGAATTCCCACAGGTAGATGGTGTTGCCTGCAAATGAGGATGGAAAATGACATTGAAGCAAGAGATATTTATTATTCAGTCAATATTTGAGGCGTTTTGTTCAAAGGTCTCAACGGCGGATGACACTTTTGGGAATGACAGTTGAACGCCCGTGAGGTCGTGCAGGTAACCGAAGAAGACAAACTGCACAAACAACTGGAGTTCACGTCACGTCAAGTGAGAGGACTTGGACGTCTTAACTTGCTATTTTCTGGTTACCGTTTTTATACTAATCAGAATTAAAAATTATATGAGCGGCATGAATCCCACCTTCATCATCAGGCACCTTTTTTTTCTTCTCCGTCGTCCTCTTTTTACTGCGCCTCGTTTTTTGTGCCCTGTCAAAATATTCCCTCATTTAGAGCAGTTGCCTTTATTCTGTGAAAAAGCTTTCCACTGAAAATGAACGAGCAATTTATTGTTTCCAGAACCGAATCGTTCTGCTGCTTCTACAGAGGCGACGTGGCTCAGGTGGTGGAGAGCTCCATTCCCAACCCCGAGGTTCTATTCCTGCGTAAGCCCCCGATCTGTATCTGCCGATTTTTGTAAAAAAAAAAAAAGAAAAATCCTGTGATCGGCATTTGCGGATAAATGCCTTTCAACGCCCCAGCAACCCTTTCGTGACCTGCCCTTACTAACGTCTAGGGTGGTGTCGTTCTCTCGCTTCCTTCGAGACAAAAACAGTCATGTCTGCCATGTGCTAACTGCTAACACTTGCCACAAAAACTATCTTGCGCGGGTAGCACGTTAAAAAGCTTGATACGGCATTTGAAGAACAACACTTGACTTCGAGAATGGGGAGTTTTGGAGGCTGACGGTGTGATCAGCAGTCATACGCCAGCTATCGCAGCCATGTGGCCAACAATCGCCCGTAGGTATGTGACAGTCAGACGACTGAGCTGATAACCCGAAAAATAACTCAATTCATCGGACGAGCAGCCTTTCTACACCGAGTTCTCCAAAGTCTCCTCAAAAAAAGGCGTGTCATCCTCTGGAAGTTTCACGATTGATATATGTTGTTTTCAAAAAGTAAGCCGCATGCCATGTCTACTGGCATTATGTTAAAATTGTGTTAATATGTTAATACTAATGCGGGATAACTTCTTTTTACACTTGTGTGACAGCTAAAAGTGGGAAAGTATTTGATGCATGAGGCATCTTGCAACATCAATCGCGTCATTTTACAATGATTAACTAAACGTACAGTGGTTAACTTATTGTTACACTTGTATGATACTTTATATTGTTAAAGGTTGTTGCATTTGATAAAAAAAAGGACAGTTTGATACCGGGACAGACTATCTCAATGTGAATCTTAACAAATGAGTAGCATCCTGAAATGACCTTGCATTACCCAGTTGTCCCCAATAGTGTCTTAAATCCCAGCCGCATGACAGGCTGATGGATATGTGTGTGATTAAAACCACCCCTCCAGCGCTGGCAGTGTCACCCTGTGTGGCGCAATGAGGGTTCATCAGTGACATCAATGTCCCCTCGAGCCTGCAATCTTGTCCCTGCAGGCCCTGAGAAAACCATAATTTAGACTACCTACCCCCGCCGCCCGCCTTTCCCATCTCCACATGGAGATAAAGAGCATCACACAAGAGGAGGAGAGACCTTGATTTTGATTGGCTAGTAACTTGCTATGGAGGCTTACCTTTGCCCTCTTTGCTCTTCTTCCTGAGTGGCAGGTTAGGGGTGGAGATGGGGGAGCAGGAGCGCGCCACCCGGGGCTTCCTCACTGAGGGGGTGTCATGCGTTAGCACATCACCGACAACACACACACGCAGTGCACCACAACATCCTCACCTTTGGTTTTCTTCTGTGGCTTCAAGGCACACTTTTGTGGAATCTCGTCCATGGATGAGGTGTCCTCGTCCATGGACATGTCAAGGGCACTGTTCTCCATGTGGTCGGGCCTCAGCGGGGCGTAGTTCAGGTCCGACTCCAACAAAGCACCATAGGTGTGAACTAAAGCGGCGTGAAAAAGCGGCATAAAATTTAAATACCTGACGAGGACGCGTTTCAGAACTTGGTGATTTTATTTTTACATTTTCATTGAAAGCGGAACCTCTGAAAAAAAACGCTCTGAAAGTTGACCAAAATCCAGAACACAAAGTCTACACCTACATCCTGAGAAAGCATCCAAAAAATGGCTTGTTTTTTCTTTCACATTTTTTCTGATGCCAGCACACAAGGGAACAAAAGCAAAGTGTAATAATAAACATAGAACAGGAAATGGAACTTCCTGTGGCATACTGTCAAAAATTACTGTTCTGGTGGCTCAATATGGATCATTTAACATTAGGCTGACCATAATATATATACATGGTTTGTTTGTAGTTTTTTCAGGGCACCAAAGACAGAAAAACTGAGCAAAATAAAATACATTTTCACCTTCGGTATTTCAGACATAACCCAAGAAGCAGTACAAGTCGGATTCCTATTGCATTTTGATAAAAGGGTGGAACCTACAAACCACGGGCTAAAATCCGCCATCCTCACGTGACACCTCTACTAACCCTGATCTTAAGATTTCATCTGAGACAGCATCAGAAGATAAAGGCTTGTTTTGCTTTTTCTTTGACTTTTTGGAATACCTTTTTGACAATGACCACCAGGAGATTCTCCCTTAGCTTCTAGTGTCCTGGCTGCTCAGTACCAAACAAACTACGACGACAATGTTAAGAATGTACTAAAAACATTGCCTGTACGTTAATTGGATGCTATGAGGGCAACAGTTTGACCCTGGAACTGATCAAGTCCTATACTATACTACATGGTGTGCTATACTGTATGTACAGTATACAAAGGTACAGCATACACAAACTTTATGGCTTTATGCTTCGCTGGTGTTTTCTCGTTAAGCCTTGAGCTTTCGCTTTGTCAGGCGGCCCTTGAACGCACCAGATGCCATCTGACCATGGATCATCTTGAACACCCGTTAGTGAGCGCACCTGCACAGTTGGTCATTTTAAGTGTCCAAATGTCAATTCAATATGTGTGTGAGGTACACTGCAGAGAGAAGGAGGCGGTTCTAGAGTTGAGGAGAACGTCGGGTTTGGAGAGACGTTTGCCACATGCCGGTGGTCCCAGGTCGCAACCCCCGCTGAAAATGAGTTCTGTGTGAATGAAAAGTGGTCTTACGCATGCGCTTCTCGTCCAGTATGTTGTTTGGTGACTCCATGTTGAGCAGAGCCGCCGCAGCCTCGTTTGTCTCCATGCTGTCCTCTGCGCCCGAAACCGTCTCTACACACAAGGCGACAAGAACGCGTCACCGCCATGCCCGTGCTTCGTGTGGTGCGGCTGCATGGATAATATCACATTTGCGTACTCGCAGGCTCAGCACATCAGGTCCATCTGCACGGCGTCCGTGTATTTCGCAACGCCAGCCAATACAAGAACGGCGTCAGAGCCCTTTTAGAGATAACAATGCTTCTGACTGACATTGTGTTGTACGGCGCTGGCAGTTCTCAAAATGAGAATCATTACCTTTGTCAAAATACATTTTTTGACCAAAACCCCCCAGGAAGCCTTGTAGCTCCTACTCCTACACAAACCTTCTGTCTTAACGGGGTTACATTAATTGGTTGATAAATTGTATAGTGACTCCCAAAAAAGCATTGGATATTAATCCCTGTTCATGCACAAAACACTCATCAAACGTACTTATTTGTTCACATCGCGCCATGAGGCATTCAGGCACACTCGTAATTGTGTGCTACGCGCAAATTGATTTTCACTCATATTCACGTACCCCGCATCGCAATTGGCGTACCCTCGGGGGCACGCATACCCCGCTTTGGGAACATACATGGGGTAAGCCAAACTGTGGTACAAATACCTCTTATGGTACGCAGGAACATTGGAAAAAAAACTAGACATGTACTCATGAAAATGGTTTATGTGTGTATAAATTATGGCAGCTTATGATGATCTCGGTAGGTTGAAAAAGTTGCGGGTGTAGCTAATGATTGTCCATTTCTAATTGGACCTCGCAGCAGACCTGATGATGAAACTTTAGACACAAAAGGAACGCAATTCCAACCTGAGAGGTCCACCCCTCCCACCAAGATGGAGGGCGCCTCCACCGCTTGGAGCGCGTTGTCCATCATGATGCCGTTGGTCACCCCGTCCGACTCCAGGCCCGAGTACACCTGCAGCAGATCGGTGGTGGGCACCGGCTCTACGATGACGGCGGGGAACACAGACGGGTCATCCAGCTGAGCGAGCACACAAACACACACACGCACGCACACACACAGTGAGTGGGAGGCGGCGGATTGGCTGAATGCTTGTAAAATATTAGAGAAAAAAACCCTGCAGATGAACAACACAACCTGACTTATTTCTACAGCCTTATAAAACCTCCATGTGCAATTTGAGCTAAGTTAGGACACGTGGAGAAGCTCATTTCGGCGGCCGACGGAGGAGTCTGCAGGGAGCCGCCGCCCCGCCTCCCAATAAAGACAGTAGGGGTGCATCTTATGACAAAATGTCACCCCTTTCTGTGCAGCAGATCAGGAGTATTAACACTTTTGGGTCGCCCAGTGGGGGCAGGACAGAAAATGTTTGCGGATCTTGTAAACATAATGTTTGCTATTATTATTCAGACATGATGGCGCCTTTAAGAAGCCCTTTACGCGGTGATGGACTTGAAGCTTCTCACACACCTCCACCTTTTACCCGCTGTGACTTGCCCAAGCCCCACATTTGGTACACACCAGACAGGCAAGCGTGTGGGTATAAAATCGGAGCGAGATTGGCTAAAAACCATGGACACCGTCAAACAAAACGTCTCTGCAGGAGCACAGGCGGGACTTGGCCACAAATTGCCCATACGTTGCAAAACATTGAAGATATGTTGTGTTTTGTGTATGACAGCGTTTCTGTCAAAGCAACAGAAGGAACATGATGCTACACTGCTAACTAAAAAAAACATGCAGATATGATTTTTAGCAAATCATATCTGCATGTACTGGACCTCATTTTATTGTGTGCAGAATTTTCCCTGCAGTGTTTGCACTTTGTTGATCATTTAGCAGGCTGTTTTAGCTGCAGTGCGACCTCGCCGCCACTAGATGGCGGCAGAATACACTACAACTCAAGCAGGTGGTGGTTGTCAGTTTGGAAAAACAATTGAAAAATGGCCTCAGGGAGTCATGGTTACTAAGCAGTTAACTGAAACAATGCTGGGTGTTTCTTCTCTCTCTCTCTCTCTCTCTCTCTCTCTTTTTTTTTTTTTTTACAACATATCCCAAACAAGCGTCATGAAACTAGGAAAGAGCATTGCATGGGCCACAAGAAATGCTGAAAACAACCGATACAGTGTTGCATCTGCGTGTGTGCACCAGCCGCAGTTGATGAAATTGATTCAAAGTGCTAAAAAGATGGCAAGGGTGCAGCAGGAGGAAGAGGAATAAAAGCTTATCTGTGTCTTTGGACAAGTGTCCATTGTTGGCGTGGACCTCGGGGGCATACCAGGTGTTCGGGGGGGGGGTGTAAACTGGAAGACTGCACAAATGGGCTACACTTTAACCAGAGAACTAATAGAAGACCTTGTTGTTTGGAGCCATTGTTCATTGCTTGCTGTTGAGAGACGGGGATGAGGACGGACAACAAACACCGTGCCATCTCGGAGAACGTTTGCTTTGGCTACAAACAATACGCACAGATGAGTGGAATGTTTCCCATTAGGACGAGACACACTATCAAGATGGCGGGACAAGCGTGCCTGTCTGAGCTCGCTGATGCTCGACGTCCTTGAGAGAGTCAAGCGTGCGTGTGTGTGTGTGTGTGTGTGTGTGTGTGTGCGGAGACATTTTGACTATCGGTGGGCTCCGCTCCCCAAACAGTCAAACGCCCCACAGCGTGCTGACTCGGCTTCTTGTCTCTGCAAATGTTTTGGTGTCGCTGTCCTCCACCAAGCTTGTATTCTCATGTCCAAGAGTTGAGGAGGCCGACAAGAGGGGGGGCATTGCAGTGACTCCTACTTTGACATTTAACGGCTATTTCCTCTTTGTTGTCTCTAATGTCTCCTCGTTTGCATTTCCCCATTTTTGTCTGTCCAAAAAAACCCTTCCGCTTTTTATTTCACATTTGATTTGACCCCCACACTCTACTGTACATGCTATGCCCCAGTCCACAAATCTGCCTTTGTGTGTTTTTTTTATGAGAGTCAGTTAACTGGTTGGGATGACCATTGCACTGCGTCATTGTGAAAGCTGTTTCTAATGTGCAGGTTCCCTTATTTGGCGACACGTGATAGAAACAGCTCTCAGCACAATGCAGTGCAACCATAAGCAACACAATGTTCACCTAAGTCTTTCCAACGGTGGGATGCAGATCAAACGTTTACGACTGGGGGGCGCATTTCCCAGCACAAAAGAAATCCTGCAGTGAATTGTCAAACTTAAACTTACCAGTCCAGTATAGCATAGTATAGTATATAGTACCAGTATAGTATAATATAATACTGGCTGTTAGTTTTCATTTGTGCATACAGTGCATCCGGAAAGTATTCACAGCGCCTCACTTTTTCCAGACTTTGTTACATGGAAGCTTTTTTCCACAATGAAATTCATTCACATTTTTCCTCCACATGAAAAAAGCTTTTTGGATATGTTTGCAAATGCATTAAATGTAAAAAAAAATAATAATAATACTAATTTGAAAGTCCAAATACATTAATTTAAATGGAAACTACATATATCAATTATTTGACTGTGGTTAACTCATTTAGTTGTAATAATATTCTAAATGTGTACATATTTGAATAAATAAAAGACAGTTTTTATTCTACTTATTAGCAATATATAAGTATTTGTATGTTAGTTTTAATATCATTTTATATGCTGTAGAACATAAATGCAGTAAAAATACTTATATACTATATACTAATATTTATGATTCATTAATTCACTTTACCGCTTATCCTCATTAGGGTCACGGCTACGCTGGAGCCTATCCCAGCTGACTTTGAGTGAGAGGCGGGGTACACCTGGGGCCGACTAGCCAATCACAGTTTATTATTCATTACTATTCCTAATTTATATTATAAGTTTTAATATTTGTATTTTATTGAAAAAAATATTTCCAAGATTTCCCTTGAACTATCTATTTCATTATGCACTTCTGATCAAAATCTTAAGACCTGTTGAAAAATGGCAAAAATGCCAATTTTTCACTGTTGGATCTTTTTTTTTCCACTGTTGGAAAAAAACTGCCCTTTTTTGGAAAATCTTGGCAAAAATGTTTCCTGTCAGCTGACTGCGTGATGACAAATGCAAACTGGCTTGGCCTCTTTGAAAGCGGTGGGATTGTTGAGTCGATGGTTGAGCTGCTGCGTGCCGTTTCCGGTGCGCTTGCATGCAATAATACAAAGATCCCGAGCGTTGTGGAACAAAAAAGTCCAACGGTAGAGCCAAGAAAATGTCACCAGCTCTGAGCCCGGAGCACCCGATTGGCTGTCGTCCATCGAGACACGGGACACCCGTCGGCCCAAATGAAGGTTGTTACTGGCGCCGGGTGTAATAACCATCAGGCCGCTTCTGCGGGAGAAGTGTTTTAAGAATAAAAATATCAAATTAGGTAAAAATAAAACAAGAATATTGGGGAGTAGCAGAAGGCGGCCAGCGCTGCAGATACTCAAGTTTTACCACAAAGCATTTATTCCATATTTGGTGGTAGTTTCTATTTAAACAAGTCAATTACTGGCTTTCTTTTGACAGGGTAAAGACTCATTGTGGTGCCNTGAAAGCGGAACCTCTGAAAAAAAACGCTCTAAAAGTTGACCAAAATCCAGAACACAAAGTCTACACCTACATCCTGAGAAAGCATCCAAAAAATGGCTTGTTTTTTCTTTCACATTTTTTCTGATGCCAGCACACAAGGGAACAAAAGCAAAGTGTAATAATAAACATAGAACAGGAAATGGAACTTCCTGTGGCATACTGTCAAAAATTACTGTTCTGGTGGCTCAATATGGATCATTTAACATTAGGCTGACCATAATATATATACATGGTTTGTTTGTAGTTTTTTCAGGGCACCAAAGACAGAAAAACTGAGCAAAATAAAATACATTTTCACCTTCGGTATTTCAGACATAACCCAAGAAGCAGTACAAGTCGGATTCCTATTGCATTTTGATAAAAGGGTGGAACCTACAAACCACGGGCTAAAATCCGCCATCCTCACGTGACACCTCTACTAACCCTGATCTTAAGATTTCATCTGAGACAGCATCAGAAGATAAAGGCTTGTTTTGCTTTTTCTTTGACTTTTTGGAATACCTTTTTGACAATGACCACCAGGAGATTCTCCCTTAGCTTCTAGTGTCCTGGCTGCTCAGTACCAAACAAACTACGACGACAATGTTAAGAATGTACTAAAAACATTGCCTGTACGTTAATTGGATGCTATGAGGGCAACAGTTTGACCCTGGAACTGATCAAGTCCTATACTATACTACATGGTGTGCTATACTGTATGTACAGTATACAAAGGTACAGCATACACAAACTTTATGGCTTTATGCTTCGCTGGTGTTTTCTCGTTAAGCCTTGAGCTTTCGCTTTGTCAGGCGGCCCTTGAACGCACCAGATGCCATCTGACCATGGATCATCTTGAACACCCGTTAGTGAGCGCACCTGCACAGTTGGTCATTTTAAGTGTCCAAATGTCAATTCAATATGTGTGTGAGGTACACTGCAGAGAGAAGGAGGCGGTTCTAGAGTTGAGGAGAACGTCGGGTTTGGAGAGACGTTTGCCACATGCCGGTGGTCCCAGGTCGCAACCCCCGCTGAAAATGAGTTCTGTGTGAATGAAAAGTGGTCTTACGCATGCGCTTCTCGTCCAGTATGTTGTTTGGTGACTCCATGTTGAGCAGAGCCGCCGCAGCCTCGTTTGTCTCCATGCTGTCCTCTGCGCCCGAAACCGTCTCTACACACAAGGCGACAAGAACGCGTCACCGCCATGCCCGTGCTTCGTGTGGTGCGGCTGCATGGATAATATCACATTTGCGTACTCGCAGGCTCAGCACATCAGGTCCATCTGCACGGCGTCCGTGTATTTCGCAACGCCAGCCAATACAAGAACGGCGTCAGAGCCCTTTTAGAGATAACAATGCTTCTGACTGACATTGTGTTGTACGGCGCTGGCAGTTCTCAAAATGAGAATCATTACCTTTGTCAAAATACATTTTTTGACCAAAACCCCCCAGGAAGCCTTGTAGCTCCTACTCCTACACAAACCTTCTGTCTTAACGGGGTTACATTAATTGGTTGATAAATTGTATAGTGACTCCCAAAAAAGCATTGGATATTAATCCCTGTTCATGCACAAAACACTCATCAAACGTACTTATTTGTTCACATCGCGCCATGAGGCATTCAGGCACACTCGTAATTGTGTGCTACGCGCAAATTGATTTTCACTCATATTCACGTACCCCGCATCGCAATTGGCGTACCCTCGGGGGCACGCATACCCCGCTTTGGGAACATACATGGGGTAAGCCAAACTGTGGTACAAATACCTCTTATGGTACGCAGGAACATTGGAAAAAAAACTAGACATGTACTCATGAAAATGGTTTATGTGTGTATAAATTATGGCAGCTTATGATGATCTCGGTAGGTTGAAAAAGTTGCGGGTGTAGCTAATGATTGTCCATTTCTAATTGGACCTCGCAGCAGACCTGATGATGAAACTTTAGACACAAAAGGAACGCAATTCCAACCTGAGAGGTCCACCCCTCCCACCAAGATGGAGGGCGCCTCCACCGCTTGGAGCGCGTTGTCCATCATGATGCCGTTGGTCACCCCGTCCGACTCCAGGCCCGAGTACACCTGCAGCAGATCGGTGGTGGGCACCGGCTCTACGATGACGGCGGGGAACACAGACGGGTCATCCAGCTGAGCGAGCACACAAACACACACACGCACGCACACACACAGTGAGTGGGAGGCGGCGGATTGGCTGAATGCTTGTAAAATATTAGAGAAAAAAACCCTGCAGATGAACAACACAACCTGACTTATTTCTACAGCCTTATAAAACCTCCATGTGCAATTTGAGCTAAGTTAGGACACGTGGAGAAGCTCATTTCGGCGGCCGACGGAGGAGTCTGCAGGGAGCCGCCGCCCCGCCTCCCAATAAAGACAGTAGGGGTGCATCTTATGACAAAATGTCACCCCTTTCTGTGCAGCAGATCAGGAGTATTAACACTTTTGGGTCGCCCAGTGGGGGCAGGACAGAAAATGTTTGCGGATCTTGTAAACATAATGTTTGCTATTATTATTCAGACATGATGGCGCCTTTAAGAAGCCCTTTACGCGGTGATGGACTTGAAGCTTCTCACACACCTCCACCTTTTACCCGCTGTGACTTGCCCAAGCCCCACATTTGGTACACACCAGACAGGCAAGCGTGTGGGTATAAAATCGGAGCGAGATTGGCTAAAAACCATGGACACCGTCAAACAAAACGTCTCTGCAGGAGCACAGGCGGGACTTGGCCACAAATTGCCCATACGTTGCAAAACATTGAAGATATGTTGTGTTTTGTGTATGACAGCGTTTCTGTCAAAGCAACAGAAGGAACATGATGCTACACTGCTAACTAAAAAAAACATGCAGATATGATTTTTAGCAAATCATATCTGCATGTACTGGACCTCATTTTATTGTGTGCAGAATTTTCCCTGCAGTGTTTGCACTTTGTTGATCATTTAGCAGGCTGTTTTAGCTGCAGTGCGACCTCGCCACCACTAGATGGCGGCAGAATACACTACAACTCAATCAGGTGGTGGTTGTCAGTTTGGAAAAACAATTGAAAAATGGCCTCAGGGAGTCATGGTTACTAAGCAGTTAACTGAAACAATGCTGGGTGTTTCTTCTCTCTCTCTCTCTCTCTCTCTCTCTCTTTTTTTTTTTTTTTACAACATATCCCAAACAAGCGTCATGAAACTAGGAAAGAGCATTGCATGGGCCACAAGAAATGCTGAAAACAACCGATACAGTGTTGCATCTGCGTGTGTGCACCAGCCGCAGTTGATGAAATTGATTCAAAGTGCTAAAAAGATGGCAAGGGTGCAGCAGGAGGAAGAGGAATAAAAGCTTATCTGTGTCTTTGGACAAGTGTCCATTGTTGGCGTGGACCTCGGGGGCATACCAGGTGTTCGGGGGGGTGTAAACTGGAAGACTGCACAAATGGGCTACACTTTAACCAGAGAACTAATAGAAGACCTTGTTGTTTGGAGCCATTGTTCATTGCTTGCTGTTGAGAGACGGGGATGAGGACGGACAACAAACACCGTGCCATCTCGGAGAACGTTTGCTTTGGCTACAAACAATACGCACAGATGAGTGGAATGTTTCCCATTAGGACGAGACACACTATCAAGATGGCGGGACAAGCGTGCCTGTCTGAGCTCGCTGATGCTCGACGTCCTTGAGAGAGTCAAGCGTGCGTGTGTGTGTGTGTGTGTGTGTGTGTGTGTGCGGAGACATTTTGACTATCGGTGGGCTCCGCTCCCCAAACAGTCAAACGCCCCACAGCGTGCTGACTCGGCTTCTTGTCTCTGCAAATGTTTTGGTGTCGCTGTCCTCCACCAAGCTTGTATTCTCATGTCCAAGAGTTGAGGAGGCCGACAAGAGGGGGGGCGTTGCAATGACTCCTACTTTGACATTTAACGGCTATTTCCTCTTTGTTGTCTCTAATGTCTCCTCGTTTGCATTTCCCCATTTTTGTCTGTCCAAAAAACCCCTTCCGCTTTTTATTTCACATTTTATTTGACCCGCACACTCTACTGTACATGCTATGCCCCAGTCCACAAATCTGCCTTTGTGTGTTTTTTTTATGAGAGTCAGTTAACTGGTTGGGATGATCATTGCACTGCGTCATTGTGAAAGCTGTTTCTAATGTGCAGGTTCCCTTATTTGGCGACACGTGATAGAAACAGCTCTCAGCACAATGCAGTGCAACCATAAGCAACACAATGTTCACCTAAGTCTTTCCAACGGTGGGATGCAGATCAAACGTTTACGACTGGGGGGCGCATTTCCCAGCACAAAAGAAATCCTGCAGTGAATTGTCAAACTTAAACTTACCAGTCCAGTATAGCATAGTATAGTATATAGTACCAGTATAGTATAATATAATACTGGCTGTTAGTTTTCATTGTGCATACAGTGCATCCGGAAAGTATTCACAGCGCCTCACTTTTTCCAGACTTTGTTACATGGAAGCTTTTTTCCACAATGAAATTCATTCACATTTTTCCTCCACATGAAAAAAGCTTTTTGGATATGTTTGCAAATGCATTAAATGTAAAAAAAAATAATAATAATACTAATTTGAAAGTCCAAATACATTAATTTAAATGGAAACTACATATATCAATTATTTGACTGTGGTTAACTCATTTAGTTGTAATAATATTCTAAATGTGTACATATTTGAATAAATAAAAGACAGTTTTTATTCTACTTATTAGCAATATATAAGTATTTGTATTTTAGTTTTAATATCATTTTATATGCTGTAGAACATAAATGCAGTAAAAATACTTATATACTATATACTAATATTTATGATTCATTAATTCACTTTACCGCTTATCCTCATTAGGGTCACGGCTACGCTGGAGCCTATCCCAGCTGACTTTGAGTGAGAGGCGGGGTACACCTGGGGCCGACTAGCCAATCACAGTTTATTATTCATTACTATTCCTAATTTATATTATAAGTTTTAATATTTGTATTTTATTGAAAAAAATATTTCCAAGATTTCCCTTGAACTATCTATTTCATTATGCACTTCTGATCAAAATCTTAAGACCTGTTGAAAAATGGCAAAAATGCCAATTTTTCACTGTTGGATCTTTTTTTTTCCACTGTTGGAAAAAAACTGCCCTTTTTTGGAAAATCTTGGCAAAAATGTTTCCTGTCAGCTGACTGCGTGATGACAAATGCAAACTGGCTTGGCCTCTTTGAAAGCGGTGGGATTGTTGAGTCGATGGTTGAGCTGCTGCGTGCCGTTTCCGGTGCGCTTGCATGCAATAATACAAAGATCCCGAGCGTTGTGGAACAAAAAAGTCCAACGGTAGAGCCAAGAAAATGTCACCAGCTCTGAGCCCGGAGCACCTGATTGGCTGTCGTCCATCGAGACACGGGACACCCGTCGGCCCAAATGAAGGTTGTTACTGGCGCCGGGTGTAATAACCATCAGGCCGCTTCTGCGGGAGAAGTGTTTTAAGAATAAAAATATCAAATTATGTAAAAATAAAACAAGAATATTGGGGAGTAGCAGAAGGCGGCCAGCGCTGCAGATACTCAAGTTTTACCACAAAGCATTTATTCCTTATTTGGTGGTAGTTTCTATTTAAACAAGTCAATTACTGGCTTTCTTTTGACAGGGTAAAGACTCATTGTGGTGCCATTACATGGTGAACCTCGGGGAATTCCCCACTAAACAACAAAAACGGGGCTTTGCCCAAAATATCACCACAACCCTTGTTTTTGTTTCACGGCTGAACTCAAAGATCTTCAACTCGTTCTTTGTACACAAAAGGCCAATCTCGTGCACATTGTTCACCAATGAGTCTAAATCTGTTTAGTGGGCATTCGTCATTCCTAATCTACCCCACGGGGGTGGCATATCAAGATGCTGACTGTTGCTGTGCCACAAAATGTGCACTTTTATTGTATTTGGGGTCTGAAAGCCGGTCAGGATCTGGTGTAAGCACCGAAAATTCTATCGCTAAAACGCACGCGTGTTTGCCGTCCGTGACGCGCGCCGCTGCCCCTACAGTAAGCCCGTGCATGGATGCATAGAGAGGCTGTGACGGCAGCCTGGGGCCCGTCGTTGTCTCATGAAAGGGTGCGTGGCCCGCGTACTCACCCGACGTGTCGCCCACTGAGCATGTTTGGGATGCTCTCCATCAGCGCGACAACAACCTGAGGCCTACACACGCACGCCATCTCATCAGCATCTTCATATGCTCACTAACAGATTTCGACGGAGTTGTGGACAATATTTGAGAGAAATGTGTGCACAGCAAACATTTTTGGGCTTCAGCTTATGAAACGTGCGTTTGTATTTGTGTGGCGTGCACCACAGCCAGTATAAATACATCCAGGAGACTTGTTTTTGTAGGAGGGCAGGGAGGGGCGGGATGACGTTTTCTTAACCGGGTGGGTGCAGCAAGGAACAAAGCCGCGGCAGTGGAACAATGTGAGAGCTTTGAGACCGAACTGATCCCATCCTCTCCGGGGCCACCTTGTAAACTGGTCGATCAGGTTAGGCCAGAACAAATGCTAGTCAGGGATCCAGTAACAACCCGCCATTCTGGAACCAGCTCACATCTATGCACACAACCAGAGCCTGCTCCACTGGACAGAGAAGGCGTGTGGGCGGGGGGGGGGTGGACGAAACCAATGGAACAGCGTGTCGTATAAACATTCATGCTGGCCTGGCCTGTTTCCCCTCCCGTGCACCCTAACCTTACTGCGGGTTTGTCAGACTGTCAGGTTTAAAAGACCACCGCTTCCCAGTGGCCAAGTTTAGCCGGCAGGACACGTCTTTCAAATATCAACAAGCAGAACATCTGCTCCGATCTCCTAAAATGTGCACTCGCAGTCGACTTCTGCACTATCAATGGCGACAGTCGTCGCTCGCTTTATCGCGGGAAAGTGGTTCTGGTCACAAGCAAAACAGATGAATGTCCGCAAAGTAGGATATAATAATAATAATCACAGTTTAGTAGTTTTGGCATGGAAAATCTCAAAATTATTAGAGCTCTCTAGGCATGAAATAACATCCCTATATTTACACTCGTATTACCCAGTACAGTAAAGTAGATATAATCACAGAAAATAAGACATTAGACATAAATAAGATACGTTAATGTCATACGTCAGCAGTTCCTTGTTTTTATTCTGGAATGCGTACTTCCTGCGGTGGCTATGGTCTCATCAATGCATTGTAATGGCGGCTTTAAATGGCTTTGCCCTCACAGTACCCAATAACACCTAATAAAAGTAAATAAGCCATTAAAGACGTAAATAAAACTCCTGCTCGTGTGTGTCACGGTAAATGTGTCCCCTAGGGGACCTTAGAGGTGGGTGAACTGGTGTGTGGAGGACAGGAAGCGATGAGGATGAGAGTTGAGTTTTAGCTTGTCACGGGTTATGACGCGTGTTATTATTATGATTGTTATGTTATTAATATTCTACCTGTTGAGAGAGAATCGAAAACTGCCTGTTCTGGCGACACCTAGTGGCCAATGTGGAACAGTACACTCCCATTTAGAATGCGTCTTCTGTCTTGTAGTGTATTTTAATTCCTTTACAGTAGCTGGTTGATTTAGCTTGACAACTGATGTTTGAAAATGCTTGATTTAGGCCAAAACGGAGAAAAAAATTGCTTAAACGTGCATTTTGTTTACTACTAGTCGTCACGCGGGACGGTCTGCTTTAGTTCCCCTTCTTATGCTTGAGTTCCTGTTTAGTCTCTTATTTTGGCAGCGCTTCCGGCGTTGCCTTCTTTTTCGTTTCTTGGAGATACTATTTGAGGACCACGTCATAGAACGTTTACGTTCTATGCACAACAAGTTGTGCACACGTGACAACACATCTATGTATCCAAATCCAAGCACAAGGTTCTATTTTGGGCCCGGGGTGAGCAAAAACATGCCCAAACTCACTAAGTCACGTCAACCTGTGACTTGTGCTCCACGCACACTAAATTGTGGACAAATGGCTCCTGAAATGTAAATAACAGATTAGACCGGCGGTTTTTTCAAAGAGGTGGAATGGGCTTGAGAAAAATAAAGAAAAGCGGATTTTCCGGCAATAAGAAAGGAATGCGACCGAGACGTCTACAGTACCTGGTTGATTTCATCCATCCCGTTACTTGCAAATTCAAACATCAGTTCATTAGGCTGCACTGCAGTGGTCATGGCGGTGGGGTAAGCAGCCCACGTATCCCAGCAGCCACCTTCAGGCTCCTCCTCCTGCGTTCAAACTGCGCTGCGTTCACAGCACCGAATAGGCCTCCTTGTCTCGTCCACCCGCTCTTTTCTCTTTGGAGATTGCGAGACTCAGAGGGTCGGCCCGATCCTGCTGGAGGCAGCCTGGTCCGTTTCTGGATCCACCTGGAGCATCTACACCTGGAGGAGAAGAGGAAAACAGAGAATATGGTCATAACTTGGTCCAAGTTGAGGCACAATGTACACCAATATGTTGGGGTGTGCAGCAAAATACATGCATAATGGGCAGACTTGACAAATGGGCAGTCATAATGGGATTGTTTCAAAAAACAGCGCCCTTGAGAGGCTCGATTTTGCTACGTTAACGTAACATGCATGAACATCTGCGTGGAGGTCGGCGCTACGCTGCTGAAAGAAGCTTCTGGGTCACACATCAAACAGTCCTTGAGTAGCAAATCTGCAATCATTTTGGCTGAAAAAAATGGGGTACTCTACTGGTGGAAGAAGAGCTTTGCCGGTGAAAGACGTTTTGCTGGGAGGAAAGTCCTTGGGGGCAAATCTGGCTTGATGTTGCTAAAAAAGGAGCTCCGTTTTTTCAAATATGTGTGATGAGCTCCGCCGTACAGTTATTTCTTTTTTTGATTTTGTTCAAGCTAAGCAGCAATCGCCTAAAATCTGGAAGGGGCGGGTGCTTATTTTTGAAAAACTGGATGATTTTGTTGTAGTTGACCCTAAATGCGCCCTAAATGTCATTTGTGTGTAAATTGTGGTAAAGGATTTTTTACTTTGAAAAATCAAGACTGACCCAACATGAACGTGAACCACGGGGAATATTGTATTTGAAAAATGATTATGACCCAAAAGGTGCAAAACAAGCACAGCCAGATTGTCACATGGGGATGGAAACAAAAGCCAATCAGAACCTCCTGAGAGACAGACTTTATCAACCCCCCATCATGATGAAACTAGGGGTACGTTTTCATCACATGATCTGCTGAGGCTTGAAGGAGGCCTCCCACCCACCACACACACCACCCTTGTAATGCCGCACTGGTAGTACCCCCAGGCACTTACTGGAATCACAAGAAGGGTGTGTGTGTGTCTCACGTTGGGTTGAAGAATTAATAGAGCCTAGGGGCGCACGCACACACACACACACACACACACTCGTCCTTCCCAGGATTGGTGGCACTGGAGGTTACAATGTCAGCACACACACACACACACGCTTTTTGCTGCAGGGTGGCGAATATTTGCTTTGAACTGTCTTTGAAAGTTGCAGGTCCAAGGTGGAGTTAAAACAAGAGGGGGTGGGAGGACTACTAAGGAAAGGCATCCAGACGGGAATAGTTAAAGGTGGTTGGGGGGGGTTGCAGTGATTTTGGGAAAGCCAGGCCTCTTGTTCATGTCTCAGGTTTGCCATGACCGGGTTTTCTGTCTAACTGGAGATATGAAAATAATCAATACCTGCAGTGAAGTTTACTATGCTGCTTGGTTATGCTGGAGAAAGAAGAAGGTCCACGAGTCGTGGTGGGCTTATCTTTGCTCGTTTTGTTGGATTTACACACAAAATGTGCAGACATTTGTGTTAAAATCAGGGCACGGTTCCGGTGAAAGCATTTCTGCTGTATGGCTGGCCCTTGACGGGCAAATTAGATTAAAATCAGGGGTCAGCTTTGGTGATTTGGATCCAGAATGTGCAAAAATGGCAGGCACATTTCTGAAAGCCAGAACTGACTTTGTTGATCGCGGTCCAAAATATGCAGGAAAAGGTTTGCTGGTGAAAGAAATGGCAAAATGTGTGCAATTCCAGACAGAAACTGGGATGACATGTTAGCTGCAGAATTAGATTTGCTGGTCAAATAAGAAGTTCCGAAAAAATTCTCTATTTTGACACAAAATCAAATCTCTGGAAAGATCTGCTGGCTAATGAAGCTAAAGAACATGTTTTGCTCGCTAAAGAACAGGTCTGGTTGTCCAGAGGGTTCTGGATAGAAGATCATGAAAAAGGTGGATGGTATGCCGGTGAAAGTACATACACTGGCAAAATACAAAATTACATACCTGGCTTATTTAAAATATTTGGGATTTTCTTTATTTTGGTTCCAATTGAGGATGAATCCATGACAAAAAATCAGGGTGCCATGCTGGCTCAAGAAGGGGTCCTGATGTACAGCTGGTCTGTAGCGAGTATATTTAGTTATTTTAACCCAAAATATGCAGAAATCCAACCTACAGTGGAGCAGCCATTTTTGCCGGCAAAAGGAGGAGCTTCGTTGCGGAAAGACCAGCTTGTGCAGCCGCCATTTTTGGGAAACTTTGATTGAATTGGTTAACTGGCGACTAAATTGTCCATCGGTATGAACGTGAGTGTGAATGTTTGTGTATGTGTGCCCTGCGATTGGCTGGCGACCAGTCCAGGGTGTACCCCGCCTCCCCCCCAAAGTCTGCTGGGATAGGCTCCAGCATCCCCGTGACCCTGACGAGGATAAGCGGCATAGAAAATGAATGAATGATTGAATTGGTGATCACTTTTGGCCAAAATGTGTGAAATGTTGCGGAGAAAGAGGGTGGTGTGCTGGCAAAAGAAGGGGTCAAACTTTGCAACTGGTTTTTGACTGAAAATCAGAATCGACTTGATTGATTTCGGGCCAAAATGGTTGGACGTCTTGTGCGCTGCACTAGCAAAAAAAGGACAAAATCTCGCTTTGTATGTGCGGATTGGGGAAAAGAAAACAACACAGGATGTTTGATGACATTCCAACAAGCTTGCAGGTAATGGAGGCTAATTAGATGGTAGCAAGAGGGACATAAATAGAGAGCATTGATTAGGATGGCCCGGTTGGGATGGTGATGGCAGGAGGGATGCAAGAGATCCTGGCCGTACATGATCCTGCACACATGACAACAGCTGCCTTGTCCCGACCAGGAGGCTGAGGCGAGGAAGAGGAGGAGTTAGTCAGTGCATAATACCGAGCGCCTGCCTGGGCGGGGCCCTCTGAGATGGACGGACCCGAGCGGTAATAAAAGAGTGATTACAGAACCAGATGACACCGAAGCGTTCCGGCTGTGTCATCTGGAGCCCATGCTCCGCATCCCGCCACGAAAACGCTAATGACAGGCAAATGTCTGGTTGGTCCATCAATAAGCAGCGAGAACAATCAAATGAAGTGTTTTTGCTGGCAAGCAGCATGGAGTTCATTTTGCTCGCTCGCTTGCTTGCAGGATTACACAAAAACACAACACTTTCATCATTTTAGTATTTTTTGCAACACTTTATTATATACGTATGTACGTTTTTCCATAAAATTTCATTTTATAATCTAATAACTTTGTGTTTTTCAATGTGGTGTTTTATTTGCATTTTTATCATTTATATCTATTTGAAAAGTGTTATATATTATTATTTTGTTGTGTTTTATATGCATTTTTATTTATTTTCATAGATTTATATTATACATATACATGTACTGTATTTGCTTTTGTTACAACCTTTATCTTGGAGTTTATATAATTGTTGTTTGATACCTTATGTTGCATAATTCTTAGTCAGAATGTGTTATTATATTGTTATTATTATAATTATGTTGCCTTTGAGGTTTTCTTTAACTTGGAGGTGTTCAGCGCATTACTGCATCAAAGCCAACATTGTTATATTTGACTTGCGTGCGATTGCTGTTGACTGACGGTGTCTCAGTCCAGATTACCAGCAGTCCCAGTCCTATAAATAGACCACCATCTTGTCAACTTGCCGCTACAGATATTGACGTAGCACTGATTCAATTTACCAGGGCGGCGATTCCAAAGAGTAAACCAGGAGAAACAATTGTGATAGTAAAAGCTAAATCATAGACGCCAGGCGTGGGTTTCTAGGTTTGTGCTCCAGCTTCAATCTTGCGGCTCCCATGGAGATGCGACGCTTTCCCTCAATCTCAGCTGGCGGAGAATGCAGCACGGCGGCTGGCAGCTGCAATAACAGCCAATTAGAGGCGGGATCCACGGACAAACGGCGCGTTCCCAGAAGGCCGTATGCACCCCCCGCCCCCCTTCGCTTTATTCTCCTCAGCTGAGCTCATTGTTGACCATGAAAGGAGGCGATTTCAGCCAAGAGAATGACTATGCAATGACTCACTTTACATGTAGCGGGTGCAAACCCCGGGGGAAGCCAAATTGACTTATCAGCCACTTTCAGCTCAGGTTACTAAAATGGTGGGGTGGGGGGGGTTTCTGGGGTGGACCATTGTTGACGTGGTGGAGATACAAGATAACAGCTCGTCGTTTTTGTCTCACACAGGGAGCCTGGCTGGCAGCATGTGAACATGAAAATAAAAGCATGCCCAATCGGAAGATGCTTGTTCTTCTAGTTCTGCAGCGGGTTCCTCCGCCAGTCTTTGGATTTTCACCAGCACAATTCATCGTTTGGCAAGCATGGCGGCATAACATGCACTGTATTGACTATTCTAGCATCACAGTGTATCAGGCACTGTCCTGAATGTTCCATCATTACTGCTGGTTTTGGAAGTACTTCAGCCAGCACATCCCTATCATGACATCTCATTTCGGAGGCACAGCCTGCACTCTTCTCTAAGCATCATTGCACAATTCAGAGGCATAGCAGCACTAGCCGGGACTCTCCCACCATTATTTTTATGGATTTGGAGCCATCACAGCATATCATGCACTGTGACCAATATTCCAACCACACTGTCCACTTTGAAGGCATCACAACCTTATTTAGACCCTGCTGGGACTATTCCACAATCGTTTATAGTCTTGAAGGCTTTTTTATGGACTACCATGACTATTCAGCATGTGATGCTTCCAAAACTAATGATGATGCTGGGATAGTCACGTAAATTACATGATTGTGTAATTAGTCGCAACAGGGCATGATATTCTGCTCACACTGCAGCGTGTGATATGCTCCAATGTATCACAACATTGGTATGATATATATTGGCGGTGAAAAGTCACAACAGTGCATGCACTGCCGTGACCATTCAAGAGTCACCGTTTGTGTCGGAAGCATTGCAGCACGTCATGCGCAGTCTGGACTATTCCAGCATCATTGAGCGTTTTGGAAGCGCGGCATCATGTCACTGTTGTGACTATTTCACAATTATCGTCCATTTTGGCGGCATCACTGGTTATTATGCACCGTGACCATTTGCAGCATGTTTTGCACTGCCGTGACTATTCCAGTATCAGGCGTTTCGGAGGCAATGCAGCATGCAATGCACTGTCGTAACTCTTCTAGTAAGATTGTTCAGAGGCATTGCATCATATCATGCACTGCCATGACTACTCCAGCGCTGTTTGTTTCCGAAGTGCTGCAGAATATTGTGCGCTGTTGCGACTTTGCAGACATTTTCATGACTATTCCGGCATTGTGACCCATTTTAGAGGCATCACTGCATATCATACCCTGCTGAGACCCTTCACTGCATATCATGCATTGACAAGCCTTAAATGCTAGCATTCTTGTCCGTTTTGCATCATGTGCGGTCGTGACTCTTCCAGTACTACTCATTTTGAAGCACTTCAGGTCAATCTAACCGTTCAAAGTCTGGTTTAGTGAGACAAAGCCAACAATTTTCTCTGGTGTCTAGCGTTATGCAAACAGCTTGACAGGCGTGCGCTACTGTGACTACTCTCCTAACAAAAAAGGCCAACTCGTATTTCCCAGAAACCCGCGGGCAGACACGGTGTGGGCTTTCCACCACCATGTTGTTGAACATGATCAGCACAGGCGCTGTTTTTGCAGGACCCGCCGGGTTCCTGTCAGGGAAATGACTCAATGATATGACGCTCATCGCTGCAGCGCTGTGATAGCCAGTGTGGGAAGCGGCAGGATGGCGCTCATTTTTTTGGGGGGGGAGACAGCGGTTCCTTTTTTGGCAGCTTATACTCGCTTGTCACAAAACTACGTAGTGCCGAGGAAAACGCTAGCAATCTTCCGGGCAAAGCATGACTCATTACGTGAAAGCAAAGTTTTAGTTCAGTTTACTTTGGTTTTTCTGCCCTTTCTGACTCCCTGGAAGCGCAGTCGGTGACTTTCATGACATTTTAGCAAAACAAATGCTACGTTTTTATACAATCCCAACTGAAAACGATAAAAAAAACATCAACTGAATACAAACACCCATCAAGGCCTTCCATCCATCTATCTTCTATGCCACTTATCCTGACTAGACTTGCGGGTATGCTGGAGCCTATCCCAGCTGACTTTGGGCGAGGGCATTAATCTATGCAAGGTTAATTTGTCGGCCGCGCAGTGGCTCAGTGGGTAGCATGCGGGGCATCTGTGTGGAGTTTGCATCTTCTCCCCGTGCGTGCGTGGGTTTTCCCCTCCCTAACTGCACGTGAGGTTAATTGGCGACTCCAAATTGTCCATAGGTATGAATGTGAGTGTGAATGGTTGTCTGCCCTGCGAATGATTGGTGACCAGTCCAAGGTGTACCCCGCCTCCCGCACAAAGTCAGCTGGGATAGGCTCCAGCATACCCGCGACCCTAATGAGGATAAGCAATATAGAAAATGGGTGGATGGAGGTTAATTGGCAAACGGTGATGGGAACATTTCAAATATCCTGTTGCCAACATGCCGACCAGTAGGGCACCATGAGCCCCCCCCCACCACCAAGGGCAAACCCTCCCAAATTCGATGACCATCTTCATACATTACTCAAGAAATCAGGGAAAAATCTTTTTAGTTACTAAAAGTAGGAGGAGAAAATCATTTTAACATTTAACAAAACTCCACTACTGCTCTTCATAAAACTTTCGAGTTTCCTGAGAGAAAAAAAAATTGTAATTTAAAAACTAGTGTTGGCTAAAAACAAGAAAATAAAAGTGAGAGAAACAGATTTTAAATGTAGCTAAAGTTTTTGTTAGTAATGAAAAAATGTATTTTTTTAAATGCAAAACTGAGTAAAAAAAACTGCAGATTTATCCTGATTATTTCCAACACTACCAAAGGTACCACAAGAGTGTTTAGGTAATCCAGGATGGTACTTCCTTCAATATAACAGTGTTAGCTGAGTACAAGTAAAAGAGATTGTGACACGTGCCATTGCATCGGATGGCCCTGCAAACAGACCACATGTCCCACCTTGCTGCTGCGCATCGCAAAAGAGCGTACCGCAACGAGATGGCAGAGAGCCGGGCTAAAAAAGATGCTGGCTAACCGCATCTCTAGCAGCCTAATAGCATCTGAAGCAGCAGCAGGCCCATCAGAGCCTTGCGTCAGAGCAGCATCCGGGCCGGCGCGGTACGCCAGGGCCAGAAAAGACGACTGGAATTTAATCTCATCTCCTGCAAACTTGTACTTTTCCACTCAAGACTCGCGGAGCGAAAGACATGCTCGGATTAGACGGCAGCTCTTTGTGCCCGATGATAAAAGTCTACGGCTTCATTCCTGCATGGTCAACCAGCACTGCTGCGTGCGCACAGAAACAGAAATCCAATAAAATGACCTACGGTAAGAAGAGCAGCACCCACAAACTGACCCGCGAATTTGGCAGTGGCAGGAAAAGCATCGCTGAGCAGCGGCTTTCTGCTACTTCCTGTCTGTTAAACCACACTCACAGCAACATTTCCCTCTCGACGTGGAAAGTTCTACACACCTCACTGCTTCCTTTTCAAATAGCTCTCATATTGTCCCAGTTCCATTCAGATCACCTCTAAAACTGGCATGCAATGTCTCTTTTCAAAAGCAAAAAAATCCTTCAAACCCGTAATTAGCCATTCTCACACACACACACACACACACACACACACACACGGAAAGAGGCGCATCGGAATTGGCCTGCAGCACCAAATCAAATAGAAAACGACAATTAAAGGTCATAGAAAATAGATAAATAGCAAGGCATTCGAAAAATTCATTTTTCATTGCTTGTGTGTTGCACCCACAACATTTACAGCCAACACAGGGAAGCCATCCCTGAAGCACGCATTTTTCTAAATGTAGCAACAGGCCTTGTCACAAGCACAGGAAATTGCAGATGGGTTCTTAAAAAAAAAAACTCACGTTACACCAGCATCTGGATGTTGTCAGTAGAAGCTTGTCTTGACACACCGTCGGCATGCAAAAATCATCTTGGAGATGACACACAAAATACTGTATATGTGTCCAGTTATTATTCATTCATTCATTTTCTATACCGCTTATCCTCATTAGGGTCGCGGGGATGCTGGAGCCTATCCCAGCAGGCGGGGTACACCCTGGACTGGTCGCCAGTCAATCGCAGGGCACATATAGACAAACAAACATTCACACTCTAATGGACAATTTAGAGCGGCCAATGAAGCTAACATGCATGTTTTTAGAACATGCAAACTCCACACAGAGATGCCCAACGGAGATTCCAACCCTGGACCTCCTGACTGTGAGGCCAACACAACACATTTAAGGTGACGCATGCGTACATGCAGCAGCGGCTTATTGACTCTTTGTATGTTTACTGTATCGGCTAACGAGCCTATACAGCCATTTCAAGTCTCCACCACCGTAAACTGATGAGACAACGGCCAAAACAGGAAACATGCGGTCCAGAAAAAAAAAAACATGTCCGTTTGTGTCATGTAATTTATTTCTGATATGTTTTATTATCTATTATATTGGGTGACACAACTGTAATGGTGACTATGTGTGTGTTACTTCACGTCTAGAGGGCTCTAATATTGTTAGAAGTCATATTTAGACGTTTGTAAACATGTTTTGTATACCTAAGAAAATTCTCCATGTGTTACTATTGATTCCTACTTTGTGGAAATTCACTTATTGCAGTCGGGTCTGGAACCAATTATCCGCGACAAACGAGGGACGACTGTACATGCTTTTTATTGGATTGGATCTTATTTCACAAACCAGCAACCTATTTCCCTACGTTGTCCGTTTTTCCATTTTATCCAAAAGGAAAAGTGACGCTTAGTCCATCAAACAAGCAAACAATTCAATCTAGACCGCTCTAGCGTGTACGTTTCTAGCATTTTATGCAAACATTCGGGGTGCGATACATGACGGGGAAGCTTTGTATGTTTAAGAAACAGCGTTTCTCTCTCATATACTCATACACATATACATGTATATACATATTTTCATCAGCATGCAAATGAAAAAACATGAGTGTGTGTGTGTGTGGCCTGGTGGTCCCTTCGTGCAGAAATATTGGAGATGCTGATGTTAGTTTGGCTAGTGTGCAAGTGTGGGAGCAAGCATGACCAGACTCGAAAGCGGTATTCTCTATTTTGATGCCTCGCATTCAGACAAATGTGGAAATCTACTGGAATCTCGAGAAGGGATTTGTGGGAAAAACGGGCAGCTCTAAGTTGCCAGCGAGGGACATGAATTTCCTTCGTCATCCGACCGAATACAAAAACAGGAAGAATGACATTCCTTATTGTGACACCGGTGTGTGCAAATGTCAGCCGGCGACAGCCTTTTGAACGTCTTTGCTGTGAAGGCGGCACACGTTGTAAAGGCGAGGCTGAACGCGGGCACCGGGCGAAGAGGCCGCATACCAAACACGTCCGGACACAGGCGGGCGGGCGGGCTGCTCGGTGTGTCCACCGATAATGAGGCATGAAGCCCACTCCACGCCCACAGGGAGTTGAACGCCAACCTGTTCTCCTGCTTGAACCAAATGCCACACACTTCTTGGGTCTGCAAAGTCTAACATTCTTTGTTAGGCATGTCTTTGTTTTTGTTTTTTTATAATACAATTACATGACCTCTTTTTCCACCGTAGTGTGTTGTGCATAATCCAGCTTGATGCTGGAACTTGCACGGTTTGAAGGTGCTTTCAGCAAGCGCTACTGGGAACATGCCGTTTTGACTTTATCCACGTTTTACATATACACTAGCTATGCAACGTAACTCCTAATCAACATAATAGATGCAATGTGCCACATTTGCATTAGGAAGTTGGGACGGGGGAACATCAGCTGCCATTGTAGCACGCGGATGCTCGGTTAGCCTGTTCGCTCGAGAAAAACTAAATCTTTGACCTTGCAGCTCTCACGTCTGTAGCTGACTGATCGATACTTGGCAGCACTTTAGGGCAGGGGTTTCCTAGGTGTGGTCCGGTGGCCATTTGTGGCTCGTGGCACATTCTAAAAATATCATTTTTTAAGGAAACTAAAACAAAAATGTACCCAGAAAACAAACAAAAAACAGCAAAAAAGAATATTATAAAGACATTCTAATCGAATCTTATCAAATGAAAAAAGTCCTAATTTTTAGAGAATGAATGTTGACTAAGGAAAATAACAATAATAGTAATATTATGATTTTATTGTTATTTTATTAACTATAATAATAATTTTAATAGCATGGTAATAGCATAGCTAAAATATATTAAAGAAATACTTTTTATGAAATCGCAATATTTCGACAAACAAAACAGCAACAATTTCAATGGTGGAGGGAAACTTCAAATGGGAATACAGTCAAAATATTACAAGAATATCTAAGAAGAAAGTAGAACTATTTGGAAAATGTAAAAAAGCCAGAATGGAATGAAAAGAGCAAAGACCAAAGTTCATACAAACTAAATACAACCTTCTTTGACAAACATTTGGTTCGACCAATCGGATTTGTTAAGATTTTGTCCATAGTCGGCTAATAGTTGAATATTTTCTTTTTACAGCAACACAAATGGTGTTGCCTACAAATAAACATCTCATTTGCGACATTTTCCTCAAAAATAAACATGGTAGCTGGTCTGTGCTGGTTCAGTCTCAATAGTTTTAGTACTCTAAGCCCCCCCTAATACTAAATATTTTTCCTGAAATATACGTGTAGAACTTTAAGTCAATTTACAAAATATCAAAGTGGCCCTTGTATCCTTTCAATTTTTCATTACTGTCAATTCGGGCCGATATAAACCGCAGCCATCAACTTTACCGAGGAAAAACACTTAATAATAAAAAAGAACACAAAGGCGGCACTTGCCTATAAGCCGCAGATGTCCACGGAGAAACATGGCATGTTCACACACTTAAAAATCTTGCAATCCTCCCCGCACGCCGCGTTCCCGGCGACACTCTTGTGAAACTCGAGACACTTTTTTCCATCGGAGTTCAGTCCAAGCAGAAGCTCTACTCTCGATCAAACTTAACGTTTGCCAGATCAAAACACGGTGTTGCATAAGACCTAATAAAACACGATATTAGCGACCACTTCACTACTCCCAATCACTACTTCCTGATTCTAAGCATCATGGGAACTGTTGTTTTAGTCATAAATTGGCTGCGTCATTGTTGCTGCAAAACGTGTGATGAATTACTATTATTAATAAGAAGTCATATTTTAACAGCTATTCACTACAGAAAAACTCAACTCCTACTCCTCCTTTTATCAAACTACTATACAACTCTCACTTTCAATAGTTGGAAGGGTTTTGTTTCAAGATGTGTAGCAAAGCCTACTTTTGGGAGGGGGATTTTAATGCTGCCTCAGATTAAGTGGTGGGTATACTGTATATATAGTCCTCCCTCATCTGTCCCTCACTCTATCAGGGTTTTGGAAAATTCTTTAACAAGGGATTGTGGTTTTGTGGTTGACTATGGACTTTTATTAGTATTATGACAAATATTGCACGTTATATTTAGTATTCCGGTCACTAGATGTCAGTGATATTAAATTAATGAGACATGACATTAGATTAGTTTCACACTGCATGGAGTCAGCCATGGCATGTCAAATATGACAGTTATCCTCTCATTCTGTGTGGAAGTGGTAAATTTTTGGCTTTCGACTTTGTCCTTCTTCCCCACTTTGTTTGAAAACCTTCCTTTGTTTTAGAATAAACAAACTGGAGGCTAACTAGCTAGCTTGGTAGCATGCTATGTTTACAGCAGCAGCAATCTCATGTCCCTATAGTGATCCCATACGCTGCACATTAGCAATGTGGTGTAAAGAAAGAATAGTAAGAGCAGTAAAGGTCACTATAGGGGTGTTATTTCATGTCTACAGGGCTCTAATACTGGTGAAAATTGTATTTAGAAGGTCATAAACTGGTTTACAATATTATTGATTAATGAATTTATATATTGAATCCTACTTTGTGGAAATTCAGTCATCGTGGTCGGCTCTGGAACACATTAACGGCGTTAAACGATGGCCAACTCTACCGTGGGCGGACTCATTTAGCCAGGGGCGGGTCCATGAGGATCCTTTATGATGTGATGAAAAGATACAACTTCAAAAGCATGTGTTTTGAAGTGGAGAAAACAAGAGGATGAAATATTTTTCTCACGTTGCGTGCTCGTAAACAGACTTTAAAGCCACATATTACATAATACAATCGTCACTTTTTAAAAAAAAGTTACTTTTGCATAAAAGGGGACAAACAAAAACAATGCATTCATTTTCACATTAGTCTCTGAAAAAAGCATCTAGTGCAAACCCGGGTATCATAAATCTGTGTCCTGATGGTGTGATGAATTAGAATGATGCATGCTAATTGGCAGCTAATGCTTTGGTTTAACAGCTATTCATTTTTAATCTGAACTACACGCGCGCACACACGCATCCCCAACACAGAGACGTCTTCACTTGACACCATGATATAGGTCAGTGTGGTATTGGCTGTTTTCTATCTAATCTTCAGGCCTGTAAGCTGGAGGCCCCAACTAAAGTGCCGCCTCATCACTTTGCTGCACGTCAAGCGCATACTTGAACAGCAGCGACGGCTCAAGTATGCGGATCGTGCCTGCTGACTCTCTTACTGCATCGTTCCGGCATGCATCCTCTTGTCTAACACTTCATTAAACTCATCACAGCTTCACCAGTCTGTTGGGAAAAGCCCGGCGAAGGTGCTGCGCGGTGGGAGGGGGTCAATATTAGCCAAGGGATTCACGAAGTAGGCTGCTTTGTGGCGGTCATGTGACCAGGAAGGCGCAGGACAATAAACCGCTTGCGTAACCTTACAATGACGCCGCGTTAATTTTTAACAGATCGTAATAATTACATGTGATTAAGCCGGCTCGGCCTTTATTGACAGCTCGCGTCAGCGGATAGATTCCCATCGCTGGCGGTGGGGGTGGGGGCCGGGGGCCTTCCAATGCAAAAATACGCACATGGTAAACAAGGAGGGGCGGTTGCCTAGCGACCAACAGAGGGCGAGGGCTCGCTGGTAAAAAGACGAACCAACGCAAGTGAGCTACAGTTTTGCTAGCTAACGAGCAAAAGCATTGAATAGAACGCTTGTTGCAAAAACAAAGTCTTGGTAGCGGTATGTTTAGCAACAAAATGATAATTAGCATATTTGTCAACGCTTTGAAGCTTATTGGACAGCTGTCACTCTACCTTCCTAACAAACAATTGCAGAAAAATACAAAAGGACCCGATCCGATTGTTTTTTTAGTCTCGCTGATCTTTTCCCGATCTTTCAATAAGCTTTTGTTACAATCGCTAATTTGTGGAATGACATACATAATGTCATAATATATTTAATAATATATTATTAAAATAGCTTTTCAAAGCATTAGAAATAACGCAACCAAAGTATTGCTGAACTTCCTTTTTTATTGCACAGTATGACCAGCAATATAGTTTGTTTTTTGTTACAAACCTCTGTGAGTCGGGTCCTTCTTCCCATAAAAGATCAAATTGGAAAAAGAGGGTTGTGCAAAATACTTTTAGTGTGGGACTAATCATTTTACGTGGCAATAGATCAATTTGTGGTGTCATTTAAAATATGGCGTTTTTTAAGAAAGTCTCTTCATTGCAATAGTAATTTATTGACAGTCCCCAGCCAGTATGAGCTCCTGGCAGCATGACGGAGCAGTCCTGGCACAGTGAGGGGGAATTACCGCCGTAGCAACAGAGCCAAATATCCAACGTCCAACGAGAAACTTGACTTCAGCAGGGTCAGCGAGGACATGTCTACATGGTGGTGTTGCCTTTTCTTCTACGGGTGGCGGGAGTTGAGGTGCATTACCGCACCTACCATGTTGAAGTATGGCACAGAGTTACTAACATTATACGGCACCGGATCTTCAAAATACAGCAGTGCTGAAGATAATAAGTACGATAAGAATTCATGGTACAGTTGTCCCTCATTACATTGTCATTCGACTATTTTATTTTTTCAAAACATAATTAATCAGAACATTTTTGCTGTTTCATAATTGACCATGGCCACTATCAAAAAAAGGTTGAAAAACCAGTCATTTGTGGTATTTCGGTCACTGCTAGGCATCACATTGACGAGACATTACCTGCATTAAGTCAACCATGATGAAGAGTCTCTTACTTTGTCCTTCTTCCCCACTCAGTTTCAAACTTTGTGGTTAAGAATAAATTCTGGCTAGCTCGGTAGAATGCTAATGTTAAAGCTGCGGCCGTCTCTCGTGTCACTTCACTGATCCCGTAGCCTGTCCGTAAGCGGTAAAATAAAGGAGAGTTTTGATCATGTCTACTATATTGGGGACTACAAGAATACAAGTGACTATAGGGGTGTTATTTCAAGTCAACTGGGCTCTAATGAAGTTAAAAATTGATTTAAGAAGGACATAAACAGCTTTTATATGTTCTAACAATGAAAATATTCCATTTGTTAATATTGAATCCTACGTCACGTAAATTCACTTATGGCGGTCGGAACTGGAACCAATTGACTGCAAAAATCAGTACATTTGGAAAGCGATTTAGACATTTTATACAATATTAGCTTATCGTTGCCCTACTACTGCTCCCGGAACTTTCATTTTAGCTTCAGCTAGCTAAAAAAAATAACCATGAAAAGCCTTTTTTAGCCGCCATACATTAAAACATGCTCTTTTCACGCACTTATGTACTTTATGCATATTAGACGTATTTATTATTGCTTTTCACGCTCCAAGAAACAAGCCACGTAATATTGACCACACCATTAGCAAGCTAACTTAGCTTTAACTTTAGCAAGCTAACAAATATGCTAGGCGCTACGAAACAACGAGAGGCGCTGTACCGATGCTTGGGTTTGGCAGGACACAAACGCTCGCGGAGATTTAGACATAGTAAATATGACGACTTTACTGAAGCTGCCACTCACATGCACGCGCAGCTTTAGCTTTGGCTAGCACAACAACGGCTCTAGATTAACAATCGCCGTTAGCTTTAGCGTGCTAGCAAAACATTTTTGTGCTGGGGACCATGAAATGCACTTTGGCAATGCTAAGGTAACAACAAAAAACACTTTTGAACATTGTTAGTAGTCGTCCTTTTTCCTAACTGCGTCTGCGCTCCTTTAACGTTAGCTATTCTAACTGCGCCTTTTTATCGGGCTAATTTGGCTAACTGCATCGCTTATGCTAACCCGGATGAATCCCTGCGCGGTGGGTTTATGTCTTATCATCTAATAGCAGCAAAGATCAAGCTTCCCGACTAGGAACTACACGCGTTTCCCGCAGGTGGAGAAGGTGTGCTATTGGGCGGCGTGGCGTCTGACGTGCACGTTCAGTAGTCGGGTACATGCACATGTACATACCGGACACAAAGCGGTGGGGTAGGAGCTCGACTGGGAGGCGTTCAGGCTGATCCATCTTGCAGTCCAAGTTTGGAGACGCGTTGCCTCATGCAGGGTGGAGACCACACACCTTGTGTTTTTTTTTTTAAATAGAACATTGTTAAGTAAGGAATTGTTGGGACGGCTCGGAATTGTAAACAGGCACTTTTTAGAGGTACCTATTTCTCTACAATGCCTGGCTCTTTAGGTATATTTGAGCAACATACATGATTAACGTTCACTATGTACACAAAAACTCTGTCGTCACAATTACTATCATTGTCGGTGTATAAGCCACAGCGTTCAAAGTCTGGAAAAAAAAGCAGCAGCTCATACGGCAGGGGAGCTAATTAATGGCTAGAAACTACATTTCCCATGATGCTTGGTGTGGTCACATGCTCATCTCCTAGGCTTCAGAACTGCTACTAATCGTTGACGTAAGTATTTTGGAAAACGCTATTACTAAGATAGGAAAAGGTTCAGGAAACAACCGAAAAATGCCGACCATTCTCCGTGTTTGCTAACCTTTACCACAATAATACAGTATTGTAATACATTAACAAGCTAAATCGAATAAAATCATTTAAACATAATAAGCAAAAGAATATAATAATAATAAATATATAGTCACCATTTTCCCCACCCAAAAAATACATAAATAACATAATAATATATTATTACTAGGACTGTCAAATGAGATTAGATTAGATCAGATTAATCACAGTTTTCAAATAGTTAATCATGATTATTCATCACTTGAAACTATGTCTAAAATATGCACATTTTACTGTATTTTATTTAAAAAAAAATACAATTGACGGGACAGAATTGAATATATTTGTATGTATTAACATCTCCAAGTGAAGTGAAAACTAAATCAAGCTAAACGATAGCTAGACTGGATATGACTGAAAATCTACCATTAATAGTAACAAAACATTTGAATTATGAGCAATGACGAGTTGCGTTCAACGACACCACATAACTTTATGGTTGGTGGTTGGGATTTTTTGACATGAAGTTGTATGACATCCCCATCATTAGTGTAGTACATCAACAGCGACTTACCCCTCCAATCCGTCCCGTGAGTCCGGTTCCGGTTGGATTTTGGTGCTGAAGAAAAATCCAAAATCAGACCTCACAAATTGCTCGGTTTTACTTTTCTCTGCCGTCGTATTAATGCTCGCTAACGCCTGTCCATTGTTGTGTATGTGGCGGCGGACGGCTGCAGCCATCTTCATCACATACACAATGGTGTCCATAGCGAGCATTAATACGACGGCAGGGAAAAGTAAAGCCGATCTATTCGTGAGGTCCGATTTTGGATTTTTCTTCAGCACCAAAATCCAACCGGAACTGGACTCACGGGACGGATTGGAGGGGTAAGTCGCTGTTGATGTACTACACTAATGATGGGGATGTCATACAACTTCATGTCGAAAAATCCCAACCTTCAACCATGAAGTTATGTGGTGTCGTTGAACGCAACTCGTCATTGCTCATAATTCAAGGAGGCATGTTTGTCATGCAAATGTTTTACTCTTTTGAACGCATCTCGGAGGGTACAACCAGATTTTCCAAATATCATCTCTTTATTTTACACTCTCACTTTCTTGGGGTCAACATTTTAGGACAAAGTGGGTGTTATGAGTCATGCCGAAAACTAAACATGGGAAAAGAACGGTACGTCTCCGGTAACAACCTAAAAGTTTGGGGAACATAGATGGTTCAATCCTGGCCGGAATCACATCCTCTATGAGGCTCGTGAGCTACGAAGCTAAGTAAGTATAAGCTAAGTCTAAATAGACTTAGGTGTGTTCAGGCTGCCAGTCTCAACATGCAGGATTGCAACATAGCATGCAGTTACTCAATATATGTTTTGCTAATATTCATCAAGGGAAGGAAGGCCTGCTGAGCATGACTATACAGCATGTCCTCGAATGCTTCTTCGTAGCCTGAAAAAGTGCCTTGCTCGGTGACAGCTCACAAGTAGCCCTTTACAGGGTGTGTGTTAGACATTGACCCCACCCAACCAGATGAATGTGTTACTGTCTAAAGAGGCGTTTTGATATGGAAAAAGCTCTTCTCCCAGCCAAACACATTAAATACATAAAATCAGGGCTCAACACACAAAACGCAATGTTTTAAATTAGTTTTTAATTATTCTTTTAACACTTTTTTTTTACTGTATGCAAGATTTTTGCACAATCCCCCTTGCCTAAAAAATGACAAAACTCACTCAAAAACACATTTTTATGTACTTATTAAACCTGTTTTTTTATACTGATTTGTTTTATATATATATTCATTTTTCTGCAGAGTTTTTGCTAATTTAGTATTTTTTTATTTAAATCAAATTAATGCATATAATTTAACAGGAATGACCCATATAGAGTATATCCAGGTTCCACAAAAAGTCCAAAAAGCCATAAAAACAAATGATTAAAAACTATAAGTTCTTGGAGATTATCTATAAATGAAACTAAATTGACTGAGTATGGTATTATTAAATATATTTTGATTTAATACGCTCTGCTTCTTCCTACTCCTTTTCGGACATGTTGATTTATGCAAATGTGAAACTTTTTACGCAGGTCTGATCATACCACCTGCTCTTTATTTCAAATCATACGCCCTATATTTTTAATATGCAAACTCACTAAAACCACATTACTAACTGAAATTAGCACATACCTGGTACCTGATTCCTGCATGAGCCCGAATTGTGTGAGTAAACCACGTTTACCGCCAACGCATCCGAAATTCCCACGCAAGGCTCGTCTCGTATTGGCCATGTAGCGTTCCTACAACGGTGTGCGTAGAGGGATTCGTTATGTAACTTTGGCGTGTAACTCGCCGGCAAAGTAAGGACCGTGTGAATGTATGCTTTCCACAGCATGAGCGGTACTTTACTTACCAAAACACGTGAGGCAAATGTACTGTCCGTATCCCAGCATTCTGGGCTGCGTACTCCAGCCCACCGACCCCACCTCCTCCTCCACTCTTGGCAAGACCTCTGTCATCTTGCACCTAATTATCTAATGACAGGCTCGGACATGCATGCACTTGGTATTCAAACCAACCCCATTACCACTACTACTACTACTAATACCACTACTAATACTACTACTGCTACTGACCAGCCTACATTAACAGAGAGGGAGGGGCTGGTCCGCATTTCCAATGCAAAGTGGAGAAGGGGGTCTCCAATGCGAACCTGTCCCAAGCAGAAACTGTTTCCTTCCACTCCCAAGCTGAGCTCAAAGGTCATACCCCAAAAAAGGAGAATTTCTAGTGCCTGTGATGGGCCTCCGGTCCAAAACGACATCACTGCATGACATTGTAGCAACAAAATCATTCCTTTCTTGCCAAGCAAATGAGAACATCTTAAACTGTGGGTGTGTTTTTGTTTCCTACTTCAACCATGCTGACCTGCCTGTGAAGCCCGATGTGGTCTCAATAATAAGAAGAGTTGGTTTCTGCTAAACAAATTATTGCCTGTTTTTTGGTATTTAATGTAAAATTGTTATGAGGACTTAATTGTATTATTTAAAAAAAAAATACATTTTTGCTGAATTTTCAATACAACTTCCAGTACATTAGATTTATTTTATAGGTCGTACTAGCACTACCTAATTTTAATCTTCAAATATATTTTGGTAGAATAAAAAAATAGCATATTAATTATGTTTTTTTATTATTCATTTTTTTGTCATTCAATTTCTACTTCATACTGATGTTAGTTTTTTTAAGTTTATGCAAGATTTTATCAAATACTCCTCATGACACAAAATATAATTTTAATGGAAAATGTATGTAATGTCATTTTTATTTGCTGATTTTTCCAAAAAATGGAATATCATTTGTATTTGTAATTTGTAAAGGTAATACTTGCATACTATTTTTCTTTAAAATAATTAAATGTTTATTATTAGCTTTGTATGGTTAATTTCTTTTTTCCAATATTAATTTGTTACTAGTTGTACTTTTCAACACTCCTTTTAATGTTAATATTAATGCATTTTTTTTGCTAATAATTCCACATGACACAACATTTATTTTTAATTGATATTTATTTTACCATTCTTATTTTACTGTGCTGAGTTTTCCTAAAAACACTCACTGTTTGTATTTATTTATAATTATTAATGGTAACTATACTCAATCAACCAATTTTCTTTTTATTGTTTAAAGTATTTATGTTAAGTTTTTACAGTCCATTTTATTTTATTATTTTCAATGTTAATGATGCCAAAGTTAATTTTATATTGTGGAAAATATTTCTTTCAATATTGTATTTTTTTAAACAAACAAAGACAATTTTGCAAACTGTATCAGTTTTAGCAGAAACCATCCCATGCTCGTCAAGTTGGAAGAAAAAGCAGTCAAAAGTACAAGAAGAGAAATGGCTTGAAGGGCGTGGAGTACCGCGGTGCACACACAAGAGGAACAAGATACCGTGGTTATGTACTGAAGCCAAATCAAGCTCTCCTGCTCCTCTTTTTTTCTTTTAGTGCTACAAGATGAGCGACATTCTGCAGCGTGCTGATTTTAATGCTACCACACGCTGTTGGCAAAAGGTCGCAAAAACAAGCAGGGGCAGTGCTGCGATGCTAGGAGATGACATGCGTGGGATCAAAAAGTGGCGTGATACTGTGCTGTGCAATACGTGATTCCTTCGCCGTGACAAACACACATGATGTGGGCTTGGTCGGTTAGAGGGCCTTTGCAAAACTGTCAGCTCCCGCCCTTCCTTCAACACGCCATATAAGGTAACGAGCGGCCGTGAGTAGCTGCAAAAATCGCAATACTTGGTGCTTGTTTCCACTTAAAATTGGGAACGACGTCTTTGACGAATGGAGGGAGCTCATGGAGATCACGTAAAGCGAAGGGTTTTTTTTGCATTTTATGACATAAAGTGCAAAAATGTAAACAATGTTCATCGGTGAAAACAGGCAAAACCGTGTTTGACTAACCTCAAGCCAACCGGATGCAGGTGACAGGATCCATGGTGTGAAGTCGTCGGCAAAAGGAGGAAAACAAGCACAAAAGGGAATAATAATCCAAGGTGTGCACCCTCTCACGGCGTCAAAACAAAATTATAAGACGAGGCGAGAGACAACAACAGCAACAAAAAAAAAAAAAAAAAAACAAGGTTTGGGTGGAAGAGGCAGAAAAAGAAGAAGTGTGGTGAAGCAAAAGCAGTCCTCTCCCTATGAGTCACTCAGCCTCGTCGCCATCGGTAGAGACAGCCCCCGGGCAAGCTGCCTTCACCTGGCCAATCAGCGAGCGCTAGGTGCATGCAAATGGTCTCAGGTGAACACCACCTGATTGGACCAAAGGGTGAAGAGTGGGATGTGCTACGAGGGGGAGGGGAGGCCGTTTTAAAGACGATAGACGGGTTTCTCCTGCAGCCTGAGAGGAGGTGAAGGTAAACACCGGCGCAGGTACGCACCCACTTTAGACTTTGACCGTATTGAATAAACGGGCTCAGGTTCCTGTCCTGAGCAACTGTGAGCTTCTGAGCCTTACATGTACATCAGGAGAGGATGAAAAGTGGGATGTTACACGTATGTACAGTCAGTATGCAGTGGGTGTGGCTAGCAAAGTGTGTTTGTAGGCACCAAGTATACAGCAGAATGCATTTCCTAAGATTGGGTCCCAAAAAATTCCCCAAATTTGCCTCAGTTCTCACACTGTTTTGGTTATCATGCAATATTTTGCAGAACACACTGTTGTTGTTTTACCATTTGGCATGTTGACTCGCGTTGCATTCATAAAGACGGTGAAGAACTTGCCTGTTTATTCGTGCGGCATACCATTTTTTTTTAAACATAATCCTAATATGGGAATAGTCCGAGATTTTTGGCCATTATTAAAACAAAAATCAGTAGAGTTATGGGAGACAACGTTATTTTGCATTACATTTCACACTGCATTGAGACTGGCTACCGAGCCCGCAGAGCCGAGCTGACATGTCGGGCCTGCCGTTGGGCATCTCTGTGTGGAGTTTGCATGTTCTCCCCGTGCGTGTGTGGGTTTTCCCCGGGTTCTCCGGTTTCCTCCCACATTCCAAAAACATGCATGTTAGCTTCATTGGCCGCTCTAAATTGTCCATCGGTATGAATGTGAGTGTTTGTTTGTTTATATGTGCCCTGCGATGGGCTGGCGACCAGTCCAGGGTGTACCCCGCCTCTCGCCCAAAGCCAGCTGGGATAGGCTTCAGCATCCCCGCGACCCTAATGAGGATAAGCGGTGCAGAAAATGAATGAATAACACTTCATGTAGTTAAATAGTATCGAATCGTTTACCACAAAAAGATTGACATCCCTACTTACTACAGATTTAAAAAAAAATTGTCTGTGATTGAGTGCGTCTAATTATACGTTCACTTCACGATTAAATATGTGAATCAATTGACTAATAAACCTAATATATATAAAGATAGGTCAACTATTTGATAAGTTCCACATGGTGGTCTTTGAAAAACAACACACAGGAAGCAGCGCTCTGTGGCGACGCTGCAGCAGCGAGCAGACCCCTTGCAGCACTTCGGATGTAGCACGTGTTGTTCTCAACAAACCACTGGAGATACGTACCCTCCATCAGCCTCCACAACAGCGTGCCCATCTGACCCACACCAACATTGTCAAGCGCATTCTCCGCTCCACGCTCCCCCTTAAAGCATGCTTGCCGCCAGGAAAGCAGAGGGCCTGCAGGGCCATTGCAGGAGGAACTTTTACAGCGACATGGAAGTCATGGGTGCGGGCTTCAGTCAGCAAAGTCAACTTCAACTTCTCAAATGCGTATTTCCTCAAATTATTCAAAATGGGAGGAAAGTATTTCCGTATTTCAAATACAACAGATGATTTGATATTTAATTCAGAGTAAATCTTTCCTAAATACCAAATCATGTGTTTCTTTTATTTAATTATGTATTATCACTGACGTTATTGTTATAATAATAATAGTTCAATCATTATTTGCAGAGCCTCTGTTTGGCTTTGTGCTGTCGGCTCTCCCTGTCCTTGCTCTGCACGGTGGGAATAAATGTGTACTACGGTTTTCCCCACATATCCAGATATTGTGGAATTATGATTAGCACCGTCATTATTATTATTACTGTTATTATTTCCAGGGTTTGCCTGATTGTCTGGCTATGTCTTGCTTCCTTCAGGTCAAAATCTGTCCGGCTGCGACGTCACTGCGACCTCAAGAAAGCATTACAATTAATCACATAGATTATTACTAATATATCCGTTTATATGCACAGTTTTTTTTTTTGTGGTATTTTGAGAATGTGATTGCAAGCAAAACTAACTAAATTGCGTTGCTACCTGAAGAAAAACTGGGAGTGGAAAATAAACAGGTTAGAATCTAAAAGCACAGTGAAAAGAATCAACGTGTTAATTAATAATGCCGCAGTTACAGTCGGGGATTATCTACATAACGATAAGGAATATTAGCGTAGCAAAACTTAAGTTTGAACTCTTGACTCAAGCGGAGAGACGTGCCTTGTTGTGTGGGATCCCTGCAGGGACACGTGACTCCTCCAGCCAGACCAAGTAAAGGGACACACCCTGGTGCTTTTCAGCCTTCAGAATGAAAAGTAGGCCATCGCTTACTATCATGTGATGCCTCCGTGAAACAGACGGCGTCAAAGCTCCTTATTCATTCCACGGTATGTCTCCTTCCAAAGAAGCATCGCTTTGCACGCAAAGTTCAATGTGTCGTCCATGCAGAACTCCACAGGAGAAGGACAACATTTAAGAATATGAGCACGGAGCTGCCCCTAGACGAGCGACTCCACAGAAAGCTGCCCTGCGGAGATCATTCCGTCAAGGAGGTATGCAGAGGTACTGTGGACTCATAAACCCAGATAAGAACTTTGAAACAATCCTTGACAGCCTGGGATACGTGGGGGCTTTGGAGGACGTGCAGAATTATTTGTGTGCGCGCGGCTCGGAGGTCATCAGATGGCAAGAAGAAAGGAAGGCTGTCTGGCTCGCACCGCCACAAAGGATGAGCGTTATTAGACTTTCTACTGTTTATAAATGTATTCCTAAAATAATCACTTACACGTCCTTTGTGGTGCTGTGCAGTTTGAGTCGAGATGATTCAGTGTGCTGACAACAGGGCTAGTGTGGGAAGAACTGTACGGACAATGGATTCAGTGTGTGAACGGCTGAATCAGTCATCCCAGTGGTGACACAGTGATGCACAGCTAATGGCAGCGAGACACAAAGTTGATTAAGTCTTTTTTAATGTGCACAGCTGACTTTGGGCGAGGGGTGGGGTTACACCCTGCACTGGTCACATCCATGCAAACAACCATTCACACTCACCTTCCAGTCTCCAGTGAGCCGAACATGTTGTTGTAATGCGGGAAAGGCTGCAGTGGGCCTGCCTGACTGTCTCATATGGATGCATTCATTAGGTGGAAGGTTGTTGTGATTTGTTATCTTGTCTGTAGTTCTTGGCAAACTAACGTAGTTACACCACAAGTGTCAAAAATGCTAACACAAAACACATGTAGTTTAACATTTCACAGTTACAATTTCAAATATATAAATGACCAATGTAAGGGATAAAAGGTTACTTTTACGTATTAGGTTATAATAATATTATTTTTCTTTCAATGAAATACAGTAAAAACGGGCATATTTCAGACATAGTCGCAAATGGGGATTAATCATGATTAATTCAGCTGAAATCCATGATTAATCTCATTTACAAATTTTAATCATTTGATTCCCCTAGTTTTATTATTTTAAAAAACTGCAGTGCTGGTGTTTGTTTGTCTGTCCATGTTATGTCAGGCGGCAGTTTCTGCAATCGGCAGTGTATGCTCCTACATATATATATATATATATATATATTTTTTTTTTTCAGTTTTTGCTTTGTAGGATAAGGATTGTGGATGATGGGCAGCATTCCAAAAAAAGCACAGTTTCCCTTAATATTAGAGATACTCAATAATGGCTTTTTTTAGCTAATATTACCACTATTAGATCATGTCCCTCATATAGAGGGTTGTGTCAGGAAGGGCGTAAGAAGCTATACACTACCGGTCAAAAGTTTTAGAACACTCCACTTTTTTCAGATATTTATTAAAATTCAAGTTGTTTCGAGTAAAGAATAGCTTGAAATAGTAAAAAGGTAAGTGGTGACGTGCCAGAGGTTTCCATTCTCTACGCCACTTATCCTCATTAGGGTCGCGGGTATGCTGGAGCCTACCCCAGCTGACAATGGGCGAGAGGACTGGTCGCCAGTCAATCACTGGGTAAGGTTACTCAAAACTAAAAAAAATAATGTGTATTTCAGAACTATACAAAAAGGCCTGTTTCAGGGACCACAAAATGGGTCGACAATTTAAAGCTGTCCTGCAGAAATGGAGGTTGATCAACCCCACAGTTGGTACAACTCGTTTCTACAGGTGTTCCAAATTCTGGAGTACTTACTAGGGATGTCCCGATCACATATTTTGATTTACACACTGATTTTTTTTTATAGTCTTGCCGGTCTGATCCGATCCTTAAACATGAATTTGTAGAATGGAATACGGTTATTACAAACGCTTTTCAAAGCATTAAAATTAATGCAACCCAAGTATTGCAGAATTCATGTGGGGGATACAGAGGGCAGTGGTGTTCAGCATGCTGGTTATAGCAAGAATAAAAATAGAATAAAAGAATAAAACTAGAAAGTGGAACGTCTGTTCGAAGGACTGAGTGCTCTGTGTTGACATGCAAATAAATGGCCAACTGAATTACAGCCATCCTGACGTTACATTGCTTTTAGAGTAAGGCTAATGATGTTACACTTTTTTTTATTTACAAACTCTCTTCAAAGCAATAGTAATTTATTGACGGCCATTAGTAACAACCAGTGGTTAGAGCGGCACCATGACAGAGGAGTCCGGGCACAGCGAGGGGAATCTACTGCTGTAACTACAAAGCCGAATATCCAGCGTCCAAAGGGAAACTAACTTTGGTGCCCCGCCGACATGTCTGCGTGGTGATGTTCTGCATCCAGGTGGTGGGAGTCGAGTGGCAACCAGCTTTGAGGCACATTTACTAAATTATGTATATTTTGCACGGGATTAGTTCTTGGGTGTATTATTTTTAAAATCCCTGTTGTCTTTCGGGACTTACTGAGACGCCTTTCCATTGAGGGTAACACTGCGTGTCTCTCAGTGTTGTGTTTAAAATGATAAAAATACGACAAAATACTGTAAGTGTTACATATTATAATGAATGTACTTGTCACTGCATGGTCACAACATGTATATAATACAATAACAAGTTTTTTCGAGGGCTTTATAGTCAAATTGTTCCCTCATGCTAACAGTTTTTCTACCTCCAGAACGTACAGAAAAGGGAAAGTCATGTGTGCTTGTGTGACCGATTAGAGATTGAAAATGATGGTTTTGCTTAAATAGTAGGTAAGAGCCCACGCAGCATATACTGCACTATCCCCCCACCAGGCTAGTATTATAATAGCCATTGGCTCAGTGCACTGAAATTATTCAACCAAGCCCGAGTATGTGTGTCGCTCTCAATACCGAGATTTTATGATGATGACAAAGGACTACTTGAATTCATGCCTCTTTGCAAAATGGGAGTGACAGGAGAAAGGGGTCACATCATTGCATGCCATGAGATAAAAGAGCATATGCCAGAAGCCACTCCTAAATGTAATAAGACTTCCATTGCAAGCCGGCGAAAAATGCGCTGAAAGAGTCACATGGCATGCTGCAAGAGTGACTTTGATTCCTTGTAATTCTTAAAGGGAGGCCAAGCCAAAGACAGCTTGGACAAAAATGTCGTGTCATCAATGTACTACTGATCATCTAACTGGAAAAACACCTAGCAGCTGAATCGGAGCCTGAGGCTGGCAGCGTATTCCTACTTGAACCCCATGTCGTTCCAACGGCTCCACCACGACAAAGCTGGCGTTTGCGCCGCCCCCTGTTTGCGTTCCAAGGCGTCATTAAACGTCATTAAAAAGCCTATTTGTGGGGGTTTGATTGATATACAGCATACAATTATTAGTGAACCGTCACACTAGTGGCAAACAAACATGATGAAACTCACCCTTGAAGCCTCCAGTATTCCAAATGGACGGTCCATCCCAAGACTTACATCCATGCAGACACACTAACCAGACATTTGCGTCGAATGCGCATGTTTTCCACGAGCCGTAAATTTGGTTATCGTTATGCATTAGCCACTAAGCCCTACCCAGTAACTCTTTCAACTCTTGATTGACACTTACTCAACCCAATAGACCGTCGCTTAACCTGTCTTCTGTGGAGCAGCAGCTAATTGACTTCTGTGCACAAGCATGTAGCAGTTCCTCCCCTAACACGTACCGTTTTGGCCGCACTGACGGCAGATTCATTAACTGGCCAAGGAATTTGGGAAAACTCTCGTATGCTGGTTGGGGGATGGGCTTTGATCATAAAAGCAAGGAACTGATCCATCGTGGAGAACAGGAAAAAAATGGCCTGTACTTGGACTGTGCATCAATGTTGTGCTTTATTATCCAAACAATCACGACAAAATGCCCTTCAAAGTCAAGATAAAGGAAGGAAAGGACGCCATAAGCTTTGTTTAGGGTCTCCAAATGGAACACATGATCCTAACTTTGTCTGAAATACTCAAATCGGGTAGAATATTTCATGAAAGGTTTAGGACTCAAGCTATGACCTCATTGGGTTTTCCAGTCCATACAAACAAAGAAGTTATTTTGAAGACACAT
>QODF01000084.1:776976-850319 GCA_024372805.1 Oostethus manadensis | reverse complement strand
ATACAAGACACAGAATAGCTAACTGAAAAAAGCAAGAGCAAGAGCAAAAATCAGAACGATAAATGTATGCATATATTTTTTTATACATGGATTCAAGTTAACCTCACCAAAGCAGGATAAAGTGTTCCAGGTTCCAAAGTTCCAGGCTGCTATTTTATGCAAAGCTTATTTGTGAGACACAACTGGTTATGTCTCACAAATAATATTATGTTATTGTTGGTTATTACGCAATCGACTAACGCTATATGCAATATATATATATATATATATATATGCGCTATACACAAATATGCTAATAGCCGTGACATGACTGACATACGTACAGAAAACAACAGACAGGTGAATGAAGATAAGCACCCTTTGGGACCTGGCGCTAAAAATAGGCCTCATTCCTGCGCACGTTCAAAAAAAAAACAAAAAGTCACTGCCATGCAGAATGACAACGCACACACTGACAGAAAGAGTCAGACATGACGAGTGCGGCGAGTCACATGATTGCCGGGCATGAGAGAGGAATGAGGCTGCAGGTGGAATTCCCCTCGTCTCTCCTCTCTGTCGCGCTCGGTGTGACGTCACGTTCCGGTGGCGAGGCCTCCGACGCGTCTGACGAGGTGCAATTCAGCTGTCACCATTAAAAGGAAGTGCGACAACCGCCAAAGCGAGCGGCGGTCTTTTTTCACACACGAAAAGGGGAAGCATGACAGTTTTATTTCTCTTTTTTGCAAGGACGTTGCTGCACTCGTGTGCGAGGTGTCAGCCATCTTGTTTGCCTGTGGCGTCAGAGCATATGGACATTGCCACCTTGTGGTTAGCGCTCAGGTGTCCGTGACATGTTATACCAGGAGGTTCCGGGAAACGTTGCGTGTGTAAGATAAAGTGGTTTAGTAGTGGTTCTCTTGGGTCGGTAGGCTTGTCAGGGGGTTGGGTAGGTGCGTGGATGGGTTGGGTAAGGTATGCGGGTGGGTGGATAGTCGGCCAGGCTGGGTCTGGCAGCTCCGTAGGTGGGCGAGGCGTTTGGTAGAGTCAAGTCATGTAGGGTAGGTAAGGTAGGCTTGGTCCGGTTGTTGTCTATGTGCTTTGATCGCCGGGTAGTTCTGGCAAGATGGGGTGGCATAGGAACGTGTTTTGGGCCGGGTGGGTCAGGTCGGGTCAGGTAGATGAGTGCATGGATGGATGGGCAGATGCTCGGTAGTACCTACCTACCTACGTTACGTAGGTAGGTAGGTACCTTGATCAGGTTGGGTCAGGTCAGCTAGTTTTTGGATGGATGGCTGGTAGGGTTGGGTGGTTTCGGAGCAGGTTGGGTTGTTTCAGGTGGAAGAGATGGGTAGGTAGGCAGTTACAATAATGGGGTAGGAAGGTAAGTAGGTGGGTGGTTTTTACGGTCAAGTGGGTGGGGATTTTATTTGATTTCTGTTTTTAACGGTTGCTTTACGCCACACCGACAACTAAGGTCATATCGTGGCGATAGCGCTAACGTGGAATTATGGGCAACTGGGGGTCTGGCATCGTAAAGGTGTGAAAGTGGGCAGGTGGGTGCATGGATATCAAATAGAGTTGGGTAGGCTAAGTAGGCTGGGGGTAGGACGGATGGGTTGGGTAGGGTGGGTGACTGTCTTCGACGGGTGGGGAGGTCGGGGGTACATGTATGGGTGGATGGTTGGTAAGTCTGGTAGTTAGACCGGTGTGTGCACGGGTGCATGATTGGTCCAGTTTGGCCGGGAAGGTAGTTGTCCAGGTAGGCAGTCCGGTCATTCATTAGTTGCATTCCTAATGAAAACGCATAGATTGCTACTTCTTATACCAACGCCTCTGCCTCACACACTCTGGATGCTTGGGTGAAACTTGAGAGTCGCTCTCCAAATAGCTTATGAGCTCACTTTGTCTTTTTGTCTCATCCGATCAATACGTGGAAGGGCCATTAAGGTGGGTGAGCAGACCTCAGGCAAGCGAGGACAAGCGAGGCTTTGAGGACGGCGCCGGTCAATAAAAAGCCCGCACCGTCGAGAGCAGCGCTGCTCGGCTGCTCGGGCGTGACGCCGCTGTCACGGGATGAGGCTGCCGGGAAGCACACGCACACACACACACATTCTCTGTGCACGCACACACACACACGCATGTCAGAAGAAGACGATGCGAAGGGGTGATCTCAACACAAAAGGGCACACAGCGAGTCTTTACTGGAGTATATTTGGAAACTCTTGCTCGGGGTAATTGCTTTCAGTGGATTGAAGTTTCCAATTATCCCTCCGCCAGCGATCCCACCATGGGAAAACTGTTGGGGAGGAGGGGGGGGTTCTTGTCTCTCGTCAGCCCACGAAAGGCCTCGCAAAAACCTCCCAACGCCCCACCGCGACCAATGAGAGTGTGGCGAGGGCGTCCCGTGACACAGGCAAAAATGTAAACATGTGGGAAACATTTAGACTCCCAAGAGACTCGTATTGATGGACAGTAGCGTGCACCGCTAGCACAAGCCCTGCGAGTGTGTATGTAGGTTTTCTGAGACTCAGTATCCCAAATACAGCCTTGGAAAATACATCAGAGTGTGACATCACGTGAGAAGGGTCGCCTCCCAGTACCACGTGTACTGGGATGCCCCGTGAAGGCTGCCAGAACGGCCGCTAAATATTGTCTCGAGAATAAATCCAAAGGTAAAATGTTGCCATAAAACGGGCTAATGTCCTCGCAACAGAACGAGACGGGATTCTGCAACTTTGTTATCCGAAAAGAAGTGGCCTGAATTCCCCAGTCAAGCGAAGCAGCGGACTTATGTAGCGCACGTACACTTTTACGCCAGTCGTCAAAAGTTTTCATCTGTTTCTTTGTACCATTTATGGCGCGTGACTTCTTTTTACACTTGAATGACGCTCAAACATCTTCACACATCACCTGAAAACACTGCAACCGGGGTTTACGACGGCCATAGTTCGACCCTGGAACAGCTTCCGTTGTTCCCGGCGGGGAACACGCAACCATCGTGCACCATGACAGTATTTATGGGTAACACGCAGACTGGGGTGTAGTACCAGCGCCCAGAACGGTGCTGCCAATTTGACAGGTAACAGTAGAGTAGTGGCAGTGTGTCTTCTCCTTGACACACACACACACACACACACACACACACATGCTGGCTTTGAGTGACAGGTCCGGTTACCAGGCAACAGACACCCTGACAGGAGAGTTGGTGATGCTTCCGGATTAGGAGCCATGCAAATGCTGTTTAGGGTGTAGGAGGGAAACCCGAGCAACGAACGAACGTAGACGCTCACCCTGGCGGACGAAGGCCGGACGGTGTCCTCAGGAAACAAGCATGTCATCCCCAAGAGGGAGCGCACAGGCAGCTCGGAGCCTCCTGCGGGCTCCCTGCCTGGCACTCGGGGCTGGAGTCTCCAAATGCGTGGGGAATTCCTCCTTCCAAGCGGTCACATTTTCCTGCGAGGGGATTGGTCCTCGCTCGGGCTGTACCCACCCCCCTCCTCCTCCTCCTCCCCCTCCCCCCCCGGCGGCGTCTGGAAGAAGTGACCGAATCCCAACACGGGATGTTTCCGGGGGAGGGAAGAGGTGAACGTGGAAGCAGCACGGGGAGTGGTAGACGAACCGCCCGCCCAATGAGCGGTCTTCGTAAATAAATAAAACGCGTTGGGGATCGAATCCGCGCCCCGCTGTTTGGAAACCAACTCTCCAAACTGCTTTTTGTTCAAACCCCCGCCTGACCTTCATGCCGTCTTGTGTATCGGTTGGTATACACCCGCCACTGCTTCTTATTTTAGTTGGTTTTGCAAACAAGGTGCGTTTTAATGCGTTTGCCGCCCGCTGCTGCTGAAGGACGCGACCGCCACCCCGTGGCCGGACGTGGGAACTGCAGCGTAAATACGGTTCCCTCTGCTTCAGCTTCCCGGGCTTTCCGTCGCCGCTGTCTTTTGCGTAAAAACGTACATGTGGTTAAGTGGCTAAAGATGATTCTTGAGTAGATTTTTTTTTTTTTATTAGACAAGAGGACATCGGCGCTGGAACAAGATATGGGCGTTTGACACATGACGTAATCGTCTCTGGAATGTTCCATCCGTAGAGCAAATTGTGTCGCTTTCGGTTTGACAACATCACACTTCCTACGTTCACACATTGTTTAACCTTAATTTGATAATGTTAGGATGCAATCTGATGATTTTGTGTCCGTGTATACATTAGCATTTAAGGACCAAACAGTGGCCGCGTACCCCTTTTGTCACACTAATGGTAGCGTCCATGGGCTACCGGAGGCAGCCAAATATTTGACAAGCTAGCAATCGCTGTGCTCCCCCCGCAGTTAGCTTGAAGTGTGTCAGAGCAACCCCTCGTTTAACAATAAACGCACACCTCCGGTCGACCACACGCTCGTTTGTCTGCGGTCGGGATGTCAACACCGGCGAGACGACGTTTAATGAGAGATTTTAAACGGTAAGCGAGAGGAAAACGAGAAGCTAGCGCTAGCATCCCACGGCTAGCCCGCCAGCGTCGCCAACGGTCATCAAATTGTGACACCTTTCGTAGCGTAGCAGTCTCACGCCTGCGTTGTCTTGAATGCATCGCAATCATGTTAAGTTGTGTGCTTATGTGATTATTAAGGCTGCAAGAAGATCCTCCAGCTGGGGTTAGCGGGGCTCCGTCAGAAAACAATATCATGGTGTGGAACGCTGTCATTTTTGGGTAAGTTTGAGTCACTCCAGACAGTAAAGAACTAAGGTAGCGACTAAACGAGTTCCTTTTCTTTTAGTCCCGAGGGAACTCCTTTTGAAGATGGTAAGTCCTTTCCTCACGCTCAACTGCAGAGAGTAACAGGCACCTATGATAAACAGGGAGGCCTTTGTTTGTGCAAGTTGATGGGTCACTCCTACGTTCCTCATACATTTTCAGTGTCTGTTAGCAGAGGTCCCTATTTGAGGAAATGTTCATTACTGCTGCTGTACTTCCCCATCCAGGAACTTTCAAACTTACCATTGAGTTCACGGAAGAATATCCAAATAAGCCTCCGACAGTGAGGTTTGTCTCCAAAATGTTTCATCCCAATGGTGAGTGATAGATTGATCTGACTGCAGCAAGTGGCTTTAATCATCCTGGTGTGTTATTTTTGCAGTATACGCCGACGGCAGCATATGTTTAGATATACTTCAAAACCGTTGGAGTCCCACTTATGACGTATCGTCTATATTAACTTCTATACAGGTAACAGTCGCACAGAGTGACAAGTCCGAATGTGCTCCTCCACTGATTACGCTTTATCGTTGTATCCCAAGTCTTTACTGGATGAGCCGAACCCAAACAGTCCTGCCAACAGCCAGGCGGCTCAGCTGTACCAGGAAAACAAGCGGGAGTATGAGAAGAGGGTTTCTGCTATTGTTGAACAGAGTTGGCGTGACTGTTGACCCACGTTATCATTCATCATCAACAGCCCAGAATGATCTCACGAATAAAAAATATCCCACTCAGTCTATACTATATACACACACACACGTCCCTGAACTGTTGATTGCTACGTATGTACTGTGTTTGTATGCATTCACTTCTGCAGAATGCTGTTGTTGGCCTAAAGTATGTTTGTTATATTAAAAAAAGTTAATGTACTTTGTTATATCTGGGTTACTTACTCTGGTGGCTGCTAACTGTACGTGCTCGCTGTGTGGTTTGCTGTGACAATACCAACTTTATGTTTCTTTTTTAATGTGTTTCTCCTTTGTGCTTTTTCTTCTGCCTTTTTGAAAGCCTTTCCAACCTGACATTCAATATTCCTCTCACACAGTTGCCTTTTTGAGGTGTTGTGTACTACGCACACAAGACATAAGTGGGTATTTCACAATCATAGAGCAGTTGTCTCACTGAACTGATTATGTGGGGTGATTTCAGATTCCTTTGAGAGTTTGAACTTAGCAGCCCATGTAATAAACTGTACATTATCTTGTAAATAAACCAATATACATAAGTTTGGTGCTTGTTGCTTTTCACCACACTTAACATTTTACAGAAGCCCAGGCTGGTGGTGTCAGTCTGATTTTATTCAGTTCTGACAGCTGTGAAGACGACTACAGCGCTGACATGTCTGCCATTAAACAAAAAGGCTGATGCACTCATACAATGACCAGAAAAGTGCTACCATAATTATGAGTATTGCATGATGCATTACTCCCATTACAGTTAATGGTTCTACAGTTCATTGGTTACCCCTAAATGTTAACACAGTGAAGAGTCTTCTGAACATAAACTGAAAACAAGTGTGCAAAATATGTTAAGGTTATGAGCATAGGCAGAAAAAAATGTATTTTGTTGAATAGGAATGCAGGACCCCTCCAGGCCTTACCCGAAAAAGTCCAAATCGCTGTGGCTTTATCTCACAAGTATGACTGTAGTGTGATTTGTTCATGCAAATCAGTGCAAGGCCTGAGGTTTGACCAGTTCATATCGCCCCACCTGTCCTTCCTGTAGGAGCTGACCAATGAGCTGGTCCGTGTCCACCCTGCGACTCACCACTAGGAAGCGCTGCTTCCCCTGGCCATATGATTTGCTCCTTAGGCCATACTTTTGAGACACCTGGTGGATCTGCTTGCGTTCCTCATTGGTCAGGTCAGTGGAGAAGCGTAGGTCATCCTGGCGGTCTGAGCTGACGTACTTGCGAATGATGTCCTCGATGTCCCGTTTGGTGAGGTGGCTGCATTTGTCCGTGTCCATGCCTAAACCCTCCCTAGAGAACTGCTCTTTCACTCTGATGGGCTCTGCAATGCCATCTCCGTCTCGGCCCAAGCCGCCTCCCTTCCAGCCCATCTTGCGCAGCAGCTGGTTCCCAATGTTGTCTTCCTTAATCTCCTGCCTCATGGAATCCTCTCCAGAACGAGCCATGATCTGCGAGCGGGATATGGTGTCATTGTGACCCTCCTTTCTCAGGTTGGATTTGACCACAGCCTGCGTCTGTCTCAAGGTGGCCAACGCCTCCTGTGCTGCAATGTGCTTGACCTGCTTTTTAGCTCCGACACCTGCTGCCACAAACTGTCCTTCCAAGTAGACTTCACACCTCCAGCTATGATCAGATAAGTAAATGAACTTGTAGTCGGCTGATACTTTATTAAACTGAGCTGTGTCGTTGATGATGCAAACAGCATTGTCTGAGTTTTCCAAGATCACCAACTCACTCAGATGCTTCTTTTTGATGCCAGGTTGTCCCAACTGTCCACCTGAGTCTGACAGATAATTTCCTCTTGCGTCCTGAGGCTCTTGCTGGTGTTGTCGTGACGCCTGGTTCATGCGCAGCTTTTCTAGCGCCTGCCTTGCCGCAGCATGCTTGGAGTTCTTTTTGGTGCCAGTGGCCTGCGCTACAATTTCATCTTGGACATAAACACTGCACAGCCAGGAACCATTGGGCAGCGGCTCAAACTTGTAGTCTACTTTCATGTGACTGAAGGCTGCAGAGTTGTTGAGTATGCAGATGGCGTCTTGGGCGTTGTCCATAACCACAAACTCTGTCCAGTGCTTCCTCATATCAGGCTCATAGGGGCCCTTAAAGCTGGGGTATCCGATGTTCTCCGGGTTCCAAAGGGAAGGTGTCAAGACCGGGGTGGGGCAGTGTGTCTGGCACACAACCACGTCATTAAGCATTGTGTGTTTGTATTTGCGCGGCACCACACAGACCTCCACCGGCTTCATGAAAAGTTTGACAGCATGCTCAGAGGCACGGTCCCTCGCTCCGTTTTTACTGCCAGAGTATCCGGTGGCCAGATACACACCCTGACACCTCAGCTCACAGGCGTATCCATCCGTCGGCACTTTGCGGTTCTTGGGTAGATCGGCCTGAGGGATATCTCTCAGGTTGACATAAATGTACTGAGGGTTAGTCTTGCACGCCTGGATGCTGCGACTCAACATGAAGCTGTAGTTTGGAGCATCTGTTCCGGTGGCATACTGAGGGTCCCACAGAGCGCCAGCCAACGCAGACGCCAGACTAGCGATGAGCCGCCGCTTCTCATGTAGCGTGCACTGAGAGATGGGGAGGGGTTGCAAAGAACCGCCCGGCTGACAAGTGGCAGTACTGCTGTACGTCTTGTAATGAGGCCGGTTGGATGATTGGCGGTCCTGGTGTCCATATCCTAAACCCTGACGTCCGGAGTCCCACCCGCCTGATCTGTTTCCTCCCCCGTATCCATTGTACCTGTGGGGCTGCGAGTAAAAATCTGAATAACGAGAGCTGTGTGCCTCATACTTGTTTGTGTAGTCCTGTTGCATTTTTGCCATGAAGTTTGATGAGGACCCGCGGCCTCCGTAACCGAAGCCGACTGAACCGCCTGCAAAAACATCACAGTTTCTCTGCCGGTCTCTATCTCTATGAGAGCCCCAAGTGTCAGTAGTGTATGACTGCACTCTGTCAAAAGAAGGCCTGAGGGAGGAGCTTTGAGGCCTGCCACTGCTGCTGTAGGAAGCATGCTCATAATCCCTGTATCTCCCAGTGTATGACTCGCTTCTTTTGAGCTCCTTATCGTTCTCTTTCTCGTCAGGGCCATTTCTTCCTCCACCCAACCCTAACCCTCCACTATTGGTGCCACTGCTCACAAACTGCACAGGCTCGAATCGAGGTCTGGAACCAAACTTTGAAACAGGCATCTTCCTCATTGGTTCTTCTCCTGCAAGAATATGACACAGGCAAATAATTAAGAGACATTCAGTAAAATACATGTAATAAATTATCAAAGGCCAGAACACTTAAGTCCCAAATATAGTGTGAAACTCCAATAGATTGGAATCTAGAAATTACAATAACAATTAATTGTCAGAAAACGAAAGAGGCTAATGATGACTGTCAATCTTCTTCGGACTGAGGCCCCACGTAAGATAGATATATATATGTATTGTATTTTTTATTTCCTTAAAAAAAAACAGCATGACCAACAAAATTGCTAGGGTTTGTAACAAACATCTGTGAGTCAGGTCCCTGATGAAAATAAGTCTATCCAATAAAAAATTAAATTGAAAAAATGGACATGCAAAGTACTGTAGCATGGGGGATTATGTTGAACCAGGTTGCTGTGTAGGCTATAGAGGGCAGTGGTGTTCAACATGCTGGTTAGAGCAACCCTTTGGAGTCAAGTGCGTAGAATAAGAAAACTAGCAAGTGGAACGCATTTGTTGACAAGAAAATAAATGGCCACTCAATTACAGCCAGTCTGACGTGAAAATATTCAGCCGCCTTTAGAATAATTTTAGGGCAGGACTTATTATTTGCCATGCCTGTAGAGTAATTTGTGGTGTGATTTAGAAGATAACCACCAGCGGTTAGGGCGGCACGTACCCTGCGAGCTCCCGGCACCATGACAGAGGAGTCTGAGCACAGCGAAAGAAGTCAACCGCTGCAGCCGTGAGCCGAATATCCAGCGTCCAACGTGAAACTAATGTAACCACGGTACCCCATGTCTGCAAGGTGGTGTCCCATTTTCGCCTTCATCCGGGTGGGGAGAGTCGCTCTGAGGCGCATTTACCACACCTATCATGTTGTAGTGTGGCTCAGATTTATGGCAACCGGATCGGCACGATCTCATGATCTCATAGCAGAAGCCGTTCTTTTCCGGTCTTGAAAATACAGCTGATCGGCAGCCAATACCAATCCTGACAATCTGTTTGGGACATCCCTAAAATACACTTATACCAGACAGGAGGTCGGGAAAATCTGGGTTCAAATCTCAGTTGAGGATCACTGCTTGGAGTTTGCATGTTCTCCATGTGCGTGGGTTTTATCCGCGTACTCTGGCTTCCTGCCACATTCCAAAACTATGAATGTTGGGCAAATTGTTCCCTTTTTATTGTCCGATTCTGCTATTCCGTTAACGAGGAAATCACGGGGCCCTTTTTAAGGTCCCATATTGAAAGATGTAAATGTTTGCTGTTTTTCCAAAAAGTCTTAACATTTTGATAAGTAATGCAGTTATAGTAAGAAAGTCAGTAGTGCAAGTTGAAGAATGTAAAATCCACCACAAATGAAGATGTGTTTTGGTCAGATGAACACTTGAATGTTAGTTAGAATATCGCCTGTACAGTTTAAGTTACAGGTTTCCTGACTGTGACAGTTTAACTCTGGAATAGATTAATTCTTCCGTCCATCTTGTATAACTGTAGTCCTTATTTGGATCAAGGTTGCATTCATTCCACTATTTCAAGGGAGAAATTGTGTCTAAAAATGAACGAAAGAGTTTGCCGGACTGTGGTCCGCATTAGAGGTTAGGTCACGGGCAACTACAAAACCGTAGAACGATCGGTGAAGAGGTCAATAATCCTAAACAACACTCACTTCCATCAGAAGAAATATGTCTCTTTTTAGCTTCAGAGTTCAAACATGGGTCAAAGGAGCGCATTTCGCCAGCATCCGTCCCCAATTCCATCCCCGGCAGCATCCGATCACATCCAGGCCATACCTAAGGTCAAAAAACATGTCAGACCTTTAAGCAGTGCATGAGAGCGAAACCTACATTTAATATCATATTATGTATAGAATTCTCCTACGCAGAAAACCGTTGGGTTGGGGGGCTGCTTAGCACCCGTGACGTGATATAAACCCAGGCGTCTGTTAGTAAGTTTGATATTGCTCGTATGTATACAGTAAAAAAAAAAAAACTCCCGCTGGATGCAGCGTAGACCAAAAGGGCCTATAGCATAGTCTTTGCTAGCTGTCACATGCACAAGTGTAATTTCATTCGTGTCATATTCTTACCTTCAACCGCGGGTAGCCTTTGCCGCGGCAACCGCTCTGTTAGCTGACAGAGAAGTTAGATATAAAGCAAATATAATGACAATAAGCGTCGTGCTAGCCTACTTCAGCTAGCTAGCTAGCTAGCCGCACGAGCGACTAGCCTCAAGCTAAGCCCAACAGCAAAAAAATGACTAACCTATTCAATTAGCAAACTACCCCTCGAAGAAAATCGTGATATTTTGAGGTGTGTCTCTTTTTAAAAATCTAGAGGGAGCGACGTAGGCTTCCTAGGAAGCATGAACAGTTGAGTAGAGACAAAAAAAAAGCATCCATTTTCTGGTCCCGCTAGCTACATCAGTCATGGCGTCACTCGCACCGCACGACCCACAAGGCTTTGCGGCAGCGGCTGGTCCGACTAAAGTATTTTCAAAACCGATTTACTTTTCCCGTTAAAATGTGTTTACTACATGTACTTACAATGACAGTTTTACTACCTCGACAAACAGTGTTTTCCTGATTTGCATTTTAATCAACAAGAATCGCGTTACCCGTCCATGTTCATTCATTTTCTATGCCGCTTATCCTCATCGGGGTGGCGGGGTTGCTGGAGTCTATCCCAGCAGACTTTGGGCGGGAGGCGGGGTACAGCCTGGACTGGTCGCCAGCCAATCGCAGGGCCCCGTTCATGTTGTATTTGCTAAATATTACAGGAAACCCAGTAAGAAAATACTCCACACGGATTATAGCATATGTTTGTGCATTGATTGACTCAGTCCTGGGGGTCAAAAGTGTAGACATACACGCAATGTCATATATTAATTTAAAAAAGTTACTTACACTTTTTACGCTTTACCCACAATGCTCACCAAGTGCAATGAAAATTCACAAATATTTGTGTTTATGTTGTACATAAGAATTGTATACCATTGACAAACACACAACTTACGTTCAGGCTGCAAAGAACATGTTTTTCTTTTCATTTACTCAGACATAAAATCACTTGACAGTCCTTTTTGCTTTTCATACGTTAATAAAATATTTGAATGCACTGGTACAGTGTCATGTTAGGTACATATTTCTCACAATTATTTATTTTGTTCAAACTTGGTACCGTGAAATTATCTACCCAGACATAAAATCTCCTCCTCTGACGAAAATTAACATATTTTATTATTTTTCTAATTATTGTATTTTTATTTATTTATTAACATCCCCTATTTTCCCATAGTCTGTATCATAGTAGCGGGAATTAGTACTACTATTATCTGTATCTTTCATATTTTGTACAATCAGTTGGAAACTTGTCCTGTATTTTTTTTATTGTGGATTTATATGCACTAATGTCAAAAATGTTCCCATCTTGCAATGCTAACGAATATTTTTAAAAATTCCAGGATCCAGACGATGGTCCAGATTACCCCCAAACCGTAAACTTTCATCCAGATCCATCAAGAATTTTTCCATTTATTTTGAAACCAAACAGAAAAAGGCAGGCTAAAATACAACCTCCTTGGGGGAGGTAATAAAAACAAACAATTTGGCAGAATGCACACATTTGGCGCCCGATAACCTTATTACAAGGCGTATTAATAATCCCGAACAGACTAAATCACATTAAAGGATAGAGATGAACATGTTGGAATCATATATTTTTAATTGAAAATGTACATGAATGGGAATCAACGACATATTGACTCATTTGGCGTGTGGGAGGGTTTCCTGACAACAATGACGGATACTAGAAAAATGTTCCTGGATACCAAAATGTTACTCAATCATTTGGTAGCAAACAACAAGTCTTCAATGCACTTCAATACACAAAATATATCCCTATAAATTATATAAATTCATGGGTATGCTTTTTAATACTTCTGGGGTTCACCTCAACTCCACCTTTTACTAATATTTGGCAAGATAAGGGAGCTGAACAAATGTATACTCATTATTTGTATTATTTGGAGCAAAACAGCATGAAAAGATCACAGGTTATTTATGGGGGTGGGAAAATAGGCGGAAAAAGGTCTAGATCACAGCATTATGGAAATAAAACGAAGCATGCTGTATATAGAATAGGCTGGTGGAATATTAAAGCACGACGTGTTAATGGAAACAGGACACCTCCATGGTATGTACTGTAAACATGGGCACTATTAAATCAAAAGCTAATACTATTATTTGTAATATATTGCTTTGGCATAGTCATGACTGCTTCAATTGTGTGATTATTATTACACAGTGTACACCTGTCCTTTTTTTTTGTAAAGTTGCTCTCTGATCATTCAAATTCATGTGCAAACCTGTCTCTCTCTCTTTTTTTTTTTTTTAGAGCCCCCCTTTTTAATAGATTAAGACTGGTTTCCAACCTGCTATCGGAGCTTCATGAGGAGATACCATGTGAGTCCATATTACAACTCATGTTTAACAAAAGGAGATGGTGCGATGGGAGAGCAGAAGAAAAGATACAGCGGAGGGGGGAAAAAAAACAGAAAGTAGAGGTAAAGGGTGCTGAGTCGTTTGCTGAAGCTGCCATCCCCCCCTCGTCAGATGGTCAAGACACATTAAAAGAAGCTAAAGAGAGAAGAGACAAAAGAGATGTTGCTGTTAGAGGAGCACAAATCGGCTGTAAGGATGGGAAAAGTGTGGTTAGAATGCACGTGATTGCTTTCACCAGAGTGGGCAAAGTTTTAGGCACAGCAAGGATGCAAAAAGAGGGAATTTAGTAAAAGGACGCAGGAAGGTGGGCCCTCAAAACTGCTGGAATTTGAGGACGGTTCCTTACTCAGTGCAAAGCCAGGGTGAGCTGCAATGGAAATACAGACAAAACAGGGGTGTCAAACTCGTGCCATGCAGGTTTTCTTTCCAGACGGTCACTAAAGCAGGAGATTTAATTGATGAGCTCCTTCCCTCAAATTGAAGGAGGTGTTGATCATTAAAACCGCCCGCTTTAGTGACCGGCTGGAAAGAAAACCTGCAGGGTCTCGGCCCTCCATGGCACGAGTTTGACACCCCTGCAATAAAACCAACCACCACAAAGCACCTCTTCTGTAAAAGAAAACCCCAGTAAATGTATGTCAAATGTAAAACAAAAAAACAAAAACCTTTTATTTACCATTTGAGAAAATACTTTTCCTTAAAAAAAACGAGTACAAACTAAGATGTGCAGTCATAAACAAGTTAAAACATACATACATAGTAGCTACTTAACATCACATTTGTATATGTCTTTTTTCTTTTAAAAGTGCAAATGTGACTCGCTAATACAAAAAACAATTATAATACACACAACAAGGTATGGGGAGAAGTGGTAAAGAGATAAAGGCTAAGCTGATTGGGACGTGAAAAAGGAAGGTACAAAAGTGTGCACGTGTGAGGATTTATTTGCACATTTTCAAATGCTATGTTTATAGCTAGTTTTCTGCTAGTTGACATTTAGCACCAAGCATGTACTGTAATGTAGATGCCCCTCAGAAGAAAGACATTTTAGGGCTAAACTGAAAAGAAAATTCAGGAGAATTCTACAAAATTATTGTTATTTGGCGAGTGACAAAAATTCTAATAATATGAAAATAACATTTCTGTATTACGAGAAAAAAGCTGTAATTTTCTAAAAATAAATTTGCAATATTAGAAGGAAAACAGCTGGAATTTTAAAGTTCTAAAGCCATAATATTGCAGAGAAAAGTTGCAAAAGTTGTATATTGAGGAGAATGAAGGCACAGAAATAGAAGATCATCTGATTGGGATGAAAAACAGTAGTTTACCAGATAAAAAGTGAATGAGAATAAAGTCATAATTTTGCTAGAAGTAGAAGGAATAGGACAGTAGAGTGTAAATATTACAAGGAATGGTTTATTTTAATAGAATAATTTTTTGAAGAAAAAAAGTCCTAATTCTAAAGTCATCATTTTGGGTAGACAAAAAGTTGTAATGCTGGGAGAATACAAAAATCTTGATTTTGTACGAAAAAACTTGTAATATCATCAATTATCTCCGTGACTGCTGAAGAGAAACTTCATTCATGTTAAATTAAACAAAACAAATATTTTCCTCCTAATATGAGTTTTGCTTTACGCCGTTGCCTTAATACTTCAAACGACTTTTAAAAAACTGCGATGCATTTACAGTACATGTTCTTTTTACAACAGTCATTAAATATAATTACAGTAACACTTCCCCACTGCTACAGATCACCACACCAAAATACTTTACAATCCATAAGCTACGTTTAAAAAAAAAACTAATTTATTTGTGATCCGACCCAATTTTATCCTCCTTTTCAGATCCCAAGCGTGTGGCGAGTGTTGGGCTTTAGCTGTGGTACATTTCTGCCCATCACAACAGTAGTCATGTTGTTGTGTGTTAATATGGAATGAAATAAAGCACACTCCAAACGCCATGCAAGAGAGTGACACATAGGAAAAAAGCGTGGAATGTATTGTTTGTGTGTAAAAGGGAAAAAAGGCCTGTCCAGAAAACCATATGGTTGTTAGACAAAGCATCATCCAGCATGAACAAGTGGTGTGTATATATATAGATATATATATTTTTTTGTTTGTTTGTTTAAGTCCAGCTGAGCAAATGCTTGCACATTTTGGGAGTAGGGTGTGGGGGGAATAGTAAGGGATGATCATTCACAGCAACGTGGCCACAAGGGGTCGCTTTTCTACAGGAATCCTTCTCTGGAAATAAGAGAGAAGGGTCGTTATTGCTTTGTTGGACACAACATATCTACACAATTATCATCATCGGTGATAAAAAGGTAATCAAAGGAGATTTAAGGCATCGCCCTCCCCCTCAGACGTCTATTGCCATAGTGGACTTAACATCTGTCCCTATCTGGCTTTTGTATGTGTGTTGGCCCATAAATTGTCCTTACTGACGGGCCTGAGGCTGCTCTTTTGTCCCTTTCAGCCTTGAAAGGCTCTTTGTGTGAGAGATGCTCCCTAACAAAAAGGAGACTGTAGTGACTGTTGTGGATTGGAGGAGAACAGCAGGCGCAGATCATAAACCGGTTGATTTAGAAGGGAAATGGCACGTGGGTGATAAGGATTTGACTGACAGCCTAGAACTTATGAGCAACGTTCCCACTAAGCTGCGCTAGCCACCACGCAACGTTAAAAAAACGTAATAAAAACCGTCCACTGCAACCAACAGATGCTTAAAATCAAACCAAAACAAACACTTCTGCAATAAAAAATGCTATTTTTTTGTAACTTTTTGGGAACCAAAAATGGCTAGCTGGGATGTGGTACTGGGGCATGCCTTTACTTTAATGGCCGAATTTGATGACCAAATACCGGAAGTGTTACGCCGAATCTGGTGCTGGTAGTTGTTGTCTTTCCTTGAGATTTTTTAAATTTTCATCAGTAATTTTACAGAAATAAATAATGCCAGAGCAAAACAGAAAAAAAGTATACATCATTCACAAAATAGAAAAGAAATGATAAACTAGGTCTTTTCCCACAAGATCGTTCTACGGCTTGTTTTGTCTGAGGTGGATAAAAAAGAAAGCTGTGCTGTGAAATACTCTTTGCTCCCCTTTTGAACTCACTCATACACAAAATATCACAGAGAGGAAGTTTGACTACCTAAAGTTTTTGGACAGGTGTGATACTACAAGTGTGCACGTCTGATGGCGGTCTAAGGAAGGCTCAGGCGGTTTGTGTGTATGCTCAGACACTTGAACAATTAGCGGGAAGATTGCTCATGAGTACTGGATGGATGTTTTGTCAATTTGGCATATCGGATTATTAATTATTGGTCTGCTCTAACCAGGACAGGCACCTCATGCAGCAAGTTAACTAGAACATAGGATGGATGCAATGTACAGGGAGAGTGATACGTGCACTCACAGCTCCACACTCCAAGTAGCTTTAGTAGTAGTGCTAAAGCTGTGTCCTAAAGGAGTTTGGAACTTTATATGCAAGGCAGCCTCTAAAATCAAACAGTGACCATTTCCCCCAGGAAATATTGGAAGCAGATTACCCCATGGCCTTCTTGTTAATGAGTTCAAATTATCTCAGTAGTATCAACACATTTGGACCATTCTACACTTGTTACTTTGCCAAAAGGCACCAAGGGGCATGCTTGGGTAAGTTTGTTGTAGAAGAACTTTATCAGTTATCTTTAGAATGTACAATACTTACTTCTTCTTCTCTTTGTCCCTCTTGAGCGTGGTGGAGCCCCCCGCCTGCTGGGCCTGATTCAGCAAGAGCTCGGCCGCCGTCTTTTTCTGTTTGAACGTGTTGAGCTCGTCATCCAGGGACTTCTTCTTCTCCTCCAGTTTCTTTTTCTCATCCTGGTGCAGCTTCTTCAGGCGGTCAAACTTCTCATGTAGCTGTGGGGGGTGGGGGGATATTTTGAGAAACTGACAAAAAAAGGCAGTAAACTAGTCTATAATAACCAAAGTATTATTTCAACTGCAAAGAGAACTAGGCCTTGGAGAAAGGCTGTCATTTACAAAATGTGATCACTTAATAATTATTTGGAGTGCATGAGAAAGTGGAAAGGAATACAGAGCTCTATTTGACCACATGGTCATTTTTTGAAAAATGAACCGCTGTTGTAATAGTGGTAAGAAGGAAACTGCTCAGCCAGCATTAAGCAGCATTAAACCAACAGCAGCACAGCAAAACTTTAAAGCGCATGCAGCGGTAGATCCAGATGCTTACCACTCAAGATACTTCAAATGGAGTTAATAAAAAAATATATTTACAGCCACGGCTGTTATGTTTCTTGACCCTGAGCTAATTAGAGACCCTCCTGTTTTTCTACATTTGTCGACCATGCACATACATTACAGTCATGCAGTATTAAAGTGTATGCATTTACAGCACATCATGCCTGGCCACGTCTCTGGTTGAGTTTTGTTGTTTCCATCCACCGCAGGTTTTCAAAATATATTCAATATACAGTACAGTATATTAATCATCAATACTGCCTATTTTTTAGTCCTAAATCTTTTTGGCCTAAATTAAACATTTGCCGCTTATCTCAATAGGGTCGCAGGTATGCATGAATATATCCCAGCTGATTTCAAGGCGAGAGGCGGGGTACACCCTGGACTGGTTGCCCATCAATGGCAGGGCAGACAAACAATCATTCACACTCACATTCATATTTGGAAGCATAAAAAGGAGTAAGTGAAACTAATATGTGACATTCAGAAAACGCAAGACACATGACATGACATGTAATATTCTACACTGGTCACTAGGTGTCAGTAATGTTACTGTAACGACCAGTTGGGGTTGTAATTTTAATGTTGTAATAGAACTTTTAAAGAGCATCAGACTCTGTATGATTGGTACGTTACATTAGCCACAGCAAGAAGTACAAAAAAAAGGTAACAAAAAGAAACTCTTCCAATGCTAACATGTGTGAGTTTATTATAGGTCTTATTTTCTCTAATTATGTCTACTATATTGGGTATTACAAATGCAAAGGTGACTATCGGGGTGTTATGTAATGTCTAGAGGGTTCTAATAGTGTTATACAGCATATTTAGAAGGTAGTTTTCTGCAATAACTTGGAAAATATTTCATTTATAAATATGAAATCCTACTTTGTGGAAATTCTCTTATTATGGTCAGCTCTAAACCCAATTAACCGGGATTTGCCCTTGTGGGACTAATAAAGGCATATCTTATCTTATCACTGTATATCCATTTCCAAGATGCAATCGGGCCACAACAACACACACCTCTTTCTCGGCTTCTTTCAGTTCCGCCTCCTTCTCTTTGACTCTTTGGACGAACATTTGCCGCATTTCTTCTTCCTTCTTCTGCAGCTCACCCATGAACTCATTCCTCTTGGCTTCATACGTTTCCTGCAGACTAGAACAGTGAAAAGGCGAGTTCATGTTTTAAAGTGACCGACTGAAGCCTCAAAGTAAGACCCAGAAAGCCATCCTGTGTCTGCTACCTGAAGGGCTTGCTGTCGGGGTCCGTGTCCTTAAAGCCCATCTCCTCCAGCTTGCAGCGGCGGTACAGCTCATAGTGGCGTGTGTGCGTCTGCTCTCGCAGATCCTCCATATTCACTCGGATCAACATTTCTCGGAGTTTGACAAAGTCACAGTGATTCTCATTTTCCACTGTGCACATAAAAAGAACGTGAAGAAATAGACATCTCCCTTTAATACAACTCTGATTAGTGTGCTCTGTATTGACTGTGGTGAGCAACATGATGCATACATTGTGTGACACATTTTGAGCGCATGCAAGCACATGCAAACACATACTCCAATCCCCCCCCCCAAAAAAAAAGCCCCACCTAGCCTCCCCTAGCTATAGCAGTCTTTATACAGTATGTTATCACAGTTTTGTGGGCAAAAAAAAATAGGGTGTTTATGTGTTCACTTGCAGTTTCAAAGGTGTTTTTGACACCTCTTTTCAGCATTACTTATCCTGGAGCTTTATCTACAAACACACTTAAAGATGGAGCAGCTTATTTTGGACACAGAATCGGTGTTATAACGTGACACAGGGCTTTGAACGAATACACTAGTGTAGCTGCCAGCTATTTGCACCTTGTTGTTATGGATCGCTGACAAGTCAATGAGAAATCAACTGAAAGTCCATTAGTGACATGTTCTAACAGCGCAACATGCTGAATGAGGTTGTATATACAAGATAGCTGCAGGAGGGAAAGGGACTCTCATTTCCGGCAGCACAGGAAGTGAAGCTGTCTTACCCTGCACTGTGCCCCAGGGATACTGACGAGCCTTCACCATCTTGTTCCCAATCTTCACCTCCTCCGTGCTGCCCACCACAGCAAATGGCAAGTGGCTCTGTGGACCAGATTGAGTCATAAATGTGTTGGTCCAATGCCAGTGTCATCACAGGATTTTATTGCAGGTTTGAATTATCACGCCACAGGTACAATAATCTCTAATAAAAATACAATCTACTGTTGTGGCTATAAGACATGGCAAGTTCACGCTGCTCCCTTAGAGAACACATACTGTATATCACAACACACATAAGCACATGTCTTACACGGCTTATTTAGTCTTATTACGTCTTCCATATTGGGTAATATGAGTGTACAGGTAACTATAAGGGTGTTATTTCATGTCTAAAGGGTTCTCCTGGTGCCCATATCTTAAAAGGCCATAAACAGATTTTCTATGCTGTAACTACACAAATGTTCCTTTTATAAAATAAGGAATCCTATTACATGGAAATGTACTTATCACAAGCAGGTCAATGTCTAGTCCTGACCCGCTACACAAAAAAGGGTGTCAATTTGTCAAAAATATGCAATGTGTGACTATAACATAACTTATTTACAGTGTGCAATAGTGTATAGTTCACACAATAGCACCCAGTCATAGGAAGTGGTTGTAGAGGAAATGCACCACTAGTACTTCAGTCCCTATTGCAAATGTGTTGCCTGTGCTATTATTTTTCTGGAAAAAACATTATTTGACCTCAAAAGTTGTATTGACTTTCTTTGATAAGCTGAATCCCCACTGAACTTGGTACACACCTTTAGGCATGCCAATAGGAAGTTAATCAATAGGAAAACCCTAATGTTTTAAGTGATAGAGAAATGAAGTTAATTATAAATGTTACTTAAGTGTAAAAATATCTGTACAAATTAACTCATGTACGTTTATAGCAACAATGTGGCACCACGCAAAATAGGTGAGCCAAACAAAAAACAAAAACAATACTGGTTGTTTGTCCTCGTCTCCACTCAAAAAATGTTCCAAAACATTTTGTGTTTACCATAAGAAAACTAATAATAAAAAAAATACTGCATAGATATAACCTAACCTAAGAACAAGAACTTTCAAAATGTAATGGGTTCCAACAAATGCGTTCTATGCGGGGTTTTTTTACATACAAACATAATAAATGAACCCAGAGAGTCAAGGCAGATGTTACTTGAAGTGTTTTGGGTTCATGTGTTGAGAGACTGCCAGCTTGCTACACGCTGAGCTGGTTGATTGTCTGCAGCGACTAAACAGCATGAGCCCTCACAGACGTCGCCTGTCCACATTCAACAGCGTGTGAAGTGCCACTGTGTGTGCCTTACATTCATGGTGGAGTTGATCTCGGCAACGGACTCGTCGTCGGTGGGGAACTGGTAGATCTGAACGCCGTTACTGACCAGCTCGCTGGTGATTTTGATCTTGAACTTGGTCAGCTCGCTCTTGGAGATGGCATCGGACTTGGCAACAATTGGGATAATGTTGACCTGCGGGTTCAGACAGCAAGATGGCGCTACTGTGAGATATCATAGAAGTGCAGCTCAGAATAGACAATTTATAATAGGGTATCTTCTTGATAATTTTCAATAGGGACTGAAGTACTAGTGGTGCATTTCCTCTACAACCACTTCCTATGACTGGGTGCTATTGTGTGAACTATACAGTATTACACACTGTAAATAAATTATGCTATAGTCATCTTAAATGTAGCTGCAGACTACTGAATATGAATGCATCCCTTGGATCAATGTGAAGGCTTGCTCTACGTCATCACACGAAGACGCTGCAGGCACAGCTGCTTTGGCAAACACTCGAGGCGTCCATGTAAATAAGCCCCTGGCGAGCGCATCTCGCATAGAAGCAGTCAGCTGATGAGCAGCGATGTCACATGGGATGTACATGGCCTCTAAAGGCTTGTGACCCGTGAGTGGAACGGAGGAGGCCATGATGTGCTACAGCAGTCCCGCCTTTCTCATTTTTAATCATGCTTAACAGTAATGTGAACGTTTTCAATTTGGATTCAAATGCAAAGTACAAAATGAGAATATCATTTGGAATGGGACTGAGCTTGGACTTGACTATAGCAAGCTGCACAGGGAGAAGCTTGTGGTTAAAATAAAAAAACAATGATGTGTAAATGATCCAATCAAATTGCTTTGCTGACATTCCTTATGCTGCTTCCATTCCTGGCTCAAGGCCAATTCCACACAAAGTGGAATTGATTCAGGGTGAGTGGGAAACAATCAATGAGGCACATTCCACTACTATACATGCCAGGAAAACGTACACTACGTATATGACAGCATGGAACTCACCTTGCTGTCGAGCTTCTTCATGGTCACCAAGTCAAGGGATTTGAGTGAGTGTCCCGTGGGAGCAATGAAGTAGAGGCATGCGTGGATGCGGGTGTCATGGTAACTGTGTAGTGTGCGCTTGATCTTCAGCTCTTCTTGGAGATACGCTTCAAACTGGGTATCGATGAACTCCACGATAGATTTGTAACTGCCAAAGACACACAAGAGGAAGCATGATTCTGAGGATTCTGTTAACCGTGTCCTGTCGTATCTTTTGCATGTGGCAATGTACCTGTCTTCCTTATTAATCTGGTCCCCGAACCCCACAGTGTTGACGACAGTGAGCTTGAGGCGGACGTTGCTCTCCTGGAGCTCGTAGGTGTTGGACTTGAGCGTCACTCCAGGCTGGCTGTGCTGGGTGGGATCGCCCTCAAACTTGGTGTTGAACAACGTGTCCATCAGTGTGGACTTGCCCAGACCCGTCTCGCCTGGACAACAAGATAATGACCGGTATAATCACAATACAGTAATACAACACAATGCAACATAATAGAACACAAGAAGAGCAACATTGACGGTGTGCAGGGAATTGCTCGTTATTAGGTTGTAGAGCAACAGAGCAGGGGTATGACCCTAAAGCTCGGGAGTCAGATGTGGCTCTTTTGGTGACTGTATCTGGCTCTCACAGGGTTTCCACTACGTGAAATTGATCATGACGCACGTTGGCTAGCCATGTTGGCTACACAGTCAAGAGATTTGGAAGATCTGGGTTTGAATCTCTGTTGGGCATCTCTGTGTGGAGTTTGCATGTTCTTCCAGTGAGTGTGTGCGTTTTCTCCGGGTACTCTGGTTTCCTCCCACTTTCCAAAAACATGCATTATAGGTTGATTGGCGCCTCTAAATTGTCCATCGTTATCAATGTAAGTAATGATCAATTAGTTTGCAGTTTAAAGAAGGATAACTTGACCCCATGTGTGGGAAAAGTAATGATACCAGGTCCCATTACAAATGAATAATTGTAAAAATAAAAATAAAAACATTAAATTGACTACGTCACCGTTACTGTATGTTTCCCTGTGTTATCTTTAGGGATACACCGATCCACATGTTTTCACTTCTGATCTGATCCCAATACTTCAATTTGGATATCTGATGATACCAATACGATTTCGATACAGAGCTCTGTTTTAATACGCAACCACGCCACAAGAATATCAGCAAATGTAGACAGACAAGCGCTCAGCCTGACACGTTCACAGCTTCACAGACAAGCAGTGACCCGGACGTTTTGCGTAGTGTTAAGAGTTTGTGATGTCCGACTATTCTGGCTGCACGCTTGTGTGTGTGTGTGTGTGCGCGCAAAGTGAGTGAGGAGGACAGCTGCTGTGCATGTGCGGAGACAGCTTTGTTTGCTGATACTCTTTTGATTACATTTGCTGATATTATTTTAGCTATGGTCGCTAACAATATTAAAGCACAGATGTGGCTTATAGATGGGAAATTTCTGCCACACACGTTTGCCACAATTATTTAGGTGCATCCTAAATAAATCCTATAATTATGCATTAATTATAAGGACAAAATCAAAGCATGTTTTGTGAATGAGAATCTGTGAAAGATTTTTTGTAACATGGGTTTTTGATTGGTAGAAAAGTGTTACTACATTTCACTCCGCTATCTTCTTCACCTCCATGAATGCATCCAAAAAGCTTTCCTATTTTAGTAAGATTTACTGAATAATGTCCAAAATGAATTTAAAAAAGGTAGTAATGTGGAGGATGGGTAAAACAAAAAGTATACATTGAAGCAAATAGAAATAGCGGCTTGTTTGCTGATGTACTCTTGATGCTCATTTATCTTCCAGGCAGTCAGATGACTCAGTTAGGCAGCTCCCTCTGTAAAAACTTCTATTTTTAATTCTCCACAGCCCTGGCTCTGCCATCTATGTCAGCCCATTTTTGTGTAGAATAACTCACGATTTAACAAACGCTCTTGTGAATGTCAGCAATCTTGAATTAAGGCCAATTAAAGCACGATAGCTTTAGATCAATGCAATGTTACATCACCATTTGGATGAACTCATTTCACATTTATGTGCAGTGAGACTCCTGAGCTGCAGTTTAGCCGTAGGACGGTAGATATTATTTGCCCAGGTTCTCCCAATGCACATAACATTAGGTACATCTTTGCAATCTAATGAAATCCAATGCAAGAGCTGAATTTACCAATACAGTATAATCTTAATTATACAGTTAATACAGTACAAAATGGAAGCCTAATAATAAACCCATTTTTACGACCACGTCAGTCAAAACTACTCATTAGTAGGTTGATTGCTTTCATTTTTTAAATTTTATAAAATTGTACTGTGATTGCCTCCTAATAGACACTCATGTAAAACACACATCTTAGAAATACAAATATCAGTAAGAGTGAGCAATTATAAAAGGCAGAGGAAGAGGAAGGTTGTGATGCATTTAGGAACACGAGTGGGGCAAAACATTCACTGTTGTTTGACTCCTGTGCAGCTGACAGTCACCCGTTGCCTAAAAGCGGCGGAACATTTTACAAGAAGGTCAGCATATGACTGCCAGTGGAAAACACAACATAACCACAGGAAGACCAACTCCACACTGCTCAATTACCAGTGTTATGACGTTGAGGCCAAAGAAGGCGTTCACGTGTGATTGTGTACTCACCGACGCAGAGGATGTTGAAGCAAAATCCATGATTGACAGATTTGTTCACCAGCTGGTCAGGCATGCTATCAAAGCCAACATGGCCGGCGAGAGGTACGGCACGGGCACCTTCACCCTGAACACAACAAAAGCAATAATTACAATATAGCAGGGCTATAGGAGGCCCGTGGGGTAAATCCGGCACAGTATGTGCCTCGGCTTATTAAAGGTTAGGAAACACTGATAGAGTATATTTGACTTGCATATTCTTAAAAAAAAAAACACTGTTCCTGTCGAATCGTTGATCCTTGACTAGTGTGCAGTGCCATAAAAGCAGCAGAACACTCCTGGCATATAGAGGATCTTTGACCTGGTTGTATCTGCAGTAATTTCCCTTGTTACAAACTTTCAGCTGAGACATGTAGACTTCCTGCTTCCTGGACGCGTCACTTGCTTCTCACATTAGGAAACCACAAAGCAACATTGTGTATTTATTTCTTATTGCTACTTGCTATTAGATAATGTACACTCCCTGGCCATAATGTTAGGTACGCACTTTCTGTAAAAACACCAATAGTATATCTACAGATCCATCCATCCATTTTCTATACCGCTTATCCTCATTAGGGTTGCGGGTATGCTGGAGCCTATCCCAGCTGACTTTGGGCGGGAGGCGGAGTACACCCTGGACTGGTCGCCAGCCAATCGCAGGGCAGAGAAACAATCATTTACACTCACACCGATGGACAATTTAGAGTCGCCAATTAACCTAACATGCATGGTTTTTGGAATGTGGGAGGAAACCCACACACGCATGGGCAGAACAATGAAACTCCACACAGAGATGCCCAACGGAGATCCGAACCCCGAACCTCCTGACTGTGAGGCCAACATGCTACCCACTCATCCACCGTGCGGCTATACAGTATGTATAGATGTATAAAGATAATAATGCTGACTTTTGACAACTGAATTATGTGTTTTTTAGTTGAAGCAGTGGTATGGAGATGCACACAATCATATTAAGTTGTGTTATACATGTTATAGGTTTCTAATATTTTGGAAAATGCTTTGAAGAGGTAAAATATCCATCCATGACAGTGGCAATTAAAACCGTCTCGCATCATCTTCCACTTAGAAATTGTGAAAACCACAAGGCATTGAACGCATCACGCTAACAATGGAGAAGGAAACAGGTTTTATCCAAGGGGACAATGAGGGCAGCAAAAAAAAAAAAAGGGGCCCTGTAGCCAAGTGGAGACTCTGTGGAGTATAAAACTACAGTATCATGGCTAAGCTAAGGTTAGCATGTGCGTCTTTTGCGGTCATTTCTAAAAACAACCAGATACCTTTGGTGCCGATGGAAATCCCTCAAAAGAGACAGACTTGTCATGAAGCTGATAAATAAATGGGACCAGTGACACAGTATGCAGCCTCTCTCTGGACCAAAGTGGTACATCCCTCCTGTCAAATTGCAGTGGAAGTGAGTAGGCGTGTGGCTGCTGCTGCTGGTGGTGATGGTGGTGGTGATAGTGGTGGTTTGCATGGCAGCCAACATTAGCAAAGAATTTTGATTATACAGCAAAGCGAGCATCCGTTACGCGCCCTAACAAAACACAAGTGTGGCTTGGCTATGAGAGGAAAAACACTCCAACAAAAAGGAGGACAAAGATGGAGCTAGATGTAGATTATTTAAACAGTTCAAATTTGGTTTGGGAAAAAAATGATGTATGTCTCTGGACAAACATTCCTGAAACCCTTCCTGCCTTTCAAGACAACCACAGCCAAGTTCCACACACACCAAGCTGCAGAATGGGGTGACAAAACTGCAAAAAAGTGCTATTTTAGGCACAAGGTCTGCACACATTTTCAAACCAGCCAGACTCAAACATGTGGAAAAATTAAGACATTTGCCAAATGCAGGGTTAAATACCAAGCCAGATTTTTTTTTTGTTGTTTTTGCTCCGCACGCATGACAACGCCCGACTGAAAGTAAAACTGCACGAAACAACAGAACGGAAATGAGCCTCGTAGCAGTGCAGAAATGGAGGCCTAACGGAGAAAGGATGACCCCGTTTCTTTGTTTTTCTTAATTAGTGCTAGTTTTGTTTTAAACGTAAGCCAACGGAGAGCATTGATGACCAGGACCTTACACAAAGGTAGCTAACAAAAGCGGCAAATTGGAGTATTCACACATTTCCCGAAGAATTACTTGTAACGATGGCGCCTTCCATTCTAAAATAGCACAATATCAAAACGCAATATAGTAATGCTAACCGACATTTTAGGATTTTATACAAAAAGGGCGAGAAACGCGAAGGCGGGAGGTCACAAGCAACCCAAACACCGACTCGAACATTTCCAGTGCGGTATTGTAATTTTTGTACGAGTTAGGAGGAAAAATGGCGTTAATTCATTCATTAATAGGGCTACTCACCGCTTGCCTCGCTATCTCCGTGGACGCCATTGGTTGTAGCCGTTAGCCGAGCAGCTCGCGCAGCATAGAGGGGGAAGCTACTCGGGTAGAGCCGCCGAACGCACTCAGAGCTGAACGCCTCTCTCGGAATGTACCACCAATTGTATTTTCTAAATGCAACATAAAACGTTACACAACACACCCTACTCGTCCAGTAACTAACAGACCATAACCGAATACAGTATATCCGATATACTTTTGCAAATTCCCAGAATTGACCATTTTTGAGCGATCCTTGTCGAATGAACTTCCCCACGAGGTACCCTAATGGCTTCGTCCATACAGATAAAATCAATCGTAAGAATCAAATATAACTTTATTGCCACTGTTGCAGGAACAATGAAAATCCGTTTGGCGCCTCTTTGTAGTTAACAGCATTAAGATAAAACAAATAAAGGAGCAAATTGGTGAGAGTAAAAAATAGAGTTTGGCACAGTTAAACTTTTACATTACAATTCTGAGAAAAAATAAATTATTTTACTATGTTGTTGTACTCTTTATTTCGATCGTACTATGCAAAATTATTTTAAAAAAAAAGCAAGCGGTGATATGACAATTCCCAGATTCAAACCTCTTTGAAACCCTACTGACAATGAAAACGATGTCAAACATAAACCGGAAATTGACGCTGAGGTTCACGCCCACCAACATCCGGGACGCGCAAGCAACCAATGGGGTGAGGGCAGCAAATTTAAAAACGGACCTGCCTTCGTTTGCGTTTGATTGCGAGTATTTTGCCCCGGTGAGGAAAACGCTCACAAATTGCAAGTCGACTCGGGTAATATTTTAGAATGAATAATTAATTAGAAAGATTTCTTTTTCATCTCCATCGATTTGTCAACATTGATCGAAGTAGCACACCTAACTAGCTAAACCAACGCTAGCCGTTTCTTGCGTGCATTCGGAACGTTCTCCAAAATAGCGCCGCACGTTTTGTTGTTCAATTGATTCCGTTTGTATTGGCTGTGCAGACACAATGGCTCACGTGACCGCAGAGCGTGGAAAGGAGGGCCTCCGAATGGCTCACCTTGGCTTCAAACCAGGTCGGGAAAACCTAAGTTGGCTCGAAAGGGAATGAATTAACGCAGTTCTCCACTTGGCAGATAAACCACTGAAGACTCCAGCCAAGACCACGAGGACTCCTCTGGCTGCCGGTCGCAAGGCCTTCGGGGTTGTCAATACTCAGTTTCCTACCCCTGTTGTCAAAGTGCAGGAGAAGAAACCTGCGAAGCTTCAGGTCGGAGGGAACTGAAACGAATGATTGCGCTTTTATCTTCTCAAAGTGATGTTTCGCTGATCCCTGCGCAGGAAGCCAAAGTCAAACCTCTTCCGCAGAAGAAAGCGGAGGAGTATCCCGAAATTGAGAAGATGATTCCCTATGATCCCACGGGTGACTGACTATTTAAATGGTCATCAATCAACCAAACAATGGTGCTACTCACTTGATGGTTTTGTTTTTGCCCAGAGTTTGAGAAGTACAGTTTCCCTGAAGATCTGATTCCTCTTGGTGAAATCCCTTTGGCTGGTCTGGGGCTCCCACAACATCCTCTTCACACTGAGGAAGACCTGTTTGCATTCATGGAGCCGCTGCCAAGCCCGTCACCCATGAAGACACCACAACGCTCAGGTATCCACGTACGGCCTTCTCCCTTACCCTGCTCAAACACGGTCCCGTAGGAAACATCACCGGTCATACAACCTTCGGTGACCATACTGGCAATTGGTTTGACGTCGAAATTTCACTTTATGTGTAAAAGTGTAAAAATAAGCGAAGCTCATTCCACGCAAACAATCTGTCGCAGGTGTAAAACGTGACTACTTTGTGAAAATGACCCTGGACAAAAGTATTTGGACAGCACTGGAGTATTTTGAGTTTACATTTGCCACTAATCAAGCGCTTCACGCTGGTTTTCGGCAAGCGCTAAAGTCATAATGACTCTCAGCACCCTCGGCCTGGAAAAACCATGGTCATGTTGAAACCCGCTGTAGTTGGCGTTTAAGCCGGATTGCTTTTCCCCATCCAGGCTGTGCAGAGCTGGATGCCTTCCTGCAAACACTTGAAGAGCTGACTGAGTTGCCACCAGAACCTGACAGTGACTGAAGAACAGAACACCGCTCCGGTTTTTATCCCGTTAGGGTTAAGCTTCACTGTTTTAAGCACACTTACTTGCACTGTATTGTACTTGTTCAATAAAAACACTTTGGACTCCTACTTCCTGGTTTTGCAATCAGCAGTGGTCACATGATCACTCCCTCGTCGGCTTGGCTTACTTCCTCAATTTGGGGGGGGAATGGAAACAGTCGAACGACGTTTTGAACTTAATTTAGAGCGGAAACGAACGACTGAACGACCCGTACGCGTCTTGGCATGACAGCCGCTCAGGTGAGTCGCCCTCAGTTTGCAGCATTACGCCCTAAAACGTGTGAACGGAGAAGGAATTGCTTCAATTCGAGCTTTTGTTATTAAAGAATATCCTCCACGTAACCGGGAGGGGCGTCTCGTCTCGCCAACATGGATGATAGCAGCTCGGGGGAACCGGCTGCCACCACCGACCCTCCCGTCACACCAGCCCCGGTTGCAGAGCGCCTCTCCCGGTGTGGCACGCCGGTTCTGTTCGGTGCGCCACCGCGGCGGTCGAGGCTGCTGTATAGGGGCGGTGCTGCAGCAGGTCCAGACCGGGCTTCCATCAAACCTGCCCTGCCAGCCGGGTCCACCTCCTCCTGCGCATCCCCTAGGGAGCAAGACCCCCCGTGGGCGCTGTACCCCATGGAGCACGCGTGGATGCTGTCAGCCGTGGAGGGCAACTATGACACGCTGCTGGAGTTCGTCTCCGAGGACCCGGTTCTTCTCACTCGGCGGGACTTCGTCAGCGGCTACTCCGTCCTCCACTGGCTGGCCAAGCTCGGCCGAGACGACACCCTCCTCAAGCTCCTACACCACGCCGAGAAGGCTGGCGGTGCTCGGGTGAGCGTGGACGTGCGCGGCAGCGGCGGACTGACCCCGCTGCACGTCGCCAGCATGCACGGTCGCTACGCGGTCGTCAAGCTGCTGGTGGGGGCTTTCGGTGCCAACGTGGACGCCATGGACTACAGCGGGAGGCGGGCCTGGCACTACCTTAGGCCGGATGCGCCCGCGGAGATGAAGGAGCTACTCGGCATGTGGGACGACGAGCACGCCGGTAGGGGTGCGCCCAACGCGAATAAGAACAGTAACAACAGCAGCGTCACTGAGGACGTGGACGGGCGGACCGAGCGGGTCGGATCGTTTGATAGGATGAGGGGGGGCAGCCGGAGGTTCGGGTCTTTGAAAAGAATCTTCTCCTTTCGCGCCAACAGACGCTGAGCAACAACGTGTACGGTCTCATCGGAGGTAGCTCGACTTGGGCCAACGTCAACATTTGGATCGCCTAAGAATACGCGCTACGCGTAACTTGTTTTTCCGGTTATATTTGGCTGGGGCCACCAAAGCGGCCCTCAAATCCAGCATGAGCTCCGAATAAGCTGCGTTGCTCATGCAAGAATTTGCTGTGTGGGTTGGTTGAAAGGCCTCAAGAGCTTCTCATTGTGCGTCTATTCCCCTCCTTGGCCTCCCTGTTGCTTTAGAAACCCTTCAAGTAGCAGTAAGGAATACTGTAGTAGCTTTTGGCGGCAGCATACTACATACACATTATTATAGCTTGATCAGATCTTTTATTGTAAACCAGACAATCTGTACAAATACAGCTGCAGCTCCAGATGACATGGCACCCCCCTCTCCAATAAAAGGTGAAGCCCAGCAGCTGGAGGTCCTGGTAGGATGGAATGAAGGGATGCTGGATCCGTGGACCAGGTCAGGTTTACAGGCCAAGCTTAGTCCTCCTCCAGTGTCTCCTCTTGGAGTTGTACCTGAAGTCAACATGCATGAGATTATATTGCAAGCACTTTCTCCTCAGTATTCTGACAAAAAGATATGGGGTCCATGTTGGGTCCAAACTGAAATTAATCTTTGCAACAGCCAAAGCCACACAAATTGTTTCAGCGACAGAGGACCTTCTTCACCCTCAGTGAAGAAGATAATGTTCTCTGAAGCAGAAGTTTACTCTCAGCAGGGGTAATGACAGCATTCCACATCAACGAAGTGCTGCAATTGCAGACCTGCTTCACTCAATAGAGTCCTTCATAAACAATAATGCACTTCCTAAATCACATGAAATCATGTTCAGTCAAGCATGTAGCTGAAAATATCATTTTCTGTAGCAGCATATTAATTGGACGCTGATTTAATAAGGGCAGAAATTCCCAAAGAAGGATAATTAGAAATAAAACCTATTAGCTCTGAGCAGACCAAGTCATAGTGAGTCAGAACTGGTGGTATAGAAATTAAATTCTGAAGAAAGTATATGCATACAGAACTAAAGCTGCAACAATTAACCAATGTTTAATACATTATACAATTAACTGTCATTCAAATAATCATTTTGATTTAAAAATCTATACACTCTAATTTCAACCTCTCAAATGAAATTCCTTAGTCTTCATGAAAGCAGACCCATCATTGCTGTGGTTTAGCCAAACAAGACAATCTCACACACACCAAGTTAAACTTTGGAAAACTTGGAACATGTGTTGTGGACCAATCCATTTAATTCACATGGATTTGGTCAATCTAGAGCAGGGGTCTGCAACCTCCAGTTGAAAAAAAATGTCTTTAGCCGCAAAACATTACAGCAGGGCTGTCAAACTCGTGCCACGGAGAGCCGAGACCCTGCAGGTCTTCTTTCCAGCCGGTTACTACAGCAGGTGATTTTAATGATCAACACCTCCTTCAATTTGAGGGAAGGAGCTCAAAGCACCTGTTTTAGGGACCGGCTGGAAAGAAAACCTGCAGTGTGGCACGAGTTTGAGACCCCTGCATTAGTTTATAAACTTGTCAAAATTGTATTTTTTTTAATGTTACCCGTTACAAATAAAATCACCAAATATAAGTGCATTGTGCATGCCTTCTCTGAAATCATTTAAACACTGAACTTTGTAAGCCTTTTTGAGTGGATCCCCAATTTGAATAAAATCACATTTCTGCATGTCAGTGTTACTTAAAGACAAAGGTTCATCTATCTACGGCTGTGCTTTCACTAGATGACCAGTGGTACAAAATTACCCTGCACACCCACCTGATGCCATTCATGATGCTTTTGTGCTGTGAGATCTTTCCATTGTCAAGTTGGGTCTTGGCTGAGTATAGGTTAGGAAACAGTTTAGATGTTCACCAAAATAGTTTTGTGGAAACTAGCGCTGGAGCTGTGAAGCATGGAACTGTCAAATGTACCAATCTTGGCATTTTGTTACAAAGCCTTAAATGAAGTATAACTGGTTAAAAACATGTTAAAAAATTAGGGATGACAAAAGTCCATCTTGAAAAACTTGCTGATTGTGTGCTCTAAAATTGTGTGAGGAAAAAAAAAAAAATACCCAAGGCGTGTACAAAATCCTGCAATAAACCCGTCGTACATGCAGATGGTTGAGAGTGTGTTTAGCGGATATACACCTAATAAAATAATGTAGAACTTCAACCATGGTTAGGAGAGCATTTACCATTAATCTGATATTAAATGGTTAAAATGTTGTTAAATGGTCATTACTGCATTAATTACTCGGCTACATGTTCCTACAAGTTAATGGTATTTTTATATATATATATACACACACACAATATATATTATAGATATATATAGAGAGCCAGAGAGACAATTGCATGTGTAGTGTAAACCACCAACCTGATCTTGTTTCCAGTCTTCATTCTGATCCACTGAGGAATGGGCCTGTTCTGTTTCTGCTTCTTAGCCAGGAAGCGTTTAATCCTAAAAGTCTTGTGGGACGACTAAAACGACACACAAAATAGGACACACGCACACACACACGGTTACCCGAACGCATCGTTTGCAGTGTTTTCTTTTGTAAACTAGGTGGCTCCATTCCCGGCTAGCTAGCAGTACGCAACGTTACATTGCGGCGGTTTATTAATCTAAACTGTAATCTTTGCAAGTGACATAACAACATAAATGGCAGCGTGCGTGTACCATCTGAGTGTTCCGACCACGCATGAGAGTCTAAAGAGTATATTTCAATGGATGTTAGATGATTTCAGGACTTACCATTCTCACCACAGTCCTTTCCTCACTATGGCGGTGGTGGAAGAGGAACAGATGAGTGACGTAGGCGGCTTTATCCAATAAGGCTTCCGGGTAACTACAGTTGGCTTTTACAGACAGCGACACCCACAGGAGATACATGGGTACTACTACTACATCACTTAATTTACATTTAATGTAATAATGGCTCATTATTGTTATATATATGTCATATTTGGTTAAATTAAACTGGCAGATAAACCACAAATTTAAACATAAATTCCTTTAAACAGCTTTTCAGCAAGGTAATGCAAAAACAATGTCTTTTAATATTTCTTTATTTTCTTGTTGGCATCAGCAGAAGTGACGAGCTCTCATATTCAGCTTGGTGCATCACCCACTGATACAGAGGGAACAGAGGGGAGGCTGCAAGTGAAATCTGAGGTGTGCATGTGGGTTGAAAGGCAACTTACGTGCACTAATGATTGTAAGTCCATGAAGTCAGTATAATGCATACAAATGAAACTGAAAAGATGCAAGTAGCTTGTCGATGCTAGTTGATTACCACCTATCATCCAAAGACAATGGAATATTTGCAACAATACTGAAATAATAAGGTCACTTTGGAGTTTGTTTATGGCCTAACAAAGCTTTGGCTTGACTGCAAGTGCCCTACAGACAAAATATTGTCTTTCCTAACAAAATCAAACAAGAGGGTGACTTTGAGGCACTGCCACTAGATCACGTCAGGGCCTCAAACATGCAGCGCTAGCAAGAGGCCATCATCAGCTCGCGCAGCCCTGAGGCGACACCTTGAGCACTGCATCGCTCTCTTCGCCAAACTTAAGGACGCTCCAAACACTGCCGATTTTTTTTTTTTTTGCTCAGTCCTCGCCTTTGTCAGATGCCTTCTTCGTCTCTGCGTCTGGCTTCCTGTCCACAGAGATAGCGTCGCCCCCTCCTCCGCCTCCCGCTGGTCTATTGCGGCTTCTGGCTCCAGGCTGGTACAGCTGGATAGCAGGGCGATCCTGAGGCAAAAAACAGCAGTAATTAATATTATCAATGAATTTTAATTATTACTTATATTTTTGAAGTAGACAACTTAGCTGGATAGACAGTATATACTCCAAGTTTAACATAATTTGATAATATAACCATATTCTAAGATTCTTCCCTTGGAAGAATTATAGAATTATACAATTATAAGAATTATAACAAAATAATAACTCAAATGTCCCATTGAATAAAACATATTAGTGTTATTATTAAATAAATAACAATGACATGATTTTATGGGATACAGCTTATAAAGAGGAAGTATCATTTGTGACCGACGGATGGATTTACTTTATTCCGAAGCCTCTCTCGTTTCCCACTGTCGTCCTTCTTGTTTTCTCTGGGAGGTCTCTCTGTCTTTTCAGAGTGAGCAGACTCGGCAACGCTATCGCCCCGTTTCTTGTCCGGCGGCCGCTCTCGCTCCTTCTTGACCCCCTCATCCTCCGCTCGCCTCCTGCTGGCATTCTCCCCGTCCAGCTTCTCCCTCCTGCGGCGTCGCTCCTCATCCTGCCGCCTCATGCGTTCCTTCTCTTTCTGGCGCCGCTCCTTGTCTGGCTCGCGGTCGCCGTCCCGCTCCCGGAACTCCTTGCGGCCCTCCTCGTCTGCTCTGCACAAGAAAGAAAGTAAAAACATACAAACTTGTTCAAACATTAAATGCACAATTGTAAAAAACATTTTTAAAAAAATGATAAAATATAAAATCTACTGAAAATGTAGTAAGATAAATATGTTGAAATAAATTTAAAAAGTATCATATAATCACCACGTCACAAAATCGGGTGCAAGGAAGACATTGTGGACCAGCACAAATAACATGAAATAATATAATAATTTCAAAATAATCAAAAAATGTTAACAGTAAAATGGAGCCTAAAAAAAGATTAGAAACTGATGCACTTGTTTAGGAATAAATATATAACTACAACATAAAAATGGTGAATATAAAACAAAACCAGCTGCAAGCACAGCAAAAATGAAATGAAATCATGACCTACTTTCTTCCTCGCTCCTCTCGGTTGTCATTCTGACGTCTCTTCTGATCTCCACCGCCCGCAGTTCTGTCTTCTTTGAGCGGCCTTTCTGCTTTTTTAAACTTCTCCTTAGCTCTGTCAGGGTCAGCCTCCTCTCCCCTGTCGGGCTTCTTCAGCAGCTATTGGGCAAACAAAAGATGAGGCCGTTCCGCAGCAAATGGGGGAGGGCTTTGCTTTGAATGCTTTTTTTATCCTTTACTTTGATTTTTGGCTCCTCTTTGACTTGGTCCTTGTCGCTCTCTGGCAGCCTGTCCAGTTTCTTCATCTTGTCGGCGCCTTTGCGTTTGCGCTCCTCTCTCCACTTGCGGCGCTCCTCGTCACGTAGGCGCTTGCGTTCAAGCTCCCTCCTCCTCCTCTCTTCTTTCTTCTCCTCCCTGATTCTCTGAAGTGTTTCCAGCTTCTGTCAGCGGATTTATTATACCTCCATTTACATTTGTGATGTACCTGATTTACCTGTTTATTCTTCAAGAAGTCCAACAGAGGAGTGGTCTTTTTGGCTGCAGGACAGATTAGGTTGAGATTTAGTGAAATTTGAATGCAAAGAGCTTTCATTTCTGTGTTTACTTGCCTACTAATTCTTTTGATCTGGCTTCAATCTCTTCCAGCAGCGTCTCCGGTGTGGATGTCAATTTCTCATCATCGCCGTTATAATAATCCAGGAATTTTTTGTAATCCGGATCTAACAACACAAAAAAACTTTTAAAGTACCTGATAAGTTGTACAACTTGGAATTTAACCAACATATTTGGCTACAAATTTGCTTCTAAAGCAGGCGTGTCCAACGTCTGGACCGGGGACCATTTCTGGCACATAACCAAACACAAAATCCAACATGGTTACCTTCATCTTCTATAACCAAAGCTTATTGAATATCTTAAAGCACATAGCATATTTGACTTACATGACATACATTGCCCCCATTGCTCTAAACCTGGGGTGGGCAAACTACGGCCCGGAGGGCACATCCGGCCCACCAGGTGTTTGAATGTCATTCCTGGTAATCAGTTGGCATCATGAAATTGGCATCATGTGAATGAAACGGTGTCATCATGAGGAGAAGGAACATTCATGCGGGAAATTATACACCAGGTGGACGGCTAAATCGTGGCGGAATCTCATTACAAACACTAAACCACCCGCTCCAGTGTTGAAATGACACCGGCGAAAGTTGGCAGAACCTCCTCTTAGTTTCGTTTCCGCCACGTTTCCTTGTGCGTGCGCCTCGGGCTGGATGAGTATATTTTCACCTTGTTGTGTTTCACCGCTTTAATGTAAGGAGTGTTGTACAATGGCCGACGACTAAGTGCAGGATCTGAGTGAAAAAAGATCGTGCAAAAATAACATCCCTATTATCTTAGTATTAAAGAGACTCTCACCGCCTTCAAAACAAGAGCGCCGTTTGACACATGTCTAAAGGTAAAAAAATAAAAATAAATCGTAAAAAATATCTCACATATGCTGTTGGACTTGCATAGGTTAATACATCTTTCAAAATCACACACAATATGCTGGTAAAAATTAGTGTAAAATGTAAAAAACGGAATTCTACAAAATTAAAACAGAAAAAAATTAATTTAATACCAATAAATTTAATTCTGGGAATTAAAAAGGGAGGGATGTCGACACAGCCCTAAATAGGCAAGGTAGTATTGTTCATAGTTTGTATTGTATATCACACATCCTTTATTCATGTACTGTACAAAAAACTCTCAAAGGCCGCACGGTGGCCGAGTGGGTAGCACATTGGCCTCACAGTCAGGAGGTTCAGGGTTTGAATCTCCGTTGGGCATCTCTGTGTTTAGTTTGCATGTTCTCCCCGTGTGCGTGTGGGTTTTCTCCGGGTACTCCGCTTTCCTCCCACATTCCAAAAACATGCATGTTAGGTTAATTGGCGACTCTAAATTGTCCATCGGTATGAATGTTTGTTTGTCTATATGTGCCCTGCGATTGACTGGCGACCAGTCCAGGGTGTACCCCGCCTCTCGCCCAAAGTCTGCTGGGATAGGCTCCAGCATCCCCGCGAGCCTAATGAGGATAAGCGGTATAGAAAATGTATGAATGAAAAAACTCTCAAATTCAATTTCGTTATTTGATGTGGTCTAATGTTTAAAGTGCTCCTAAAAAAAGGGACAAAAGAACATATTGCAAATTGAACGATACTTTTATGAATAAAATAAGAAATTATTCCAGGTGGACTGTTAGAATCACAAGTGAAAATTGTGTGTGTGTGTGTATCAATGATACAGTCTCCCTCTCCGCAATTATTTTAAGCCCGCAAGTCAAAAGGTTTGCCAACCCCTGCTCTAAACAGATAAGTCTGATGCGCCAAACAATGTCATGCTGGACCGGTATGCATAAGTTCTGCTTGTGCAGCGAGGCCGTCCGGTGTACGGGCACTGATACTGCTGGCCGGGTTTTGGGTCTGAGCTCCTAGCTGGAGTTTACGGGTGGCTTGTGAGGCATACGAGCATGTTTAGTGGTCAAAAGAGAGACCAATGATGTAATTATTATTATTATTTCTTCTGTTCTCGCGATCAACCAGCAACATCCCAAAGATCGATGGGTTGGTGACCCCTGCTGTAGGGAAAAACTCTATACCTTCAGTTATCGTTCCACACTTGGCGTCCTTTTTCTTGCTTTTCTTTTTGGATGTCTTTTGAAAAGGCGCAAACTCCACAATCGCAGGGTACTCCTGTCCTGTTTAGACACAACACATGTAAATAATTACGTCTATGCGCATGTAAAACTGTTAAGATCGAGGCGTTGACAACATACCTCTATTGTCAATGAACACGTAGCCATCAAAGCGATCCCTGAACAGAACAATATCTTCCTGGTTCTTGAAGTTGATGTACGCCCTTGCAAAGAGGTGAGGGTAAAGGCTGCAACACAGCATGAATTATCAATTCAGCTACTTTTGGGTCACTTCCTTGCAGGGGATGCGCCAATCTCACCTGGTGTCATTGGAGAAGAACTCCAGGTAGTCCACTTCCGGGAGTGGTTGCAGCTGCTCCTCCAGCTCCTCTTTAGTTAGGCTTGGTGGCAATCTTCTAATCACAATCTAAAAGGAATGTTAGTTTTTCCAATAAGATACATCAGTGTGAAGACAGGAAGGCTGTTTTCGCCCGTTATGATTAGTTGTAAAATGCTGTTAAATGTAATAGAGGTAAAATTGTGAACTTAATGTCAACACCAAACAACTGCTAGCAACAAGCTAACCTAGCCTAGCTCGATGGTTTTACCTTTGTCATGGCCTCCTTCTTTTCCTTCAACTTCTCCGTCTTTTCCGCATCGTCGCACAATATCTCCACCCTTTTCTCCCTGGGACGCGTGTTTTCCTTGTCTTCCTTCATGTTTGAAAGGCTACGAGTGAACTTTGTGTCATTTCCCAGTCAGACCTGTTTACCTTTTTAGCAAGTTAGCAGAGGAGCGCGTTCTTCTTCATAGTCTTTTTGGCTGACTCGCCGGTGGGAACCCAACTTGACATGCGCAGTACCGCCACCTAGCGGACAGAAATGGGGGGGTCACCAACCACAGACTGTACACCGCATTCAACCGAGCCCGCGGAGACAAGACACGCTTTCAAAGGTCAGTTTATTTTACAATTAGTCACCAACATTTACGCAGTTTTTATAGTTTTTCCGTGTTTGTGGATTTTCTTTAAAAGACGGCGTGCAGTTACATGAAGCGCCCATTTATTTTCTTTCAAAATAAAAGCTTTGAAGTAGAAAAAACACAGTCCAATTTTTTTGAGGATTTAAGGTGGAAACGCATTGGTCTGTAAAACGTTTTTTAACGCTTAAAATGCTATTCTTAAGACTTAATATTATTTTTGAGGGACTTTTTTCGCCTGCAGTTCTTTTATTCTGAATATTTTAGAGCGAGAGGTTTGTTACTACTTCCGCCAGTGGGAGGACTCGCGTAGGGGCCGCCATCTTGTTAGCTTCCTAGCCAAAAATAAAGAGATATCAGCGAATTCGGCGGACATACAAGTTTTTCCTGCCACAATGTGGTACGAAATCCTACCCGGCCTCGCCGTCATGACAGCTTGTCTGATTATCCCCGGCGTCGCCACCGCCCAGATCCATAAGTTCACCAACGGTGGAAAGGTGAGAAGCAGGGAGGTTAGCTAATGCTAACGTAACAAGACGCGCCCAACGTCTGATATAATTTACTATGAACTTCCGTCAAATGTGTTGGCTTCACTGTCACGTAGGAAAAGAGAATCGCCAGGCATCCGTGGCATTGGTACTTGATAGAGAGAGACCGGCGGGTGTCGGGAACAGGACGGCACTTTGACTCCAAGGTGAGTGTTCTCTGCTGTCAGCATCAGCGACATGCTAAGCTAATCCTCAGGGGGGCAAGGGACGAATTAAAGAGTGCCATGGGTTTACAACACAAATGCAAAGATGGATAATTACATAATCGATACATAGATACATAATCGGCCAATTCTTACTTGGTGCTTGAGTGGATGTGAATTTCAAGGAACAACAGAAAAAGTACGTTTGCTTCTGCAGGGACTCGAGAACATCCACTGATGGCAAGAACCTCCGCCCTGGAATAAAGCTATTTGTTGTACAATTCTTCCCTGACAGGGGTTTGTGTTATCAATTAAAACGTTTCCAAACAGTATATGGTTGACAGAGTCATGTGTTGAATGCCATCATCCTAAAACAAACTTGTAAAGGCGCTAAAAGACAGGAAATATGAGTAATACTATTACTATACTTTCAGTTGGGAATGAGGACAGTTCAAGTTGGAATAACTGATTTTATTAACATGACCACAAAAACTATACAAATGGGTCTATGTTACAAAAGAGGCTGGCAGGAGTGGACTTCAAACATGAAGGCCATATTTATTTACAAATAGCATTTCCATCGTGAAAAACACTCTTTCACCTCACAGTTAAGACTTGTCCTCCTTTCCTTTGGTCTTCCTGTAGACCATCTCTCGAAAACTGGACAGGATCTTGCTTTCCCTTTTGCGTCTTTCTTCCTGGTTGAAAGAGGCCAGCGCTCTCTTTTCATCAGCGCTGTAGATCTGGTTCTCCTTTCTCAGACGTACAGCCTCCATGCGGCGATGTCTGCAAGTGAATGCACGTTGAGTGCAGTTGCTGTGTATACGAAGCAATGGCTTTGAGGCTGCGTAAGCGCGTCCAAGTACCTGCTGCCGCTCATCACGTAGCCCGACTTCTCAAAATCGGCTATCTCGTTGCTGGTGAGTCCGATCTCTCCTCTCCTCGGAATACGTTTTCCAGCCTTCACATACTCTGCCATGGCGGCACCTTCTCCCGGCAGGAGAGCGTGACCAAAACTGCAAGACAAAACAATGCTGGGACCCGGCTTGCTTGTAAAGGACAGCGTGAAATACAGTACAGTGTATATATTTTTGTAAAGAGGCTGATTATTCTACTACTATGTTGCAGAAAAGAGCAGCAATAACCCCCCTATGCTATTACTTTTCCTGACAAATACACCACATGGTGGTGCTGATATTAAACGCCAAAGTCCGATTGACTCGATATTCTCCACGTAGCTCAATATGCTCTTAAAAAAAACACCACCACAACTCTAGGGTGTTTAGCCAAAAATATTTGTACACACCCACACCCAGCAAGATTGGTTGAAAAACATGGCCGCCATCAATTCAAGCATTTTTGCAACGACAGCAAAGTAAACGTCTATTAATTTGTCTGAGTGAAAACGTTGATATCGGTATGGCATGTGTGCAAGCATGTCTCCAAAGCATTCTGGCTGACTTATTTTGTAGTGTGGAATTTCGTTTGGTCGTATTAGTACCCTGGTTCTGTGCCACCCCAAGGAAACTCATGCATGACAAGTTTTGGACTTTTAAGAAAAGGTACACATGGGCGACACCACTCCTACCCCATGCCTAACACATCGGTGTTAAGGAATCAACTTCTTATATCGGAGAGTCGATGCCAGTTTTGCTGCCCATATCAAACCGATATCGGGTATCACCCCTAGCAGAAAGGAAGGAATGAAACAGTACTTGATTTCAAACTCACTCTAGAGGGCGTTCGTCCTGAGACAGGTGCGTGAGCGGAGCTTCGGGTCCCACCAGGTGTTCATCCGTGCACGTTTTCTCAACCCACGTCACCTCGCTGGGATCCTCCTCTTCCTCCTCCTCAGACTCGCTGCTGCTGGACTCACTTGACGTCTTACGGCTCTTCTTGGCCTTCTTCTTCTTCTTCTTGGACTTTTTGGACCTAAGAGCAAACACGGTCATTTGAGTTGAGCCACTTGAAGCATGTGGCGTGAAATAAATCCCGTCTTACTTCTTGCTCTTCTTTTTCTTCTTCTTTACCTTCTCCTCTGAAAAATGACAACAAGGGTGTGTGTTGAATACAAATCAGACGTCAGGAACTCCTCGCGTATTTAAGCATCTTGTACCATCTGAATCGGAGTCCAAACCGCTGTCTGAATTCTTCTTGTGTTTTCTTTTCTTGGATTTCTTCTTTTTCTTTCTTTTCTCGTCTACAATTGAAGAGTTCCAATCAACTTGCACGCCGCTTGGAAATGTGAGTTTGCGCGTGTGTTAAAGGTACCTTCAGACCCCGAGCCGAGATTCTTCCCATTTTCTTCGACTGGTGTAAATTCATCAGAGCTGGTAAAGACCAAAAAGAACCATGTTAAACGTTTGCGTGACTACAATGGCAAACTTACAACCAGACGTGGGCCGGTATGTTCGACTGTTCCTATACTGTCCGAATTCGCAAGACTGGTCGCAGCTGGAGAAGGAACGTCTGGCTTTTGTCGCCCGGGTAGACTCCTGGCCTCGTCGGCTGCAGACCCTTAAATTGGACACGGCCGGTGTCGCTTGGTACATTCCGAAGCAAATGCAACATTTGGGGACATGTCTGGCAGACAGTAGGAACTGCCTGGGAGAAGGTACACGTACATGTCCCTAGCAGAAATCCCTGCACTGAGTGAAAGAAGGCGTGTGGAAGAATCCGCCCCTGCAGATATGCGGTCTCGCTCAAACATGACCCCCGACATTAGTTTACAGTACATTACGTAGACAGACACTTTTATTGGAGCCTTGTTTCATAACAGAGACGGGGTCTATATTTTGTTTTTGGTTATGATTGTGATTTCTATTTCAGTGCACTTACCGTCCATTTTCCTTCCATTACGATTTTTTGGTCTTTTTTCTTGTTTGTTTTATTTATTTAAAAGCTCTTCACGTTCCAATTACAGTTTTAAATAGTCTCGAAAAATTTAAGTGTATTTCTTTTGATAGGATGCACTCTTATTATCATGCCACATAAATAACAATAAAAATGTTGTCCATAATATCGATAATAATTGGCAGGACAATTAACCAAATGTGTTATAATGCCAGGCCTACTGCCAACTGTACCGGCGCCTTTCAAGCGTGTCGTTTCAGCACATGGAAACCTGTGAGGAACTGCACAGGACGTGACAAAGTATTTCCCAATAGTGGCCGTGCTGGACCTTCTTTCTCTCATATCGTCGGATCGCTATGATGCACAATTTTAGTGGGTTTGAAACCATGACTTTTTCCATACCGTGGTTTACCTTTCAACCGGTCCAGGCCTACTTACGACAACAAAAAAAGGTGTGTGCGTGATTAGACGTGTGCTACTCACTCCTCTTCTTTCACTCTGGGAGAATATCCCCACACTTCAGGGCAGCCTTGCTCTCCGATCCTCTCTCGCTCCTGCAGACGCCTGCAACAAATGTCCCACTCGGTTGTTTTTACGGCGGTCAAAAATGTCATGTTTCAAAAAACAAACATATGACCAAATTAAGAGCTGTGTCTGCTTACCGCGTTGGGAAACTTGGCAAAAGATTGCTGCGTCACCACTACTGCATTCATTTTCTATACCGCTTATCCTCATTGGGGTCGCGGGTATGCTGGAGCCTATCCCAGCTGACTTTGGGCGGGGTACACCCTGGACTGGTGCTGCGTCACCAACATTTGGAAAACTACAAATTACATTTACTCACCTTACTGGAATTAATATTTTTTGTCTATTAGTACTTTACGTGCTTTGCAAAATGTTCTTAATCTGGAGTTTCAATAATCCAACGTATTTGTGGCAGGCTGACACATCCAGGGGGAAAAGTCCGGCCTTTGAAAGCCATGATGTGTATTAGCTGGCCACTCGATGGCGCTGTTTGCTCACCCCCCCCCCAACCAAACAGCTGCTTTGATTGATGACCACCTTTCCGCCAATGGAAAAGCTGCCGTGTTCCATCCGCTCCATTGCCCGTTTACTTCTGCTTTGAAAGCAGCTGCCTTACAAACACTTGCAAATGAGCAATAACGTGCCAACACATAAAAACAACGTGGTGAACATTTTTGATCATAAATCCAGTTTTACTTAACCCATTTTGATTTAGAGACTCTTCTGCCGTTTGAAGGGAGCGTTACAACACCACCTTTACTGCGCTTGCACTGCATGCGCGTCCGTGAGGGTAAAGTTGAGAGGGTAGACAGTTGCTTTTTTTTTTTAAGAAGAAAAAGTAGAAACTTTTACCCGGAGTAAAAACTACTTTGTTTATTTTTACTTTTACTTGAGTTGAGTTTCATACGTAGGCCGCATGGTGGTCAAGTGGTTAGCATGTTGGTCACACAGTCAAGGCGATCTGAAAGACCTGGGTTTCAATCTCCACTTAGCATCTCTGTGTGGAGTTTGCATGTTCACGTGCGTGCATTTTCTCCGGGTACTCCGGTTACTTCCCACATTCCAAAAACATGCATGTTAGGTTAATCGGCGACTCTGTATTGTCCATAGTGTGTCTGTGTGTGTGTGAGAATACTGTCTATATGTGCCTTGCGATTGGCTGCTGACCAGTCCAAGGTGTACCCCACCTTTTGCCCAAAGTCTGCTGGGATAGGCTCCAGCATACCCCCACGACCCTAATGAGGATAAGAGACATTGAAAACGGATGGATTTTCTTACTTACTTAATTACCACTTGAGTAATTATGAATACCCTTTTTTACTTTGAGTAAACCCTCCTTAAAAAGTAACTGGTACCTTCTCTCGAGTACAATCTTTAATCAGTTACCCGTACCCGAGTAGCATTTTAGACTGTACTTGAGCAAAAGTTTAAAAAAAAAAAAACAATGACCTCTGTGGCTAGATGCGTGTAAAAAGTGTTTTTAGGTCATGTTATTTTAGACCATGTGTGTCAAAGTCGTGCCATGGAGGGCCGACACCCTGCAGGTTTTCTCCCTAACCAGTTTCTCCAGCAGGTGCTTTTAATAAATGAGCTCCTTCCCTCAAATTGAAGGTGTTGATCATAAAAAAAAAAAACCTGCTTTATGGACTGGCTGGAAAGAAAACCTGCCTCGGCCCTCTGTGGCACCAGTTTCACCCCCCCGTTTTTCAGATAAGACATGTGAAACCAACAAAACAAGCTCAATTTATTGAATTTAATTTCTAAATCAAACTACACTATACTTTATATTTCAAACATGGAAAATATTAATGTTGCATTGTTGAAAAGACACCAATGTATTAACTTTAAAGCATAATGTATCGAAATCATGTGCTAAATATAATAGTCTCACCAATGATGACGTGACTATTTCATCCGCTTCTTCTTCTTCTTCTGTTGTTTATTTGGCGGTTGGCAAACAGCTTTTAGGTGTGCATTACCGCCACCTTCCGAATAGGAGTGTGGAACACAATTTATTTTACTCTATATTCTATTAATCCCGTTGTCTTTAGGAATAAAAACATATATCTGTATAAAACATGCCCCGAGTCCAACTGTAATATATTGGCCATATTGCATCTTATCTTCTCTTGCTTACATTTACTCTTCACTTCATTTGTTTACGTAATAACACTCACTAGAGCGCATTACCGCCCACCGCAGGGCTGGGGTGGTACTGCGTCCACCACCACCGCCGACCAAATAACGATACGATTTGTCAAAATGTAATTGAAAAGTATCTACCTTGCCATTAATTCCTCTTGTCTCTGCCTGTGAGCGTCATCTCTCTGCTGCTCGTAGTAGAAGTCGTCTCTGAAGGCTCCGTGCCTCCACGGAGCGTCTTTTTGCTCGGCCCAACGACTGTGGTGGACGCCGCCGCCGGTGGTGGTGTGCCGCTCTCTGGATCGGGATCGACTGCGGCGGGGGCTCCCGATTCGGAACCGTTTGATAGTTTTGGCCTCCCTGAGTCGATGCTCCCTCTCCTCACGCTCGCGCTCCCTGTTGCGAGGCCTCGGCGGCTTGGGCCCGAAGCTGTCCGGGGACAAGCTCTTCTCTCGGCTGGGGCTGCGGGAGCGAGGAGAGCGGCTTCTCCGGCGTCGAGGACTCGGTCGGTTAAACTGCGGCATGGCTCTAGCGACCGCCCCGGGCTAATATAAATATGATATCAACGTAGTAAAAAGACAAACGAAGGACCGCTATGTTGCTACTCGGGCACCGCCAGCCGACGGAGTGCGTCAAAACCCGGAAGTGATGCGTTACTTTCGCAGTAATTTTCGAAAGTGATGTACAATGTTCCGCCTGTATTATTTGAAGTAAACACCCGGCCCCTGGTGATAGATAAAGTTTTTTTTTTTTTAACTATGCAACCAACGTAATCATTTAACAAAGAACATCTACACAGAAAACGAATTGAATGATTTGAAGACGAGCAAACACTTTTATTTTATAAGCCGGATTTGGCAAACAGGAAGTTACCGTGACGTTTCCTGTCGCGAGAAAGAACTTGGAAGTAAAAAAAAAACAACAAAAAACGTCAAGGCTTGTGTTTGATGATTCATTTGAAGAAATATGACCACAATCCAACCCGCGCATTAAATGATCCTACACGGGGGTTGGGGTCCTTTTGGTCGTTAAGGGGCAGGCGCGGTGATCCTTTCCCATCTGCTGTTAGCCATTGTGTGGCCAAGCGGCTAGCACATTAGCACGTTAGCTGGAGGGACACTCACCGCTTTATGCAGATGGACGCCAAAGACGCAGGTGAGCGCGCTTTTGCGAATCTGCATGTGGGAGATTTGTCATGCAATTACCCGGTGAACGGAGTGCATTAACACTGTAGTGCATTGTTGAGCGTAGCAGCTAACACGCTAACGGTCTGTCACACAACCCAGGCCGGCCTTGTCCTTTTGTTCACTGTGGAAGATAAATCTGCATTACCGAACGTTGTGCAGTCCGACCGTGGCAGCTGTTGAAGTGTGAGCAGGACGTCGGTAAATGCACCTGGCAACTGATCTGATCAAGTGTGATTGTTTCCCTGTTCTGCCTGCAGCCATGCAGACCCTGAAGCTGATCTCTGCAACCGACCCGCAGTATTCAGCCACTCTGCTAAAGGCGATGAACGAGCAGCGGAACACCGGATTATTTTGCGATGTCACCATCATCGTCCAAGACAGGAAGTTCAAAGCCCACAAGACAATCCTGTCGGCGTCAAGTACATATTTCCACCAGCTTTTTGTCGTGGCCGGGCAGGTCATAGAGCTGAACTTTCTCCGACCGGAGATCTTCGAGCATATCCTCAATTTCATTTACACCTCCAAGATCGTACGGATTCGCTCGGACCTGTTAGAAGAGCTCATCTCAGCCGGGCAGACGCTAGGGGTCAAGTTCATTGCCAAGCTGGCGACGCCCCTCTCGCGAGTCAAGGGTCTGCCCGGTTTGTCCAAGGAGGATGGAACCCGGGATGAATCATCAGCTGAGATGATAATGCCTATTATCTCAGAGTCCTTCTCGATATCCGCAGAGGAGTTCAGCAAACCGGCCGATCATGAAGCCGACTCGGACGACGACGTTATGTTTGTCTCACAGACGGACCCGAAGTCCAAAGCCTCGGGGGAGGTCATTGATTTGGAAACAGTAGATTCTGTTGAGAAGGAGCCAAGCAAAGAACCGGCAGATCCAAAAACAGGAGATCCAAAGCTTCCCGACAGCAGCCCTCTGCGCAGTCCAGACAGCAGCTCCCATAACTCCAATTCCCCGGCCAGGGTGTCGTCCGGAAGTACCGCCAGCATGACCGGCGGTGTCACTCCTGAGCTCCAGAGTGCCTCGCAGCCGTGTGGAGCCAGCACAGTGATGGGGGACCACACAGACCTACTGGGCGTCCACAAAAAGCAAGTTTCATCTTCACCTGAGCAAGGAGATTCCAAAATCAGGCTGCTGGACATCTCCGAAAGAAATATTGTCAAACCAACAACTACCAAAAAGACGGTAACGCTCAATGCAGCCACAGAAATCGATTCCATTTCTCCCAATTGTAAAGTTTACGCCAACATCGGGGAGAACACCTACGATATCGTGCCTTTGAAGGAGGATCCAGGAGAAGGGGGCTCCAAATCCAACAAAGGGAAGCGATCCATTCCGGAAATACCCGAGAACCTTAAGGTCGGACCAAACAAGAAGAAATCCAAATCAGAGCTGGACGACCACTATGAGCTCATCATGGACGGCAAGACTTTCTACGTGTGCGTCGTGTGCAAGCGACCCTACGTGTGTCTCACCAGCCTCCGCCGCCACTTTAACACGCACTCGTGGGAAAAGAAGTACCCGTGCCGCTACTGCGATAAAGTCTTTGCGCTGGCTGAGTACAGGACTAAACACGAAATCCAGCACACGGGCGAGCGGCGGTACCAGTGCTTGATGTGCAGCGGGACTTTCCTCAACTACCAGCTGCTGTCCAACCACTGCAAGCAGGTTCACAACCAGGACCCCAGCGGCAGGAAGGCCAAAGAGGACGGCGAGGACAACATCTACCGCTTGCTGCCGTCCAAGACGGTGCAGATGAAGTCGTACTCGTGGACCACGGAGGGGGCCGCCATACCATTCATTTCCGAGGATGGCAGCGTGCACCATGTTCCATCAGTCCACGAGGACGTCATCCCTCCACCTGTCCAGAACCGAATGCTGCAATGGGACGACCTTTTCATGCAGTCAGAGGAGCAAATGCACCTGGGCGGGCAAGGACGGCTCCCCGTGAGCGCTCGTCCTCCTCAGGGGAAAGCGGAATATGGTTTCACTATTCCGGAAACATATTGAGAGACGGCTGGACATCACCATCACTCGTGCCTTTTCGGGGCCCCCGCTTTGGACTTTTATTACTCCTTGTTTCTCGAATGCTGGTGCAGATGAATGAATGTTGCCAGAACTGAAAACATGACCTGCCATGTTACTCTTATTGTTGAAGGCAAAAACAATGATTTGTTAAAGATGGACGGGAGAGAGGGTTCATAATTATGATGAATAATTTGATGGCCAGGTATTGATGACCAACAAGATGGTTACATAAAACAGAGCACTGCACATACAGTATGTCATAGCATACAGAAGCCTTTTACCTACTCTATAGGTTTTTGGATGAATTGTTGACGGGTCCAGTTTAGGCCAGGAGTGTCCAGCCTTTTTGCACCGAGGATCGCATAGAGAGATACTGGGGGCCCCACTTTGATCCTATATTTAATATTATAGGTGGTGTATGCCTTGCGTAGGTACTGCATGACGGGCACTATCCTTACAATGTGCTTCGGGCATTATAAACATGTCCTCTTTCTGCGCCAAGCATGTAAGCCACACGCCACGTAACACCCACACGCATAAGTTATGTTTGTTGTTGTGAGCTATAAAAAGCAATTCGCCAATGTTTAGCTGATAATAGGAGCTATACGTACAGCCTATTATAACTACACGACTACAAATTTTCAGTCACTCCTCTGAAGTTCCTTTTTGTACACGAGCTACAGACATGAGCGAAAGCCATTAACGCTAATTTTTCAGGTGGAGCGGAAATCTCTACAAAGTTTATCTTCAAATTACAAGGAAAACTTCAGTTAGCGTCATTCACTCGTTCCATAAGGTCAGACTCAAACCAAAACATACAGAATACATTTTTCCCATTAAAAAAAAAAAAAGGAAAATGAATTAATCCCTTGAAGAAAATGTCGTCACCATTAGCTTGATTGCTGATGAAGACAACTATGAGGTAGCGATGCGGGATGGGATTGACACCACCTTTGAGTTATTTAACATAATCCTGTTTCTCATCTTTATCAAAATGCTGGCACTTGCAACTTCCCTTGGCCCCATTGTGGGTTATTTTGCAGTCGTGCTCACTAAGAAAAGCAGGGACTTGTCGTGTAACTGTGTTAGTTACCAAGAATTATCTGTCTAATAATAATGGTAGCTGGTGGTGGTTATTTGTTGTGTGTAAAAAAAAAAAAAAAAAAAAAAACATAACTAATTTGGAGCAGAAGAGGGACAGCACTTTTAAAAATGCTAAAACCAATCCAGTACACCAATACATGCTAAGCTATCCAAACAAAACATTAACATCTTAGCTTGGTGTTATTATTGAAAATTAGTGTAAAATGTAATGTTATTAAAAATTATTATTTTTCCCGAGGGACAATTTGAAAAAATACCTTGCAGGCTGGAAGTGACCCCCGGGCCGCACTTTGGACACCCCTGGTTTAGGCAGACCTGCTCTGATCATTCCACGTTCCCTGTTTTGAATGAAATCGGCACTTCTCATCTTTGCACTTGAGAATGATCTGATGATCTGAAACATATTGTTTTATTATTATTGGCAATCCCACATATGGCAGGTTTTGGTTAAGTGTTTTAAGACTGTTTTAATGTTTTTTAACGCCAACATCTGCATGAATCTGAGAGTGAACTTGCATTTTCTGACTATTGACAGAAAACACAGTTGGCACTTAGTATTTAATCATGCTTCTTCACGTTTGGACTCTTTAAAATGGACATTCCACTGTGTCTATGAGTGTAGTGATTGAGTAAATGGTTAGAGGTAGCAGAGACGTTCTACGTCACGTCAATAATAAACCCAATTAACATTGGGTTGTGTGTGTGATGTACAGTATATATTTGTGTCCTTATTTTGTAGAGCCAAGCTTGCTTTTTTATAACGTGACTATGTGTATTAAAAATATTCCTTCTGTCTTTATGACAATAAATTATTCTTTTACCGTTGAAACGTATTACATTCTTTTACGTCTGTGTCAGCAAATCAGTGAGGCGATGTTGGAGAAACTTGCAAGTTACTGTTAGAGGTGATGTAGAAACATCCAATTTGTTGATAGCACTGAACAAGCTTTAATAGCAAGACAAAAAGAGGCTCAGCTCCCCTGAGTATCGGATCAAGGAAAGTAGCAGAAGAGTTTCATGGATTAAATCGACCTCACCATTTCATGCGTGTTTCTTCCATCAAGTGCTTTTTGTGAGTCTCAGCTCACACAGTCAGTGAAATTATTTGCATGCACTTTGTGACAAGAGAATCACCAACCCGATTCACTTAAACGAGTGACTCATAAGAACTGGTGTCCGTAAAAAGGAATCCAGGCGGACAAACAGCCCATTAGCATTAAAGCTACAAACACACAAAACCGCTACTAAAAGCACTTCAACTGTCTAAATTGCAGCGTCGAGGCTAAATTTGGGCCAAGAGACTTGCAATTCTTGTGGGACTGATTTAAAATAGTATAATATTGGACCATTGAGTTGGTAGTGATGATTGAATAATGCTTACCTGGGGAGCGCCTGTGCATTCTTACTGCTAACCTTGATAAGCTAACAACACTCTAACCACTAAACAAGTCTAACTGCTAAACATCATGTCACGTTCAGAACCTCCTCAAAAACATGGAGGGTGCTAAGGTGTGTATCGTCAAAAGCCAGACAACAGAATGCTGCAGTGCTGGAAGACTGTTTGAATTAAGGCAGAGAAACTGTAAACCTCCTCGAGACACTTGAGCTGTGCAGGCCAAGCGTGAAAGCACCTTTTTGCACCTTTAAACTCAAAAGATAGCCTCCCCTTGATGGTGCCGTCCTCCTCCTCAGGTTCCACAATATGGTCCTTTGGGACGACGGCAATCAGATGGCATCGCATACCGGGTATCGTCTGATCCCCTGTTAGGGGCTATAAGGTGGAGGCTTGTCCTCCGGATGGTTGTGAGGAGGGGAGTAGCGTGGAGGGATCATGGTGGGCCAAAGGTGACTGGCTCCAGACTGGGAGTCATCTGACAGGCCGGAGGAGTCAGCGAACATATAGGAACCCCCCTGTCAAAAGGGAACGCAAGATATTATTTACAAATGAGCGTTAATACCAACCACCGTGACACTATTGTGACCTGCTAATGTGTCGCTAACCTGCAATTGGTAAAATATTTAAAACACAATTTGTACAGCCTCAGCTAAAATTCAAACATACATCTGTGCCATGCAATAAGCCCCTTTTACACAACCTGACATTTTGCCGGGATTTTTTCCTTGTCCCATGCCTCTGTGTGAACAGCAATGACACAGAATTGGTCCAAGAACTTGTCCCAGACCTACCTGAGTGAAGTTGGCCCCCCAACCTGCTAAAAACTTGTCTCAAATAGTCTTGTTTGTTTGTGCTGCGTTTGTGCTGTTTTGTGTAATTAATTTCATTCAGAGCATGTTGACGGACCGATTATGTAATAGCTCAAAACTTTAACTGTTAATATCTCTAAAACAAAAGTAGCACAATTGTTCATTTTAACTGCACAAAACAGCCCAAACGCAGCACAAACAAATGGGATTATTTTGGTTTCATTTGGAGGAAATGGGGGGCTGCGTGACCTTTGGTTGACCTATAAAAGAAACTGTAATAACTCAAAAATGAAAGTACCAGAAACGCTAATTTTAATTGCACAAAACAGCACAAACGCAGCACAAACAAATGAGACTATTTGAGACGAGTTTTGAGCAGGTTGGGGGGCCAACTTCACTCAGGTGTTCCAGAAATATCCAGGAGAAGCTACTTTTCAGAGGTCGTACCAGAGTAGTAACGGAGATGGCTTTTTTTGTGCAAAGTATTATCTGTTGATACAGTTTTTGTGTTTGATCTCATTAGATGAGTGTAGGTGTTGCTAAGGGAGTGCCCAACAGGTGGAGCAGTTACCTGTGCGTCATAGGTGGTGTATGGCGGCAGGCAGGGGGCAGTGTTGCAGTAGGAGTTGACCGAGTTGTTGTGTGGCGGCGCTTCTTCAGAGGCTGCGATGGCCTCTGGTTCAGATGTACTTTCTGAAGTTTGAGAAGGTGTCTTCACACATATAGCAAAAGACACAAAAACAAATCATGTTTAGTTATAATCTAGCTATGCACACAACGTCACTCAAGTCCCACCATGTCTTTGAAGCCGCCCAGCACTGCAGCAGTGATGATGCCCAGGAAAAGAGCCACAATGTTGAGGATGGTGGCCGACCAGAGAAGGTGGTAGAGGTGGACCACGTCCTGGCAGCTTTTCACGTCGGTGTACTCGTGGTAGCCGCCGACCACCTCCACACGGCTAGCCCAGTTGGCAGGACACAGAGGAGCGCAAGCCAAAGTCACGCCTCAAAATTTGCGTTCAGCACGTAAATCAACTCAGCACAGAGGAGGTGTGACCCACATAGACGGCATGCAAGGAGAAGACACACAGTTCTACGGTGGTATGTGAATTCTCACGGCGGGCCATTACAAGGTCTAGAAAAGAGGGACCTACTTCCAAATCATTGATGGTTTCTTAAACTTTTTCAAATCTTTATTCTGAAGTCCCATATGAGGAGGCTCTCTGCAACAAAAGTTAAAAAGAAAAAATCTTCTTCTTCTCCTTGTAACAACTGTCCCACAAAAAGTGGCAAAACAAACGACCCGCTTCCAAAACACTAGTAATAGCGGAATACTCACTTGCCGCAGTTGTACAGGTCGCAGCAGTAACAGGTGTTGCTTTTCACACGCAGGTTACATGACGTGCGAGATGATGTCTGGCAGGGCACCTAAAAACATCACACATTTCTATATTCAGCATGGAATATATATACATATATATCCAAAAAGGATGCCTCACTTACATCTCTTTCAGATGCAGTCTCACTTGAGTGGTAGTCACAGCGTCCTGCATAGAGAGGCCTCAGGTCCTGCAGTGACCAGTATTTCACTGTATAATATACAGTTTACACGCAATATAAACATATAAAGACACGGAGTGTTCAGTTTTCCTTGACGTGCTTTTCCTTCAGTGTTTCAATAATCTTTCACCACTTCGCGCTTCGAACTTCGTCGTCAAAATCCGTTTTTCAAAAATATACCCGCGACCCTAATGAGGATAAGCAGCACAGAAATGAATGAATGAATATTACAGTAGTTAATATATCAAGCTGTTTTGTGATTGAATACAGCCTATTATTTGTCAAAAATGGGCATATTTAAGACGGTATTGCATATTTTGTGCCTAATTTAAGCATTTTCAAGCATAAAAATGACTGTATGAACTAAAAAAAAATTAACTGCCTTCCAAAAGTTTGGGAACACCAGTGGTATTCTGACAATGCATTCCTAGATTCTAGACTGGTCACTAGGTGTCAGTAACGTTACTGTAATGTTCGGTGAGAGACACACAAGCACCAATCTGGATCTACGGAACAACAGGCTTATATTGCGGGTTTGAATTATCTCACAATCGTCAAATGATCTCTAACACGGACTATTGTTGCGGCCATAATCCACGCCAACTAAAAAAAAAAAATGAACCGCCGACATCACTTCCTGTCCACCAGTCACTCAGCTCCCATAGCACTGGAGCACATTTACAGCACCACACACGAGTCTTATTTATGTCTTAAAAGGATTATTTTTGTTTACACTGTACATACTATATGGAGTGATACGAGTGTAAAGGTGACTATCCAAGGGCTGTTTCATTCATTTTCTATGCCACTTGTCCTCATTAGGGTTGTGAGGTTATGCTGGAGCCCATCCCAGCTGACTTTGGGCAGGGTCCACACCCTCCCCACTGGTTGCCAGCCAATAGCAGAAGTAAAGGACTGTAATAATGTTCAGATTTAGAAAGTCCTAAAACTAGTTTTCTATGCTGTAACTCCAAAAATATTTGATTTATAAAAAATAACTCTTATTCACTTGTCACGGTCGGGTGTCGTACCAATAAGTATAATAAAGAAGAGATGACGTCATACTGTATCTTAATCGACTTTATTGTGCAGCAGAAAATGATGTACAGTGAACTACTGTATGTATGCTTGCAAATATATTGTTCACTAAACAAGTCGTACCTGATTTCCTTTAAGAGTGTTGAATTTTTGGTCTGTACATTTTTGGGCAAACAGATGTCTTTTCATTAAAGTTTTTATAGGTTTTATTGCTTTTACACCTTAATATTATACATGGTTAACTTTTCTTCATACTTCTACTAAAATGTTACTTACACCCTGCTGTCACTCTACATTCAATAATGGTTTTATTGTAAACCCTAAATTCTCATTTTTTACTATAACTTATATTATTATTATTATTATTTTGGTCCAACTCTATTTCTCTTCTCTTTCACTCAAAGCATCACATTGTTTTTCTATCATTACTGTAACTAATTAATAAATCCCTTCAAGAAGTAATACCAAGAAGCAACCATTTTAGTTTGCATAATTGTTTTAAAAACTGCATTGTTGGTTACCTAATGTTTTCTATAACGTGCATGATGGAGAATTGAGCGCTAATGAGATTGGCATTTAAGCATACATCTCATTCATATCTCATACACTGTATGTAGGTCTGGTTATGCACGGCAACGCTTTAGTTGTACTTACAATGTGCCTGGCAGCAAAAACTCCATCTACAATAGCACAGCAGAATGCAGCCACCACTCCAAAGCTGATGAAGACAATGGAAGCCACCAGCTGGGAGGGGAACACAAAGCACAGTGGAGCATCAGCTTTATTGCTCGTTCAACACACAAACACACTTTTAATTGACTGCTTTCATTTGCATTTATTTTAACCCACACAGCATGCTCAGTTTGAGTTCAAGAAAGCATGGAACATGAAGGAAGGAGGCAAGACAACATCAGCTTAGAATTAAATCTGTATGGAAAGTTATCCTGCTCCAATTAACGGCTCTATTCAACTAACAGCCGGATACGTGGTCTACAACAGCGCTTGGTCAAAAACAAATTTCCTATTTGCACTGTAGGTTCAAAGTAGCTGATCAAAATGCAAAAAGTGGAAGTGGGAATGACAGAAAACAATATTTGAGTAATTTATTGCAAAACCATTAAAGTGAAATAGGCTGTTCATCAGCTGATCAAAAGGCTAACACCACAGCCTTTAAAAGCCAAAAATGGTTGTTCAATATCTTTTTTTTTTCTCTAAGGTTGGTGGTGGTAAGACAGTCATTTTACACTTATTCAAATATTCTGAGGCTTGTGGAACAAAGACCCAAACATTTTCACTGGTCATATGCAGGAAGATCCGATTGGTTGTCTGTCAAGACACCGGATGATCCCATCGGTCCGATGTAGACCATCGGACAGCAGCTGCAAGATGGGATCTGTTTTAAGGATAAAAAGGCCTCGTCTCTTTCAATGCCACAAAATTGGCCATTTGGAATTGGCACAAGAAAATCTACCATGGGAAATTGAAAGGTAGAAGCAAGTTTTATTCTTTGATGGGAATAAAATGAAACCCTGACAGTCCTAATGACTCCCATTGATACTGGCATGACAAGGAGATGTTTTCTACATGGCACAGTGGAGGGGGCACCAGCATCATCTGGGGTGCTTTTTTCCTTCAGTGGAGCTTCAGGTTGTGCGGCAGCATCAAAAGGCAGACAGCTATGTGAAAATGTTACATAGGGGCATACCTCATGACTAAAGGCCTTCATCTGTGTGGCTTTTTCAACAGGACACCACTACAGTTCACAAAGCTTGCCTGAGGAATCCAGACCAATTGCAGAGGAATAACCTCACTCATTTGGACCACCCTGTGTGTTCCCCTGATCTAAATCCAACTGAGATCATTTGGGAATGGATGGCTATGGAAGTTTACAAAAATGGGCATCTGTTCCATGGATGCCCTCTGTGAAGCCATCTTCACCGCTTGGAGCTACAGTCCTTCTAACCTTTTTGTTGAATTAACAAGAATGGTGAAGCTACTCATTACTCAGTCCTTTTTGTAATTTATGGGGTTTCATTGTTTTACCTATGCTCTTAAACTTTTAATCAAAAGATAAACTGCCTATTTCAGTTTGTTTTTTGTAATAAATTGCTTACTACATTTTTTGTTTCACCACCGTTTCTTCTTTTTGCATCTTTACTTAGAACCTCCTTTAGATCCAACAATGCAACATGTACAATTTTGCAATTTTTTTAACCAGTCTTAACATTTTGACTGGTCACTATACAGAAGCTTTATCTACCTCTGCCTGCTACATTTCACATTCCACTTTCTTGAGCCCCCCAAATCATTATTAAGGTTTAATGATTAGGTTGTTAGATAAACGGGTGGGTCCGATCCAATGCAGTTTTGGTATGAGGTTCTGATACCAGCATAATTCATGTATCAGAAATACTCTATACCACCTGCTTAGATTTCCGATCCATGATTCTCGTCTGTGCTTTAATGTTGTCAGCAAACATAGATAGAAGAATATCAGCAAATGTAGCCAAAAACATAGCTGTGTCAACACATGCACTACAGCCATCCTCACTTAACTCACGCGGGTGTGTGCATACACACAAGCGCACACCCATACCAGCGCCTGACACGTTCTGTCAGATATCACAAACTCTTACACAGAACTTCCAGGTCACAACAATAACATACTTGCCCATAAGGAGGAGTTTAATACAGTATAGCATCATATATAATCAACAATTTTAATAATTACAGTATAACGGAGACACCGAAAGTTATGCATAATGTTAAGAGTTTCATGCTGTCCGACTGTCTATTAAGCTATAAAGTATGCTATGCAGCTATGTTCGCTGAAATTTTTTTGGTAATTGTTAGTGTAGTGTTTGCTGATATTCTTTTGGCACAGTTGCATATAAAAAGTAAACATGTCTCTGGTATTGTAACTATAGCAGTACTGACATATCTGATTTTAAGTATCTGGATTGGATGGATCGGTGCATCCCTAGTTGTATATAATGATTTTTCAAATATATAAAATAGCTTTCCAATTATTGTCTGCAATCTCGGTAAAATAAACGTCCTGGCCATAAGTAGTGCTTTTACTGTATATATATTGTCTATTAATTCCAGCTTGGCAAAAATGGAAAATAATCAACAGCATTTGATGTATGTCTATGACCTACACAGGCAATAAAATAAACACCATTAACTAGTTTTAAATGTAACTAGACTCTTAAGTGTATAAACAAGTCGGTGTAAGATGTCACGGAAGATGCGGTAAGATGCTGACCAAGGGGCCTGGCATCCAAACCCTGCTGTCTTGTTGAAAAAGGTGTCACGGTCCAAAGTCATTCCTCATCTCTGCTCTGACAGCCTCACTCATCTGCCGTTACTTTCCAGCATGGACATCTGGCCTGCTCCTCTTACACCCCAACTTCTATTTCGGGATGCATCTCACTTTTAGCTCTGGCTCAAACCCCTGCGGACGCTGCCAGGCTTGGCTCTGCTGGGTGCGGTCTCATCATCAGGCACTGTAACTATGACTTGCACATACTGTAGCTTTAATGACATAAGACAAGGTGACACCGAGCACAAACCTACCATCTGCCTCTTGTTCTCTATCAAATGAGAGCCGATGATTCCCAGGAAGGAGCCAAAGCCCAGCTGAAAGCCGAGAGAAAATAAAAGGCTGTTACCGGGATTGAGGTAAAGCGTCATAATGATAAATCAAGTAGCTAAGTGTCTCTGTCAAGCTCTGTGGAAGCCTGCTTACAACATGATATGTGTAAATAGAACATTTATGAGAAATTAATGAAAAAGAAAATCACTCCATTTGGTGCGACTAGAGCATGGGACTGCACCATGCAATTATAAGTAGAAATAAAACCTCATAAAAAACATAAAAACTGTAAATTATCATAGCATATAACAATAAACATGTCCAATTGTTGCATCATAAATGGTGCCTGACAGTTTATTATTAACAGATAACATGGCCCTCATTAAAACTGGAAATTACCCAAATCTATGGCACCTGCAAACCAAAATGGATGACAACATGTGTGTCTTTACAGTTAAGGCTCTTCGATTCACGACAGTTATGTTCCAAGACATCACTTCCAAATGTAGAAAACCCACAAATATTGGACGGACCATAACAATGCCTATTTTTGATACACCCTGTATACAGTCGTCCCTCGTTTATTGCAGTTAATTGGTTTCTGACAAAATTGCGATAAGTAAATTGTCACAAAGTTTAATTCAATGTTAATAAACAATATATTTCCACAGTTCGACCATGGAAAACCTGTTTATTACTTTCTAAATACAGGTTTTAACATAGTAGAGCCCTGTAGACCTTGAGACTCATTTCTTTAAAACCTAATTATTAGGTTGGAAATCTTGGGGTAATAACGAACTCTGACCTGAATTTTACCAGCCACATTAAATCAATAACATGAGTGGCTTTTTAGCACCTTAAAAACATTGCCAAAATCAAGGGAATAGTGTCTAAACCAGATTTGGAGAGACTAATCCATGCCTTTGTCTCCAGCAGTCTTCTCACCGGGCTCTCTAAATGAGCTGTAAAACAGCTAAAGTACATCCAAAATTCTATTGCTCAAGTCCTGACTAGAACCACAAAATATATGACTACAGTATATTAGTCCAGTACTCAGGTCTCTGCACTGGCTTCCCGTCGCTCTGAGAATAGACTTAAACAGATTTGCTTGTCTACCAGTCTTTTCATGGTCTTACGCCAAAGTACATCTCTGACAAGAACCATATAAACCATCTCTGGCTGTGAGAAGTTCAGGAAGTGGTCTCCTATGAGTGCCTAGAGGCAGGACTAAACATGGTGAGGTTGCATTTCAGTTTTATGCTGCCAAAATGTGGAAGAATCTTCTAGAAGCAACAGTCCTCAAATTTGGCTGAAAACCCTTCTGTTCAACTCTGCATATGATAACTGGAAGTATTTTAATATTTTATTTTAACCAAGTATTTTAGTGACTTATTTTTGAACCCCGTGTAATATGAATAAACAAAAATTTCAAAGCAACTGTGTGTAAAAAGCGCACTGCCAAGCTGAAGGTCTGGCCCTTGTCATTGGCGATTACATGTGAGATTAACTTGTACTTTTCATTTTTGCAACTTTTCACAATCAAATATGTCAATACGTTTGATTAACAGTTTATTTACAATTAAACACGTCCTTATCAGATTCACTGGAAAACGATGAGGAGAAGGAGATGCGTGATCTGGGGACATAGGAGGTGGTGGCCAGAAGGAGACTGCACGACAGAAGCGGAGATGGGACAGTCAATATAGATCAAAATGTATGTGCTGATTCAAATAGTTAATTTAAACAGTGGTTTTTGTGATTATTAATTGTTTTCAAATGTACCCGATACTGTATAAACCGGCCTGTGGGGTTTTGGTGACGTGTGCGCACTGCGCGTCAGTAAGCTAAATTACACCGAGAGTAGATCAGGTTGGAGCTGGCGAGCTCTCAACGTACCTTCGGCGAAGCCTTTTAGCACGAAATTTTCACTGCGCCAGGCTCAATCAATTGGCACCTCCCACCGCTGCGCAGCCACACCCGTCGCGACGGCCTCGTTCTACCAAATTGGCTGCGCACTGTGTTACGCCGGGCGAAATTACCACTGTGTGGCCTGCGCCACGCTGCACCACCCACAAAATAGAGCCCATTATGTACCAATTATGCTCTATATATAAACTTGCCTTGCCTTACCTTCCCTTGACATGAAATAACACCCAAATAGTCTATTTGACATCCCTATTATTCTTTGTTTACATCACATTGTGCTGGCTACGCGATCTCAGCAAGAACAAGACGGCCGGTGCTAGCGTAGCAAGCTACCAAGCTAACTAGTAGTCTATTCAGTTTACTTATTCTAAATTTAAGAAAGTGTTTCAAACAGCATGGGAAGAAGGACAAAGAAGCCGAAAAACTCAAAACTTTGACACAGAATGAGAAGAGAACCTTTTCCACTTAATTTCAGCCATTGCAAGTCGGCTCGGCTCAAAAGCCAGTCTCCATGCAGGGTGAAAACGAATGTAAAGTAACCAGAATATAACTTGTCTTTCGAATTTTTTGACTAATAACAAGTCATATTCAACCAAGAAACAGCAATCTTTTTAAAACGAATTATTGAAGCAAAATAGTGAGGGAGCGATTTTCAGTACAGCGTGGGACGACTGTAATGCCTTTCACACAATAATCCATCCATACATCCACATCCTTTATGTATGCCGCTTATCCTCATTTGGGTTATGGGCACAAAATTATTACAGGCATCTTAGTTCTACACATCAAGAAACAACATCACATCTTGTCAAAGCATCTTTCTGCTGGATTCAAACCTGCAGCAAGCTTCGTCCTCTGCAGATAGCGCCTTCAGAACACTTTCTATTTAAGTTTACTTTACTTTTTTTTACTATTTACAAGCTAAGAAAATAAATCCAGGGGAATAAATTCCGAATCGCGAATGGGCATGAATCTGTAATTTCCTACCAGACACTGGGGGTGCCTAATTTTGACTTGTTGAGAAGGCGCTACTGAGTAGGTTTTGGGGGTTGTGTCCGGGAACCCTGAAATATGTTAATTTTTACTAGAATACACATTCTTGAAATATTTTTTAAAGTTATATGTTTCTGAGGTTGTCCATTCCCTCGAAAAAGAATATTTGTGTGATGCTGAAATAACTGATAACGTTAATGAATTAAAATGTAAACCCTTCAATTATTTTTGCAAGGGGTACTGAGTGGAAAACGACTACAACCCCCTGACGTAGCACCCCTTTGCATGAAGGAAGTAACCATATTAAGAAAACTAGTAAAAGTTCAAAAGAAACATATGCTATAATACCGTCATTTTAGGGAAGTAATGATTAATACGTGCAGCAGGAGGATAAAAGGCCAATACAATTGAAAAAAAGGCATTTATGGGAAAGACTGTTCACCTCACTCAGTGCTTAATGTGATGGCTGATGCTGAATAATGAATGCGAGCCCCCCCGCCCACTGAGACCGCCAGCAATTGGGAGTGAGAAGAGCTTGCTTACTTCACCTCATATTGTGAGAAGTGGCAGTGGGTTGTGCGTCAGTCACTTTCACTCACAATGAGTCCCGGGTAGTAGCCGCCAACTGTGATGTTCTGCGTCCTGGTCGTCGCTGCCAGGCCGAAGATGAGTATGAGCACGGACACGATCAGCAGCATCACTGTGACGATGATGGATTTCCTCTTCCTCCTCTTAAAGGAACCTGGGAGCAGACGGGCAGATTCGCACACATGAATTGTAACGTGAGGCAATAAAATGGCCCTTTGATATACAATGTTTGGAGATGGGTTAAAAGCGCATTCATCCTCCTTAGCTGGTCTTTGACCTCAGCTGCATGCATCTTTAAAAACGTCACTGTGATACAGAACCACTGTTCCTGAACGTTTGACGTTTAGGTGAAACAGGAAGACACTTGAAATTGGACCTCAGCTGACATTTTGAATCAGATTTCATTCCAAATTCCATTAGGAAAATGCGTTAATGCTTGAATTGAAACTGGTAACTGGTGTCGCGATTATGGATAACCTACAGTATTCACTGTAGGTGCTGTGGCTTTGAATTCACCGATTTGATACATTTTGCAAGTACTAGCAGTCATTTTGCAAAGTAGGTATGGGGAGATCATGAAAACCCCACCCCGAAATGTCAAAACGGAGATTTTTGAAACACAGAAGGTGAACACACAAACAGTAATTTCTGTGACATGGAATGTGTGTAGGATTAAAAAAGATCTGCTTCTTCCTACTCCTTTTCAGATAAGGGGAATTGTGGAAACGTAAATGTGTGATGTACTTGTTAAGCATGTCTGAAACAAATAAAACGATGACCATGATAATTAACCTAATGGACAAGATAGGAGTTTTTCCGATAGTGTATATCTCTGACACTTGGTATGATCAGTGATAGGAAATCAATATGGAGGACAATATGACACATTTTCACATAGTTGGACAGCAACATGACATAACACTCTCTTTATGATTAGCTATGTGAGTTCTCAGTTAGTACAAAACCATCTCCAATCATGGCCTAAAATTGTCTCAACTTGTGAGTCGACTTGTATCACTTGAATACTTCACTGTTTGACCGCACTATTGAAGAAAACGTCCACATATGCACATCAACTAAAAAATCTCTTCTGACAACAACATCATCTGCAGAGCCACAATTACCAACCACAGGGCATTTAGCTCTGATAGCAAATCCCATTAGAAGTAATTTCATTATGTCATCAACAACATACTCACTAGGGAAGTCTGGCTTCTTTTAAAACAGAAACGTGGGTGAGTTTCCCCCAGCTGTCCATTAGTGGGAATGCATTTGAGCAGGGACTATGGTCCAGCAAGGGTCTCCAACAGGTAGCCCGTGAGCTGCCGGTTGTTCACCACCCGATTTTGAGTACCTCACCCAGGTGTCCGGGTGGAGATCTGCTTCATAAATGAAGTACAATTACATTTTGCCAGTCCATACAAATAAAAGCACATAGCTCTGCTCACCTTTCATGGGTGTGTCCACATTTGTTACGTTTAGTTCACTTAAAAGAAACTACGGTATATTTGCTCTGCTGTGCATTTAATTTGGTCAGGTGTGAATGTGATCATCCGAACCGGTGTGCACCATACATGCAGACGCAGACTGCTTGACAGATGAGCTTACAAGTGAACTCTGCAAGGCGAAGTTCGATACACAAGCTAAAATGTGAATGCAACACAGACCAGAGACACCGAAGAGCTAAAATGACAACAAAAATTATTCAGGAATGACAAATATGTAAGAAAAAATGCATTGGGGGGCTGTGTCTCTGCTCACTCCCACTGTGTGTGAAAACGGTGCTCCTTACAGGTACATTTGAAAAGATTTTTGTGAAATCTATGCTGGTAATTATAACACAATATTTTAAAAAACCACTTATTAAACCAGAAGACAGCATTTTGGTTTGAAATTTTTCAATTAGGTGATGGATGCAATACAGTATGTTGCGCACTCATGACAAAAATACACAAAGCTGAACCCCAAGTGTGAACAATTTGCTTCTTCCTACTCCTTTTTGTTATACCGTGCAAGTGTAAACATGATGTACTTTAATGCAACACCATTATGCATGTTTATGGTATAGTGATTAAAGTTGGAGACCCGTGTACTACAATCACGTTTAGCATTGCTTAAATGACAACTTTTTATTACAAATAATTACTCTGCAACCCAATGAACATGCACGATAGGATGTGGGCGACCTCCGCTGGCACCTGAACCAAACTTAACGATTTGGTGTGCAAGCAACCCCTACACGTGCAGTCATGCACCATTTTGCTGTTGGAAGTGTTATTGGAGCATCCAGCATACAAAGAAGCTGCACCTGCAATGACGCGCTGCGGCCTGGATGGAGCTGAAAAATATGTGATGTAACTTGTATATGTTTCGCCTACACAAGCACTGCCCTGGTGTTTCAGTTGATAACCTGCAGCCACATTGCGCTAAATGGGTGAAGTACAAGAAGAGGCATTATTCACGTACACCGGTGACCTTGCACAGACCCACACACCTACCGATGCTGGTCTCGGAGAGAGTCAGCCCGCTGGACTGGAGGCTCGGTGCGGGAGGCATGGCTCGGCTACGGAGGATGGACGGATGGATCCCACCGCTTGTAAACGCAACAGACAGCGTGACGACGCACTCGCACGCAATCTTCGAGTCATCGAATGAGATGAAGCGTCTGATCGACAACCGCAGCGCCCTCCCCTCCGCTCCGACTGTGGCCGAGGCGGCGTCACTCACATGCCCGCGTCTGCTCACACGTTCGCCCGTCTGTGTCCTCGCCGTGGGTCGGTGTCTGGGCGGTGGTGGTGGGGTTGCGGCTGCCGGGCTCTATGTGCGCATGTCATACGCAGGGTGAAAGCACACATACTCTAAATTCATTCCGTTTCAATATTCTGTATATTACGTGGAAAAACAAGTGAAGTCTTTTAAACCTCTTAAGAGCTAAGCATATCGTTACTTGATATCACAGCTAACACGTTTTGGGTTTTTGTTTTTTTTACACAACCACACATTAAATATTAGTCGAGACAGCCGAAAACACTTAAAAACGTACATTTAAACATAAAACATTGCGTGAAACGGCAACACCCACTAAAAGCGGTCTCGCACCAGACGCCATTTTGTACAATTAAGCTAGCATTGCAACTGAAGCTAATCAAGTAAAAAGTAACTTTTGGGTCTGTAAAGTCAAACATTGAGGTGCCCGTGTGCCCTGGACTCTTAGAAAACACAGCAAAACATGTTTTAAACCACATAATAATTACCTACACCGGGTGCAAATGACTTCATTCCGCTTAAGCTAAATAGTTTAGTGCGGGGTGGACGCCATTTTTTCTTGGCCCGTGTCACGTTCTAAAAATACACTTGAACAGGAAAACAGCATTTTCAAATAAAATGACCAAAAAAGTGGAAACTGAATGAGGAAAAAAGTTGAACTGTTTATCCTAAAGAAACTACTAAGAATAATTATTATAAATGTATAACACAAGGCTTTTTTTCGTAGCATGATGACATTAAATTGTTTTTTAGTTTGTTAACATTACAAGCACAGGGGGTCCCTAAAATGTATGCGACAGTCTATCATAACAACTATTAGAGAAGCCGTTGGAGATGAATCATTCATTCATTTTCTGTACCGCTTATCCTCATTAGGGTCACGGGGATGCTGGAGCCTATCCCAGCTGGTTTTGGGCGAGAGGCGGGGTACACCCTGGACTGGTCGCCAGTCAATCGCAGGGCACATATAGACAAACAAACATTCACACTCACATTCATACCAATGGACAATTTAGAGCGGCCAATGAACCTAACATGCATGTTTTTGGAATGTGGGAGGAAACCGGAGTACCCGGAGAAAACCCACACACGCACGGGGAGAACATGCAAACTCCACACAGAGATGCCCAACGGAGATTTGAACCCAGTGCCTTCCAGATCTCCTGACTGTGTGGCCAATGTGCTAACCACTCATCCACCGTGCGGCCCCTGGAGATGAATCATCTTCAAATAATCCTTCTTAGACGATGACTTTTATTTTCAGGAAGATGGGGCACCCCCACACTACCATGGCAATGTTGCATCGAGTTTTGTTGAATACCCCCAAACAAATACCCCAAATGCCCTCGCCAGACTTTTTTTTATGGGGAGACGTAAAATACTTTTGGTTCCATTCTGGGCATGGCTGGGTGAACTTTGGTTGACCTTTAAAAAATGGATAATATCTTAAAAACAAAAACAGCACAAAAGTTCATTTTTATTGCACAAAACAGCACAAATGAGGACAGAAATAAATGAGACTATTTTTTTTCCCTTTAGAGCATGTTAGGGTGGCTGATTATGTAATAGCCCAAAACATTAATTCTTAATATCTAAAAAACAAAAGCAGCACAAACATTTATTTTAACTGCACAAAACAGCACAAACGCAGCACAAGGGAATTAGACTATTTAGGTTCCATTCTGAGCATGTCGGGGGCTGTGTTGAACTTTGGTTGACCTTTAAGAAATTTGTAATATCTTAAAAACGAAAACAACACAATAGTTCATTTCAATTGCACAAAACAGCACAAACGAAGACAGAAATAAATGAGACTATTTTTTTTTCTTTAGAGCATGTTAGGGTGGCTGATTATGTAATAGCCCAAAACTTTAATAGTTGATGTCTAAAAAATGAAAGCAGCACAAACATTTATTTTAACTGCGCAAAACGGCACAAACTCGGCACAAAAGAATTAGACTATTTTGGTTCCATGGGCTCCAGCATACCCGCGACCCTAGTGAAGATAAGCGGCATAGAAAATGAATGAATGAATGAATGGTTCCATTATGAGCATGTTGGGGGTTGGGTGAACTTTTGTTAAAACGTATAAGATCTTAAAAACGAAAACAGCACCAAAGTTCATTTTAACTGGACAAAGCAGCGCAAACGAAGACAGAAAAAATTAGACTATTTTGTTTTAATTTGGAGCATGTTGGGGAGGGATTTTGAAATAGCCCAAAACATTCATTCTTAATATCTAAAAAACGAAAGCAGCACAAACATTTATGTTAACTGCACAAAACAGCACAAACGCAGCACAAGGGAATTAGACTATTTAGGTTCCATTCTGAGCATGAACGGGGCTGTGTTGAACTTTGGTTGACCTTTAAGAAATTTGTAATATCTTAAAAACAAAAACAACACAATAGTTCATTACAATTGCACAAAACAGCACAAACGAAGACAGAAATAATTGAGACTATTTTTTTTTTCTTTAGAGCATGTTAGGGTGGCTGATTATGTAATAGCCCAAAACTTTAATAGTTGATGTCTAAAAAATGAAAGCAGCACAAACATTTATTGTAACTGCACAAAAGAATTAGACTTTTTTGGTTCCATTCTGAGCATGCTGGGGGTTGGGTGAACTTTGGTTGACCCCTAAAATTAACTGTAAAAACTCAAAAAGGAAAGCAGCACAAGCATTATTCCGCAGTTTTGCATGGGGTGCAGGGCCAACCTCATTCAGGTGGTGACAAAACAATAAAAGGATGTTTGTAAATTTCATAATAAACGCTGTCACGATCTGTATGTTAGCCCGCGTGACAGTTGTGCTTTTGTTTCATCCCTGCTCTTATTTTGTATTCACTTCCTGTTGTGTTCCATTCTGTTTCCCTTCAACTTTACCTTCTCGTTCTCGTAGCCCAGTTAGATGGAGAGTCCACCAGTCTGTTTTGTTTTTCCGTATTAACAATGTTGTGTGAAAGTCTGCTTTGCACTGAAATGAATTGTAGCCTGTTTTGTTTTTTAATGTTCAAATCACACATCCATGGAATATGCACAAAGGGGGGTTCCAAATAGTGACGTCACTGTAGAGCTGAGCGATATGGCGCCACCTTGTGGAGTAGTTACAATAATTCAAGATCAGACTTTAAAATCGACTCCACGCATGTCGAGTTAGGTCATAATCAATATTTCAGAATAATCCAATATGGGATTATGGGATATCTAAATTAATTCATGTGGCTGATTATTTCAAGATAAAACGAGTCTAGACTGGCTTCTTAAAACTTCATAAACATAAAAATGAGCCGAAAGAGCCATTTTTTTTTAACGGCTCCCCCCGAAGAGCCATAAGACCCATCCCTGGTCCGAAGAAAAAAATAAAAAAGTGACTTTTAGTTGTAGCGCGTGCCGCCATCTGCTGTCCGACTTAAGCAAATGCGTCCATGGAAAACAACTACCAAGTACCATGATTCAAAAAGAAGTGCCCGGAAGCAGTGTTTGTTTTTGGAAAATTAGGTGAAATACCTGATAAAAAAATGTAATATTCCACACAGCAAGTATGGTGTCAAATTATACGCCATAAACTACAAGACAAGAGCACAATTTGTGTGCTGTCGGGCCTCAACTTCATCCACTGTCAGCCTAACTCTTGGCACGAAACAACCGTTGCACTACAAACACAGATGCATTCAAGCGACGTTTTAAATGCAGAAGCTCCACCGGTGGCCCTTTTTTTATAGTTTTTTCTACAGCAAAAGTGCACCATGCTGAGAACATGCACACAAAGAAGCACGCGGCCTGCACCTTCCAAATATCCCCAATCTTTTTTCCTTTTTTTCCGTGACGCAATGTCTCTTTTCATGTAAAACGCTCGAACAAAAAGGCACCCTTACAAGTCCTCCTCTCACACTTGCACCCGGACCAACACAGTTAGCACAACGTGACTGGAGTGCAGATGGTGGTGTGTGTGTGTGTGTGTGTGTGTGTGTGTGTGTGTGTGCGTGTGATCTTAGGCTACACTTTGCAACAAGTTCCGAAAGTGGAAAGCCTGCGACAATATTCGTTGTGGTGTCCCCGATTGTGCTGGAAAGAGAATCAAACGAGAACAAAATGAACGAAATGAAGGATTTGGGGCCACGGTCTGTGCTCAGGTGCATCAGCGAGCCAGCAGGACAATGACTGGCGGTGTCTTTGTGCTGCACCGAGCTATAAATATTGCATTCAGCCATCGCTTTAGCACACAATGAGCGATGGCGTGCGTGTGCAGAATACAGCGCCGGGTTCCGAACCGTTGCCAAAATGTGGACTGAACCCTCCAAAAAAAAGGACTTAGGAAGTATCCCACCCCCCCACGATTCCCCGTCCTGAGTTCATTCACTATGTTGAGCGTTTAGCTGAAGGAGGCTCTCGGCAGCACTAAAACTTTCTAATGAAATCCCCCCAAAACTTTTGACAAGCAGCGTTTTTTTTATTCTTTATTACGTTTTTTTTCCCCACACTTGAGTCCGCTCTTCCACTGAAAACAGAACATCAGGTAAGGGACTTTAAAAAAAAAAAGACAATTCCATAACTGATTTTGGTCTAGTCTTTTTTTGAAAATGTTCACGTTTGATGGCGATGTAAAAGTGGACCTTTTGCTCCCTGGTAAGAAGATGGAGACCAGTTCCACAGAGGGAGGAGCTGAGGAGATCCCGCTCCCGAAGAGTCCAGTAAGTGCAAAAAGTCCGTAAAATGCGTGCAAAAAGTTGTCATTTCATTTGCATGGAAATTACTTGAAAAGTCTGATTTTACTGCTTAAAGGTTGTGACTATTTGGGGACACTTACTTGCACATTGCACCCCCTCTGGGGTGCATGTGTCCTGGCTAAGAGTCCAAACATCTGGACCGAAGAAGCAGGAGGTTCTGCTTCAAGGGGAGGTCATCTCTCCCAATGAGGCCTGCAAAGGTCACCAGAGGGTTTTTTGTGATCTGCATGAAACGAGGGACAGAGAGGATAGCACCACATCATTAGCATGCAGTGAAGTGTCAGGTCGTCTTCAAATGTCGCTCATACTTTCCTGATTGGATTTTTTTTTTTTCTCGAGCACAATGTGCTTTGAGCGTCTTCTCCCCTCTTCTCTCCGCCAGCCTCCAAAGGTGATCCTCAAACATGGGCAGGAGCTGGAGGAGGAGCAGGAAGAGCTGGCAGAGCACCAGCCTCTGGAGCAGGAAGACCTCAACTTTGAGCGATGGAAGCGCAGGCCCTTGCCCAGAAGGACGCTGCACCAGAAGATAGGCGACTTGAAGACGTACCTGTGGAATGCCGAGACCAAGGAGTTCATGGGCCGCTCGGGAAAGAGCTGGAGTGAGTTGACCGATGTTGCATTTTTGAACTATGGGTTAAAAACTGGTCGTTTCAATGTCTTTGCACTCGGGAATACGTGTCTTTCGTGCTGCAAGTGTGTGTCTGCTCCGTTGTTTACTTAGGTGCTCCGACAATTCCCGACAAAAACAGGCCGCCTGGGGACGGGGGGCCCCCAGCGGGATCACGCTGCTCCGAGCCTCGCGTTAGCCAGAAATCACATTCCATCTCCATCTTAGCATGCCCTCCACATCCTTGTTCCCAAGCCGTGGTGACCCCCAACACTGAACTCATCCTGCAAGCAAGTCCCCCCTCAGTGTACGCGTTTCCTTATTAAGTCCAATTTGAAACTTTGCTGCAGGGCATTTGGCGCGTGTGCAACTTTGTTTGTGCCTAAAATGTCAGGAGACTCTAGAAGTTGCCGCATCCCAGCCGTGCTGCCATGCCACTGCACCCTTGAGGAGAAATGGGGCCCATGTATCCTTGAAATAACCCCCCCCCCCCCCCAGCCCCAAGCAGTGTGAGCGAGCAAGAGTAGGGTGGGCGACAATACCAGAGCAGGATGATTGGTTGCTCCTTGGAGCTGGCCCGGGCCTCCGTGGCTGCAAAGGACCTTCACTACGACGTCAACCGGAGGTTCAGTGTTCTGGAGTGAAAAGACAGCTGGAAGAATTCTCACTGGGCTCAAACAGAAAGGCCTTTGTGGACCCGGAGGGGGCGGGCGGGCGGGGGTGGGACCGGTGGGGGTCACCAGACGTGGCTGCAGCCATCGTGCAACCCTTGGAAAATGCCCACACAGCAAAATATCTGTCGTTTGGAACCATCCAAAGAAAACGGCCTCAGGCTTAGCTTGCATGTGCCATTTTCGTTGGTTGCAGAGGAAGATTATGAATGCTCCCAAAGTCTGCCTAGCAACAAGCTCCCCACGTGTAGTTCTGCTTGTCGCTATGTCTACCAGCCAGCTGAGACTTGATTTCACCTTTTGTAGCAGACGAGCAGGGATTTGTGTTGTTTCAAATAAATGACCTCGCCTACTCTCTTGCAGGCCTCATCCTTCTCTTTTACGCTGCACTCTACATATTCCTGGCGGCCATGTTTGGCGGCTGTTTGTTTTGCCTCATGTGGTCCATCAGTCCTTACCACCCGACGTACAACGACAGAGTGATGCCACCAGGTAAACAGATCCTCGCAGCCGTAACGCTGAACACTTTTGTTCCTATTTTGAATCCACCCTAATGCAAGTGGAGCCAAATCCATTCCAAGGAATTCCAAGGTTCCTAATTAATGTGCAAAAAGAACGTGACCACAGCATGTGCATGCATGTATGTTGGTGCTCCCAGTGCATTCAGTTCACATTGTGCTTCTCTCCGCTCCTCTTCTGCTCGTTTGTTTTGGAAAAAGTGTCGCAAAAAGCCAAAGACAAAGCCAGCGACACGCATCACAGCAGTTTTGTCCAACTGAACACCAGAAGCGCGTCGGACTCTTGTATACGTCCATGTCTTGTCACAGTTGACTGTCTGTGGGTCTCCACTGGCAGGTATGACCATGGCGCCACACCTGGAAGGCCACGATATTGCCTTCAATGCCTCCGACCGCAAATCTTGGAAGAAGTACGCCCGCTCCATGGATGAATATCTAAGGCGTGAGTGTGCGGCGCTCGGGAGGGCTTGGAGGAGTTAAAGCCAAACGGGCTAATCCTCCTCGGTACCTTTGTCCTGTATTCTCTTTGGTTCCCGCGCTGCATGTTGGGAAGGGAAGCCTCTTTGAATGCGGGGGTTTTCTTTCCACCTCTCCTCTTATTCATGCATTCAAGCTGACTTGGCAGGGAAAGGCAAAGGTTTGTTTATGCCCCCCCCCCTCTCCCTGCACCCCCCCCAGCGTACAACGATGCCGTGCAGGAAAGGAAGAACATCCGCTGCACGCACAACAGGTACTTCATGCAGGAGGACCTGGAGGACGACGGCGAGAGGAAAGCGTGCCAGTTCAAGAGGTCCTGGCTGGGGGACTGTTCGGGCCTGCAGGACCCCCACTACGGCTACTCGCAGGGGAGGCCTTGCATCCTCCTGCGAATGAATCGGGTAAGATGAGTTCTCGGGTGACGGGGGTTGTTTTGTGTTAGCACGTGCTCTGCAAACTCTGCTCGTAAAAATTCCCATACGCTGGAATAATGCATTTCGCACCGGTGCATGTAAAAAAAAAAATGCTGTCGAATCGACATACATCAGTATTTTTACTTGTTTTTCATAAATCACAAAAATAACTTTTTCAAAAGTGCCAAACTTTCAATCGTTGTAACGTTTTGAACCCTTTTCAAAGCTCAGATATTGTAATATTCATAATACAACGGGATTAGGGCCACATAATATTTAATGGCACGAGATTAAAAACTGTAATATTACAAGAAAAAAGTCATAATTTGACAAGAAAATTTTTTGTAATATGACTTTTGACCCAGGTCACACAAGTCCACGGTGATTACAGCTGTCTCAGACATTGCCCGAGATTTTGGGTACAAAGTCGTAAATTTGTGACAATACCGCCGCACATTTATGACAAAAAGCTACGCCAGTAAAGTTGCAGAAATAAAAGTTGGAACTTGACTTTACAGGCATTGCCTGAGACAGCTATGAGATGGGGGGTCTTATGCGGCGGGGGCGGACTACTAGAGAGTACCGCTGAGATGATCCAAGCTGATCTGTTTGTGCCCAACAATTCTTTCACACCCAAAGCTGTCCTTTCATCCCTTCCCGAAGGAGTCAGTCATTTCGCCTCTAACAGATAAACAAGGCGCCGCCACCTTGTTTTCAGGCGGGTCCACAACCATCAGACGTCTGAATGGGATACTAAAATACCGTTCGCAGGCGGACGCCCAAGTCCCTCGTATCCTAACGCTTGTCATTTGACACCACGAAAGAGCAAAACCACTCCTGTCTCCTCCTTTGGAGGATACATAAATTGCATCTTGCACCAAGCTCTCAGTCTAGCACTGCCCTATCTAGTCCCACCTATTCCCTGAGCAGGAACTGAGGAAGCCTGCTCGGATGAGAGGCGAAACATCTTGTAAGACAACCTGAACGGTCCAGTTGCGATCGACTGAATATCCTGACACAACAATGACCTGGAAGAATGGGAATATTTCCCACTGAAGTCGGATGAGCAGGAATGCTTTATATATATATTTATGTATATTTCTCCAAATCTTTCCAATGATTGAATGTTTGTTTGTTTTATCAGCAAGTATAATGTTGAAGAGATTCAGGAACAAGTGTGTGTATTGTTGTCAGTGATGACACCGTGTGTCCATATTTAGGTAGTGTCATTGAAATGTACTTTACTATACGATATACTGCGGTGTGAAAAACTATTTGCCCCCTCCCTGACTTTTTATTCTTTTGCATGTTTGTCACCCAAAATGTTTCTGATTGTCAAACACATTTTAATATTAGTCAAAGATAACACAAGTTAACACAAATTGCAGTTTTTAAATGAATGTTTTTATTATTTAGGGAGAAAACAATCCAAAGCCACATAGCCCTGTGTGAAAAAGTCATTGCCCCTGCACCTAATAACTGCTTGGGCACCCTTAGCAGCAATAACTGCAATCAAACGTTTGCCATAACTTGCAACAAGTCTTTTACACGCTCTGGAGGAATTTTGGCCCACTCATCTTTGCACAATTGTTGTCATTCAGCTTTATTTGAGGCTTTTCTAGCATGAAGCGCCTTCTTAAGGTCATGCCACAGCATCTCCATGGGATTCAGGTCAGGACTTTGACTAGGCCACTCCGACGTCTTCATTTGGTTTTTCTTCAGCCATTCAGAGGTGGATTTGCTGGTGTGTTTTGGGTCATTGTCCTGCTGCAGCACCCAAGATGGCTTTAGCTTGAGTTGACCAACAGATGGCCGGACCTTCTCCTTCAGGATTTTTTGCTAGACAGTAGAATTCATGCTTCCATCTATCCCAGCAAGCCTTCCAGGTCCTGAAGCAGCAAAACAAGCCCAGACCATCACACTACCACCACCATATTTGACTGTTGCTATGAAATGCTGTGTTACTTTTACGCCAGATGGAACGGGACACGCACCTTCCAAAAAGTTCTACTTTTGTCTCGTCAGTCCACAAGATCTTTTCCCAAAAGTCT
>QODF01000084.1:678880-776852 GCA_024372805.1 Oostethus manadensis | reverse complement strand
AAATGTTTTTGCTTGTAGATTCTTGGATACCTGCCTGGCCAAGGGAAACCAATAAATGTGACTTGCGGAGTGAAGGTCGGCCATCAATCAATCAATATATTCATCCATCAGTGAAAGTATCACGGTATCACATAGTGCTTTGAAAAAACACAACCACTAAGGAGACTACATGCATGGGATCTGAGGGCTTCTTTGATACTTAATGGATGAACCATAGTGTACACTATTGGTTGTCAAACATCGGTACTGTATGTGGTATGCAGGATTAGCGAACAAAAATATTATCACATCCATGTGGCTTATCCTCATTAGGGTTGCAGGTGCTATTACAATGGAAGAAAACAATGTAAAATAATCAGAATTGATGAAGAAATGGAACTTATTGTTGATGCAGACTTCTCATAAATACTGCCGAGATTACATTGAACAGCACGGGTCTCAAACTTGCGGCCCGTATTTTGTGGCCCCTACCTTAATATGAAACTTTTGTTAGTGCGGCCCTTGAGTTTTATGTGAACGGCACTTTTAACAGTGTTGTGCGCGGAGCTGACGACCCTACCAATCACGTTGGGGTATATGGCTCTCAGGGGCGTGACATTGACCTGGCTTGATGCAAGCGAAGAAGCATTTTTCAATGAGTGAGAAAGTCATTTTGAGATTATTTTTAGTTTTGCACACAACTTCTATACACCAGCGTCCTTGTTTATCTTATTTTGTGTTAAAAAATAAAAAAAGACATTTGATAAGATTGGATTTTTTTAAAAATTAATTTAAATTGACGACATGGCACGACATGTGCGCTGAGGCTAAGAGTCGGCCTCCAGCGGCCCCAAGGCAAGTTGAGTTTGAGACCCCATGTTCAATAGTGTTTCTCACCTTTTTTATCAAAGTGCTGGCACTCCCAACTTTATTTGGCCCCAAGGCGGGTTATTTGACAGGCACAATTTTGAAAGAAAAGCACAAACGGTAGGTCAGCAACATGGAAGGTGCTTTATTACAAGTAGACCAAACTTTCCCCTTCAATTTGGTAATAAATGTACATGCAGATTTAAAGCATAGCCTTAAAAGTGATGCTTCAACCCATTCAAAGGGAAGTATGCCAACATCAGACTGGAATAGAAGATATGTAGGATGATTACTTATCAGTACTGCTCATGAAACATTAGCAAAACGTGACAATATGGAATGTTGACCCCCAAATACTATAAAATTAGGGAATGAATTATGTAAAAAAAATTAAAAATGTATATGTTTGAGCTCGGAGGTTTGAGTTCAAACGTCTGAAGAGGTATGCCATGTAAAATGTTTGGGACCGACTGGGCTGGATGATGATTTCCATACATGATGGTATTTTCTTCCAGAAAGGACCACCGGAAGCCTTGGGAGAGTTACAGTTTTTCCCCAAGAGCATTTTTGACCTGAAGTACTACCCTTACTACGGGAAACTCCGACATGTAAGCGCCAGTTTTGGTTGATCCGTGTAAATGTTTGATTACCTTCATTTCTGCAAGATGTGGCTCCCTCAGGTGAACTACTCATCTCCCGTGGTGGCCGTGCGCTTTGCGGGAGTGCAGTACGACACTCACATCCAAGTGCAGTGCAAACTGAACGGCAAGGGCATCATCAACGACTCGCCCACCGACCGCTACCTTGGCGGTGTCACCTTCTCCTTGGAGGTGGGAGAGTAGGGCCTGCAGGATGGCTGGTTAGGTCTTTTTTTTTTTTTTTTTCATCATTTTTTTTGGTCTTCAGACCTTAACTTTACCACAACAAGCACAATTACACTCAGTTGCACATGTTTTGTGTTAATTACATATTAGTACATTTAATCCGACTAAGATATTTTTTTCTTGTCTATGCAAATCCAATTAAAACAGTTTGATGCATATATCCTGTATACATAAATGCTGCGTGTTAGAATACGGTTTTGAATGATAGTGTACTAATGCATGTATATTTGAAGGAATATCAATGAATGCACTGTACTTACATAAGGCAATAAGTGAAAATGTTTCATTTCCTCCCCCAGAAACAAGCCTCCTTTTATATATGGAACTTTTGAAAACACTACCTGTTGTCACTAACCCATCCTGAAACGTGCTACTAAAGCTGACGCCAATGTTGTATTTATTCCTGTCGTAGCTCTCGTAATAAACACAATGAGATGCATGCTCCGCTTGTGTGCCAAATTAAAAATGTTGGAGGAGGGCGTACCTTTAATCCTAATAAACAGCTTCTGTTCCTAACTGTTGTATCTTTAAAAAAACATACTCTCGGCATACTCTCCGGTGATAGCGAGCAAGGATGATGGTGTGTGGCTGGGAGGCAAGTCTCTTCTCAATGACCTTAGCGACCACTAGAAATTGTCCACTAGAGTGTGAATGTTTGTTCGTCTGCCCTGCGATTGACTGGCGACCAGTCCCGGGTGTACCCCGCCTCCCTCAAAGTCAGCTGGGGTAGGCTCCAGCACACCCGCCACCCTGATGAGGAAAAGCGGCATAGAAAATGGATGAATGGTTATTATTACACATTTCCAATTTTTGACAGCGCTCCTACATCCATCTTCTATGTTGCTTATCCTTGCAATTCACACCTGTGGACAAAGAACGTGCATGTTTTTTGGAATGTGGGAGATGATGATGCTCCCCTCGATTCAAGAAACAACCCAGTTGAGCTGTACCAATATCATCCGTCACTTTTTCTCTTGTCTTTTTGCTCATATTGGGACAGGGTTGTAAACCCGGGACATTTTTGTTTGTTTTGGGACCCCCAAAGTGGGGAAATTACACAGTGGTGTGAAAAACTATTTGCCCCCTTCGACTTTTTATTCTTTTGCATGTTTGTCACACGAAATGTTTTGAAATTTTAATATTAGTCAAAGATAACACAAGTAAACACAAAATGCAGTTTTGAAATGAATGTTTTTATTATTCAGGGAGAAAAAAATCCAAAGCCACATAGCCCTGTGTGAAAAAGTCATTGCCCCTGCACCTAATAACTGCTTGGGCACCCTTAGCAGCAATAACTGCAATCAAACGTTTGCCATAACTTGCAACAAGTCTTTTACACGCTCTGGAGGAATTTTGGCCCTCTCATCTTTGCACAATTGTTGTCATTCAGCTTTATTTGAGGCTTTTCTAGCATGAAGCGCCTTCTTAAGGTCATGCCACAGCATCTCCATGGGATTCAGGTCAGGACTTTGACTAGGCCACTCCGACGTCTTCATTTGGTTTTTCTTCAGCCATTCAGAGGTGGATTTGCTGGTGTGTTTTGGGTCATTGTCCTGCTGCAGCACCCAAGATGGCTTTAGCTTGAGTTGACCAACAGATGGCCGGACCTTCTCCTTCAGGATGTTTTGCTAGACAGTAGAATTCCTGCTTCCATCTATCCCAGCAAGCCTTCCAGGTCCTGAAGCAGCAAAACCAGCCCAGACCATCACACTACCACCACCATATTTGACTGTTGCTATGAAATGCTGTGTTACTTTTACGCCAGATGGAACGGGACACGCACCTTCCAAAAAGTTCTACTTTTGTCTCGTCAGTCCGCAAGATCTTTTCCCAAAAGTCTTGGCAGTCATCATTTTGTGTTCAATGATGTTCTCTTTGACTAATAGCAGAAACATTTAAGTGTGACAAAAAGTCATGAAGGGGGCAAATAGTTTTTCACACCACTGTATTGTAAAATACATCTTTCTGTGAACTCCAACTGCACTATGGAAGAGCTCAGGTTCTTTAACAGTTGTTCTGTCATAACATTACATTTCCTTGAGTGTGAAGTGCAGCCCTTACATGAACTTGGGGTCTACAAGAAAGCACTCCTGCGGACGGACAGATCAGGAGCAACTTCTGGTAACGCCACGTCATTTGTTATCATTTAGAACCGAGCTTGGGTAGGTGGGGTACGCCGAGCCCGTGGTACACCAATTGTCATAGCGGGTACGTGAGCAAAAATGAAAAACAATTAGCACCTCACACTCACAAATTACGAGTGCAGCTGAGTGACTCAGCGCGAAGAACTAGCAGGAAGCGGAAGGGACAGAGCAGGAAGTTGTGCATCATATGAACAAATACGTATGTTTTATGTTATTTCCTTTTAAGAGATGCTTATTGTTGAGACAGTTCCTACACTGGCCCCAAGCTCAGAAGCGGCTTGACCCGAGGAACCAGATAGTTGTAGCCCATCTCCAGGATGCGTCTGAATGTGGTGGTTTTTGTAGATTCCACTCTTTCTGGATCGGTGCCAGAATCCTGAATCTTTTGTGTGCTAATCTGCTGAAGCCCGAGGCCATCTCTTCCGCCGGTGCAGCTTCTCCTGCCTCATTTTTCCCTTCAGCTAGACTCTCCATTGATATGCAGTGATGAAGGCAAATACTGGAGATTGCCAAATCGTTTGCAAAGTACCATTTTCTTTTGAGTTTTGATGTGACGCTTTGTGTTTTCATGAAAAACAGAGGTGAATGATGTTTTCTTCACAGTATTAAATTTTTTAAACTCCTGTTTTTGTGGGTTTTATGAGCTGGAAGCCCAAATTGTTAAAAAAAAAAACCCAAATAAATACTTGAAATTGTTTCAATTGTGGGCCCTGAATTTATACTCTATGAAAGTTTAACCTTTTGAACCCATGATATTGTAATTTTTTGGAAAGGGTGTGTAATCATCAGTTACCATGCAAAATATGTATTAATATATATATAAAATGAGTGAACCCATTAATTATGTTCGGTATTTCAAGTTATTCAAGATAGAAAATGTTTTAAGTGTACAGGGGTAGGGGTGCATGGTTTAAGGTCAAACATCTGAAGGGGTACGCCAATGTCAAGTTTGCTCATGACTGCTCTAGAACCTTATTTAAGTGTTGCTGGCGTTGAGCCTCCCCCCCCCCAAACAGTGGTTTCTCAATACAGTTCCCATCATAAAAAAATGTTGGGAGATTTATTAATATGCATAAAAGTGTACCTGACACACTGGATGCGTATTTTCACAGAAATCTTGGACAGTCTTGAGGCGAGCTTCCTTTGCACTGCAGTCTACAACCTTTGAACTCACGTCACAAGACCTCTCACTGTGCACCAAATTAACAATGCTGACAAAAAAAACTAAAAAAAAAGGACAGCGCTACAAAACAAGAACCAAACTTTTATTGAATTCGACCCACCCTCCCCCTTTCGCCCCAACCGGTGTATTAAGACAAGCTCATCGCATGACATTCTTCCCGGGCAAAGCAATCCAACGGTGACTTAACGGAAAGGCACAAAACTGTCGGGCGGAGGGAGGGCACGGTTAGTGAGGATCAGACCGTAAAACTATCAACAAGTGTGTAGATGCGTCTGTTTAAAGCTCCAAAAAGATCCTCCAGTTGGGCAACTAAGCTTAAAACAAACTCACGTTTTGCAAAGTGTGGTTGCAGTGCTGGCAAAGTCTAAGTGTCCCTTTTCATGTCAATGGTGTGCATTTCAAGAAAATCGGCCACACAAGTCAGGGTGCTGTAGCTCGCATGGGCATTCCTTCATTCCTTCCTTGCAGGAGATTAATGTACATGTATAGGGCTCCCAGGTGGACATGCGGTCTTGACTCGTCTACAACTTAACAGTGCACCTTTTCAATGCACCGTTACATTAAGAGGGTCTGATTAGGGCATTTTCAAGGAAGACAACCAGCCAGCGCGGTTGCTAGGAAGGGATAAGCTCAGGGCGACATTTTGAAGTGGGGGAGGGAGGAAAAGGAGATGGTTTGGGAGGGGTGAGAAGCGGGGGCGAATTTATACAGACTGGTAGCCGGTGCGGCTCTTCCTCCGGCCATTCAGGTAAGAGATAAGCACGAGGACGATTAGGAAGCTGAGGGCCACGCCCACCGCTACGGGCACCAAAAAGCTCAAATCAGAGTCCAGGAAGCATTCCTCAGCTGATAGGCACACAAAGACACACACACACACACACAAGATAGCACAGGTTAGTGGTGGCTCCACGGCAACAAAAGAGGGCAGCAGGGAATGTTAAAAACCTTCATAGTGGTTAGAAGACGGCTGGAAATTCATCATCAGACAGAATTCAAGTTCATTTTTCTTATTTCATACAAACAGGCGGAAGGAGCAGGGGGATATAAAGGCGCTTTTGACATGTTGGGGGAAAAACCTGATAATGAAAAGCGCCATGACATGAATAAAGTGCCTGATAAAAACGTGATCACGCACAACAATGACAAGAATTCTTTAGAACCTGCAGCCAACAAACAGTCCCTCATTTTACCTTTTTATAAAACTTCAATATTAACACTTATACTGAGCTGGGGTGTCCAAAGTTTCCCACTGAGGGCCACATACTGGGAAAAAAAAGCACAGCTTTGTAATAGGAAAGGATTATTAGTGTGAACTTCTTTTTCCTAATTTCTCTTATTCATTTCCCAAATATTTCATGTGTGGGAAAACATTAAAAATGTCAAACATTTCATATTATTATGACTTGATTCTGGTAATAAGACTTTTTCCCTAGCCTAATTATCCAATATCGAAGACATTTACTAAAAATATATTCATACCCTTTTAACCTACTTTACTCTCTGCTACTAAAATGACATGTCATCCTATAACAGTTCATTCTTGTAAAATCAGACCAGACTTTTTGTCTTAACATTTTGACTTTTTTGTTCAAATTTGTTCCATTTCTGCTGTTTTTCTTTTCCAAATATTTCTAAGTGTAATTATGACTTTATTCCAAAAATATTGTCATAAAATTTTCCACAACCTAATTTTTCACCCTAAAACCATTTTATTTAAACTTTATGCTATTAAACTTACATCATTACTCATTTTACGTAACTCGCGTAAATCCTTTTCTCGTTAAGATTACTTTTTTCTCTTTGAATCTTAAAATGACTGCTGACTTTTCCCATTTTTGCAGTTTTTCCTCCTGTTAAATTTTATTTTTAGATGTGCCGCTGGGCAATATCAAAACCATCTGCAGGCCTCATTCTGGACACCCCTGGGTAGAGCCAACATTTTTGGTATTGTGTTTTTGTCGGTGTACTTGACATGTGTTGGTAGTGTTTTTTTGTGACATTTCGAGATATATTTTGTTTGACTACATTTATAATATATATAAATCTATTAAGCGGTCAAGATGTGGAAAAAAGTGTGTGCAAAATGGATGCCAATTATGAGACGCTAACTACGCTGGAACAAGCTTCTGTGGTATCCCTCATCCTTTCAAAGCGAACAAAATGGCCAACTAAGCTAGAATGTGCTTGTTTGATGTTTACTATCCAGGTATGAGTGATATCTCCCCGTTTAGGTTGGAAATCACATTCCCAAAATGTCAAAATCCCGCCATTAGTAAGGGGTCAAGATGCAGAATTAAAGAACAAGGCGGTGAAAAGAAAAGAGAAATCACGAGGTGTCTAAAAGGTGCCTAGAAAGACTCGTAACCGCTGGCCGCGTTTCTCTTTCTCCCGATGAAGTAGGCCAGCAGAACAATAAGAATGAGAACAAGCAGGGCAACTCCGACAGCTACGGGAACGAGGAAGCTCTCCGAGTCCGTCTGGCATTCCTCAGCTAGATGAGAGTGAAGAGAGCAAAGGTCAGCGTCTTCGGGAATAACAGTATGGAAGAGAGGATGGACTAAGGGAGCAAACAAGGGGCTAGGAGACTAAACAAATAAAAACATGTATACGCAAATGAGCCAGGACAGCAACACTTTTATTTGCATGAATCACCAGAAATATTAAAAAGATCAAGTCTGTGATAGCGTACAGATTCCCTTTGTTTATCATGTGCCACACAATCACAAAATCCATAAGCCAAATATTAGCTCATTAAAAAGGAATCAGGAATGCTTATACCGAGCAAAGGCACGATTATCACTGTAGCGGCTGATTTAGTGGGAAAATGTTGCTTCAAACAGGCCCAAAGCTGAGAAGATGAGCGGCGGTTGGTCAGAAGCTCCCGTTTGCATTGCTGCCATTGCTCTAACGCACACATACACACTAAGTTCTGGATGAGCAACATTTGTGAATGCTAAAAATACAAAAAAGTCAAATGAGTTATTGCTGCCCCAGTTTAAACACACAAAGGAGTATTAGGCCTAAAAAGCACTAATAATGAGAATAAAGTTGAAATAGTTGTACATTTTTCTCTGGAACTAACCTCCAAAATCATCTTTAATGTTTTCAGACAATAAAAATGTGAATATGAGGAGGAAAAGGGTCTTAACTACAACATTTCTTATTTTCCATTCTTATTCTCACACAATTCTGAAAACCGTATTCTCACAATATAAATTCGGTTCTGGTAATATTCTCTCTATAAACTCATACTCAGAATTTTATTGCAATGTTACGGCTCCTTTCTCTTTACGACTTGTATTTTTACAACGCTTTTATGACTTGTTCCCGTAAATGCGTACAAATGCGCTATTGTGACTTTATGACTTTGTAACATTGCGATCTTTTCTCCCTGTCTGTTTTTCTCTCGCATCTGATGTTGTTATTCCAGTATTTTTATGACTTTTTTCCTCGTAATCTTCGTCTGGTTAGTTCCCGTGACTTTGACCTTTAGCTTAGTACAACTTTATTCTCTGAACGTAACTTTTTTTCTTGTAATTGTGTTTTTTCTTGTAACTTTACAACTAATTTGGGATCATTTCACTTGTCTTTTATGCGCTCGCGCTAATACTCCTTCGTAGGACCAAAACAAAAGCGCAACACACACACACAAGTGTCACGCTGGCTTATTATAGTTGCAAAAAAACAACAAGAAAAAACACACAAGCTGCTGTTCTCCTGAGGTTCTGATAGTGCTGCCTCATTGATTGATAAGGATGCTTTCACACCAACATTTTTGGTTCGGGTGCAACATAAAACGCCCCTTAGTTCATTATAGCTCAGGGCATGTTCGCACGAGCAATGTAGGAACAAAAAGGGGATTTTTACATTTCCCTTTGTGACCGAAAAGTTTGATGTAATTCCAATTCATCTCAATTAAATCCCATCTGATGAGAAAAATCATAGGAATGGCCACGTTGAATAAACCAGAACAGCGCTACGGCTTCACCGTGAAAAGTGGTGGGTAAACGCACCCTCCGTTTGTGTGTCGCTGTGTCTGAAACTGCTACGACACTCAAATAAGATTAATGCAACACTTGCAGTCACATGACCACGTAACATATTAACCTGACTGCAGCCTTCAGAGCCTGGAACACAGCACATTATCATCATCATGTGAGTTTCCAATTACAAATTGCAAAGAAAAACAAGGTAAAATAGCATCTTAGTGCATTTACATGAAAATCTCTCTTTAATCGAAGTATCCACACAATGGCTTCCCTTTTCAGAACCGAGTGTTTTGCACATTTCTGGAAAACACTTCTTTAAATTGACGTGTGCAAGTGTCCGCAGACCCTTTTAGCAGCAAACGCTGTGATGTGTTTCAGCAGTTTTGATTGTTTGATTTTTCTCAGCTCAACACATCAAAACGTCCTCTGAGGGGTTGGGGGGGGACTAAAAGGTCTGTCAGACGTTCTAAAACACAAATCTAATGTTGCTCCCGCTCTGCAGGGGCCAACATTGGCTAATGCTTTCACCCTTTGTTTATGACTGTTCTTGCAAAGACGGCTGCCTCACTACCCTCTTTTTTTTAGATTGTAGTGAAAGATTTGCAAACAAATTATTTATCATCTTCAATCTAATGGATTATGGGGATGTTAAACAAAAAATAAAGCAAGAAAATGTCAAATAAAATGTGCAAAAAGATGAAATCATGTAAAATGAAACCAAAAAAAGTGTCTGCAGAGCAAATGCAAGATCTTGGTTATTAAACATGCCAACTAATTATGTTTTTAGTCTGGTGCTTCTCAATTATTTTCTGTCATGCCCCCCCAAGAGGCCAGATATTTTCAGCCTTTTGAAATACTAATGAGAAGCTGATAATATCTATTTATCTGTACTGAACAGGGTGAACTTGAAATGGAAACCCAGGAAATTAAGCATACAAGCGTTTGAGTCAAATTGCATGCTGAGTATGATAAATATGACAGTCCATCGCGTCCGCCAGGGAGGCCCCGCCCCACTACTTGAAAAGTACTGCTTTAAGTCTGATTACATTATATTTGACATGGATGTAGATTTTGCATTTGCTCCTTCACAAAAAATATTGGAGAACAATGAACAACAAAAAACAACAAAACAAAAATGGGGCATAGAGAAGTTTGGTCCTTGGAAAAAAAAAAAAAACATTGTCCCTGCAGACTCAGAAATGCTCTTTGTGCAACATCTCTTAACGACTAACTTATTTGACAGGTGTAAGAAAACACATTTCTGAAGTGGTCTAAATTGTCAAGAGCCAATTGAGTTCATTGCACGTGAATCAAGGACCAAGCTTCCCTGCCATATTCCATGAGTGATCCGCAAAGTGGCTTCTCAAAGGGTCTGATATCCAACATAAGTCTTTCTTCGACCAATTATGTAAGCGATCACTACAATGACAATCAAGCCAGCCAGAGCAGCGCCAACAATGATTGGGATTAGGATGTTGGTGTCATCCAAAGGACACTCATGGGCTGCAGATGAAAAGAGAGTCAATCAGTGAGCGTCACAGACTTTTGTCCCTTATCCACTGCGTGGTACCTACTCATCTCACCCGGACTCGACTCGCCATTTTAAATCTGCAAAATGTCACCATGTACTAGAAAAAGTATTCATCAAATTTTATTATTTCAACATTTCTAGCATCAGGCAAGTCTGGCTTCCACGGGTGCTAAAGCTCTGGATGCTGCAGTATTGCACTCCACAGTCTCTACTTTGGTGCAGCAGCCCATTCTTGCTGCCCTCAAGTCTCCCACTGGATAAAGCACTCAATGCTGTGTGTTGTAACAGCTTCCCAAGGTACTATTTTATCATGGAATAGTTAAACCCAGGCAAGCAGAGCCGAGTAGAGCTGAGCCAGTACTGTGCGATGGAAATTTCCATCCATCCATCCATTTTCTAGACCGCTTATCCTCATTAGGGTCGATGGAAATTAATGGCACCAAAATGTTGCTAATGAATGCAGGACAATTTTGTCATTTATATCAATCTGACAGATGAAATATGACAAATTAAACAATGACAACATGATGGGCCCATGATTGAATATTGTACATAATAATGTCAAATATACCTGAAAGGTCATTTTATCAACACATTGTATACTTACTGGAAATTATACAAGAGTCATGTAAAAATCCATACTCCCACAATTCATTTACACATAATTTTGATTGGATTTTTATACTTGTGATTTTTTTGTGTGCATACCTTTTACAATATATTTTAAATTTGCACATTAATGATAATATAACGGTATGTATCACTTTTTACAATTACTTTTCCTCCTTACATTATTTAACACAGGGAGAGCAGAATTATTAGGCAAGTTGTATTTTTGAGGATTCATTTTAATATTGAACAACAACCAATAATTAATTCACTAATATCAAAGCTGAATCTTTTTGAACAGTTTAGTTTGTTTTTAGTTTTAGCTATTTTAGGACGATATCCGTGTGTGCAGGTGACTATTACTGTGCATAATTATTAGGCAACTTAAATATATACCCATTTCATTATTTATTTTCACCAGTGAAACCAATATAACATCTCAACATTCACAAATAAAAATTTCTGACATTCAAAAAAAAAATTAATCAGTGACCAATATAGCCACCTTTCTTTGCAGAAACACTCAAAAGCCTGCCATCCATGGATTCTGTCAGTGTTTTGATCTGTTCACCATCAACATTGCGTGCAGCAGCAACCACAGCCTCCCAGACACTGTTCAGAGAGGTGTACTGTTTTCCCTCCTTGTAAATTTCACGTTTGATGATGGACCACAGGTTCTCTATGGGGTTCAGATCAGGTGAACAAGGAGGCTATGTCGTTAGTTTTTCTTCTTTTAGACCCTTTCTTGCCAGCCACGCTGTGGAGTACTTGGATGTGTGTGATGGAGCATTGTCCTGCATGAAAATCATGTTTTTCTTGAAGGGTGCAGACTTCTTCCTGTACCACTTCTTGAAGAAGATGTCTTCTTGAAACTGGTAGTAGGACTGGGAGTTGAGCTTGACTCCATCCTTAACCCGAAAAGGCCCCACAAGCTCATTTTTGATGATACCAGCCCAAACCAGTACTCCACCTCCACCTTGCTGGCGTCTGAGTCGGACTGGAGCTCTCTGCCCTTTACCGATCCTGCCACGAGCCCATCCATCATGCCCAACAAGACTCACTCTCATTTCATCAGTCCATTAAACTTTAGAACAATCTGTCTTCAGATACTTCTTGGCCCAGTCTTAATGTTTCATCTTGTGTGTCTTGTTCAGTGGTGGTCGTTTTTCAGCCCTTTCTACCTTGGCCACGTCTCTAGTATTGCACCCCTTGTGCTTTTGGGAACTCCAGTGATGTTGCAGCTCTGAAATATGGCAAAACCGGTGGCAAGTGGCATCTTGGCAGCTGCACGCTTGACTTTTCTCAGTTCATCGGCAGTTATTTTGCGCTTTGGTTTATCCACACGCTTCTTGCGACACTGTTGACTATTGTGAATGAAACGCTTGATTGTTCGATGATCACGATTCAGAAGCTTGGCAATTTTAAGAGTGCTGCATCCCTCTGCAAGATATCTCACTATTGTTGACTTTTCGGAGCCTGTCAAGTCCTTCTTTTGACCCATTTTGCCAAAGGAAAGGAAGTTGCCTAATAATTATGCACACCTGATATAGGGTGTTGATGTCATTAGACCACACCCCTTCCCATTACAGAGATGCACATCCCTAATATGCTTAGTTGGTAGTAGGCTTTCAAGCCTATACAGCTTGGAGTAAGACAACATGCTTAAAGAGGACGATGTGGTCAAAATAATCATTTGCCTAATATTTCTGCACTCCCTGTATAAATGTACTACGGGATACACAATGAACTTGCATTGTAATGTTATGATTGTTATTGTGGTTGTAGTTAGTGGTGGTGCAATATCTGTTAACCAAAAGCTAATGTTAATATTAAAAGGCAGCTCTTGTATTAAATCTCTTTAGATGTCGATATATTCATACAATATTATAATATGTCTAATTAATTTTGTAAATTTCTTCTTTTAACCAGAAGGGGGTATTGTAACGTTAAGCGGAAATCCACAAATGTGGCTAAACAACCAAGGATAACAATAGAAGAAAGTACCTGTGCTGAAAAGGCCCTTCTTCACACCAAAGGGCTGCACCTGCAGGTCAAACGTGAAGACACTGAGCTGGCTGGTGATGGTGTAGTTCTGCTCCTTGTTGCACATGTATGAGCTGCCCACAGATGCCTCCCACAGGTCCAGGCTGCTGTTACCCTCAGAGAACACAGCACCTTGAAAAGAAACGTAGACCACACATTAGCGCTCCTCCTCTTTTAACATATATGCTATAACTTGGATTACCAGAACTCAGTTTTGCGGTGACATTCACTCCTTGGAGGCGGAATTTGTTGGTGTCCTGTCAAGAGGCAACAAAGCACATGTGAAGGGGATGAGACATCAACTTGGAACAACAGTGGAACCCGTTTAGACCCCTATGAGGACTAAAGCAAGTTCTGACCCACCATGTTAAGTCGGCACTGACATACATGATTGAGCATTTTTTGAGAATTTCAGCCCCCAAGGGTTCATTTCTATGAAAAATTGGGTTAGGTTTTTTGGTGGTATAGTATTGTAAACTTGCTTGATATCGCACAGCAGCGTCAAAGTTACTCAGCATTGAAATGTGCAGTGACTTTGTCCAGTGCAAAGTAGGTTTCAAAATAAAAGCATGGCAGTAAGAACCAGAAATCTCCCACAGCAACTAACAAAATGCTATTCATCCATTTTCTATACTGCTTGTCCTAACAACAAAATGCGGCCATTTAATATCAGTATTGTCCAAAGGGCCCTGAACAATAGCACAAACTCTATAAATGAGGACTGCTGTTGGCCAATTTTTTTTTTATTCTGTAGCAAATTGAACAAATTGTTAAATTTTTATTTGTATATAGTTTTTATTTGTATTTATAAATAATTATGAGTACTCACATTGTTGAATGCAAACGTGATATTCATAGCGTCAGAGACCAACATTAGCTCGCTGCGGTTGCTGCCACACGATCCAGACACAGTGGTCCCGTTGGGGTCCAGGTTGATCTCTTGATACTTCTAAAGCAGGGGGGTACCCAATCATTAAATGTCTCCATTCCCAAAAGTGTTTTTAGAAGGATCACACAAACCTCTCCTTGCTTGACGCCGATTCGTAGGCCGAAGTTTGCCAACAAGCAGGCTGTGCTGTTCTTGTCCGGTTTGATGCTGTAATTCCCGGTGGAGGGTGTCGGGAGGGTTGGGGTGGGTGGTGTTGGTGGGGCAGAGGTGGTGTTGGGTGAGGTGGGAGCAGGGGTGGGCAGATCAGCAGCACAGGTGGTCACTGCGAGGCGGAGAAGAGAGGGAGGTGAATGCTTTTAACACTCGGGAGGAAGTCATTTCTACCGCAATGGATTCCCTCTCCTGTTCCTCACTGGCCGCACTCACACTGAGCATTCGTGCCTTGGGCTGTTTACATGTCCCATCACTTCTTGTTTTACAGCAATTTCTCTGTGTGAAATATTTTTAGACTTATTTGGAGTTATTCAGATTATTTTGTGCTAGGTTTTCAGTGTCATTAATTAAATGATAGTCTATTCTGCTGTATTATTTTCACCCTTATTTGGAGTAGTTATGTTGCATAAGGTTGACACTGTCAATTAGTTGAGAGAGGAGCGTATGAATTAAAAGTCACGTCTTTGTTACGTACACAAATGTAGTTGTGGTTGAGCGAGCGTGTTGTGGGTTTACTTTTGGATCATTTTCTGTCTTTGTATTTTATTTGTATTGTAAATTGTGTCAGTTACCATTAAATCATTCGTAAGGTGCTGTCACATTCGTGTTGCAGCTGTGTGTGCATGGAATTGCGCCGCGCATGAGACCTCTTCCAATTGTGCCTAGGCTGGGTGAAATTGAGTGTGCTTTCGCGTACATTTTTTGCCTTAAGCACAAAAAGATTGCCCTATGGTAAGTACACCTTAAGACCAAGTGAGGCTCTTACTGTTCTTGCTCTGTGTGCCGTTGCTGATGAAAGCCTGGATGAGCACGTTCCACAGGGTTTGATTGACCGACTCAGCCTGAATGGTCTCTTTGCTGTTGCAGGAGTAGCAGGTGTCCATGCCGATGTCGGCGATGTCAGGCTTCACGATCACAGAAACAGTTTCTGAAGAAAAAAAAGTCGTAGGATAAAAAAAAAAAAAAGTCATTTTATTGTGGAGCAAAAGTGAAACAACAGAGAAGCAACGTTGTTCTTTTTTTGGATAAAAGTGGAACTAGTTGTCATTCTGGTCCATTTCAGCTCTGATTGGACTGCAGCCAACACAAAGGGACCACGGCATCAAAAATCAAGCGGTTTTATTCAGAATGGGCACTTTAAGCAAAGACAAGCGAAATAAGAGCAGTTCAAGATTGTTGGTTAGCTTTAGATTGGTTGGAAAATCTGTGGGGTGACCTGAACGGAGCTATGGACAAGAAATGACCTTGCAATCTGACAAGTCTTATGCAGGGGAGAGTAGGCAAATACAAGCCAAATGTGACTTAATGTTTGGGGAAAAAAGGGCATTTCGTATTTTAGATATTTGCCCTTTGATTTTCATTATTAGCCCTCCAAAACCATCTGGAAAAGCTGCTGTTTAAAGAGGGGTATGTTCACTTTTTATGTCCATTGTAGAAAGTCAATATTTTGTAATAGTTGTTAGAGCACCTGTGCGCTATTTGCACTTGCCAAAAAGCTTTTAACTAATTCTAAGGTCAAACAGGCTGCCCTAAACTGGGCATGTCATATTGCTTATGAGCTAATAACACTTTACGTGTCTGGTGAGATGTAGCTTGTGCTAAAAGTCTCCAAGTAGTTGCACATTTCTTGCTATTAGCTTGGTGTCTAATGTAATAATGTATGGCAGAAAATCAGCGCAGCTAAGCAAAGTGACCAGATAGTTTGTAAACTTCAAAAAATAAAATATATCTAAGTGGCCCCGAATCCTTCTATTTTTCTATATGCGGTTTGAACACCCTAAGGCTTAGGTATTTTAGGTTTTGGAAAGAAAATGAACCTGCTAGAAACAAACTATAGGAAAAATGCAAAGCATCTTGTGGCTATATCAACAGCGTCTCTGCTAGTATGCAACCAAGTATGACATGATTTTACCACAATTGCAAAAAGACAACAATGAATTACCAATCCATGGCTCCAGATTTTGACCAAATATAAAATATTAAACATGGGGAGTAATTTTTTCCATCTACTCATGCATGTGCAACCAGATAAAAAGTGTGTGTCTAGTAATGCGTTGACAAGGAACGCACTTTACCCATTTTACCGTAGGAATGAAATCTAGTAGCCTATCAATGTCATCGTTGCTCACGTTTCAGTCTCATTGTTATCAGGAAAGATATTCACGATCATTTTCCCCCGTTTAGATCTGATGTGTTGTATGCTTGTCTGTTGCCCTCGTCTCCCGCTTCCAAACAGGCAGGAAGAGAGTTCAATCTCTGCAATGGTTTTGGCACATTGGAGCATTTGTTCTGTAGAACAATGGCAGGCGTGAAGGGAGTGAGCTCTTTAGTAATAGTCTGTCTCAGGGGGTGGTAGCACACGGGGTGCAGAAGAGTGTAAGATAGTAGATATTTAGATTACAATATATCAACATATATATTTTTATTATATATTAATATTTTTGTTGCTGACCAACTTCTGCTCCATACTTCAGCCTAAAGTTGCCAGTAAGTTATAAACAGACATTAACCGGCTAAGACTCGGTATTTGAGTTATAATGTATATAATGTCACAAATGAGGCCTTCCAAAAGCTAGAGGGCGAAACGTTTGGTTAGAGAACACAGTCGCCATTTATTGTGTAAGTATTTATCAGTAATACAATGAAATTGAGAGAAAAAGGGGATATTTACTTTGCATGTTGATTTCAGAGTGCGCTCCTAATTTTTCTGTTTGTGCTCTTAACATTTGAAGTTAGGGGCCAACGTGCTCCGAGGAAAAAAATTTAAGTCTGTAGCCCTGCATAGCCGTTCGGTTAATATGGCCATTCTTAATACCAAAGGCTGGTAAAGCAGCAGCTAACTAAAGCGAGATGGAAGCATTACCGTTTGACACAGACTTAGGGAAGATGGTGGAGTCGCTGAGGCTGTAGGAGAACGTGATGAAGTCGGCCTGGTACACGTTCCCTTTGACGGTGAAGTTTGCACTCCAGGAGTGGCCCGCTCCGAAGTTGAGCTTCAAGGTGGAGTTGGTTTCCTCGCATTTACTGCTGTTTGACATGACGTTGGTGGGGAGCTCAAACTGCACTGTATTGCTCTGACAGGGAGAAACAAAGTATTAGTAGTAATAGTAATGGTACAGTGGAACCTGCTTCAGTCAGTCCCGCTTATGCCAACAATTTGTCTATGTCTTGTCTACCGTGTTGTTGTTATTCCTATCTACTAAATGCCTGTTTAAGTTGGCTTCAATCGCACTGTGGTTGAGTGGTTGGCCACACAGGCAGGTTATCTGGAAAACTTGGGTTCAAATCGCCGATCGGCATCTATGTGGAGTTTGCATGTTCTCCCCCTGCATGCGTGAGGGGAGAAAAACATGCATGTAAAGTTGGTTTAAAACAGTGTGAATGGTTGTTGGTCAATATGTATCCTGTCTCTCGCCTAAAGGCAGCTGGGGGGGCAGGTTCCAGCCTAACCCCCTTGACCCTAGTAAGGATAAGCTGCGTAGAAAATGGATGAATTGAAGTTGGCATCAATATAAAAGGTGGATCGATTTTGTCCACCTCTATAAAAGACAGAAAAATTCTGGTACTCATTTGCTACTCTATGTTGCCAACAAAACCAGTTTGCCTTCATACCGTTTATATTGATTTGGTCCGTCTAACCGATTACTCACTTAATTCACACACGCTTCAAGACTAAAACAATGTATCTTGAGTTGCAGCCCTATTACACATTATTAAAACATGCACACAGTTCCTGTTCAGTACAAGTAAGCCTGCAGATAAACTGGTAAAATCCATGTTAATACTGCTAACAAAATGCACCCATTATTATTAGTTTTTGGCCACCATATTATATAGTATTAAGAAAATTTAATTTATTATTACATTTTTTGGCCACCATATTATATAGTATTAAGAAAATGTAATTTAATTAAAATTAAATAAAGAACATTTAATTTAATTATTATTACACTTTTTGGCCTCCATATTATATAGTATTAAGAAAATTTAATTTAATTAAAATTAAATAAAGAACATTTATTTAATTATAACATTTTCTGGCCTCCATATTATATAGTATTAAGAAAATTTAATTGTATTAAAATTAAAGAACAAAATATTACATGAAATACAATTATGCAACAAAATCCAGTAGGCTCAAAAAACGGGCATTATCATTGCCCATTCTAGTAAGTAAATTCCAAGCACTGGCCAGTTTTGTTTTCGATATTAGTTATGTTGACATCAATCAGCCATTGCGAGGGGATTTCGACACAAACAGGTCACATGGTAGACTTTGTTTATTTTTGTCCAAGAGTTCACCAGTGAATAAAACCTCTGCACCGTGACAGGCCAACCACCAGGAAACATCAACAAGCTAAACGCGGAGTTGCAAGCACCTTGCCAGAAACTCCCACCACCACTTCACTTTAAAGAGTCGTCCACCTATCCGCCTTGCAACGTGATAGCGCGACGCCGCGTTCTCAACCCGAGCCTACAAACTCACCTTATTGTCAGAGGCCTCGTACGAAACGGAGAAGTTGACCGTAAGATTGGCGTAAAGGCACAACTTGCCATTTTCGTCCTGCACCATCACCTCTGTGCCAAGCGACGGCTGGATTACTAAGAAGATGCACAAAGGAAACATCTCAGTGGAGTGGTTGTCAGTAAAGAAAGGCATACATACAATGTTCTCCCTCGAGTTTGTTCATTGGTCACACGTCGGCCAGCCTGACCAATCTCCGCTGGGATCCCCGCCGGTTTTGCTTTGAGGCGACACCTCCGTTCTCACCTTTTACCGACGCCACAATCTCCGCACGTCAGTACATCAGCGCCCCTAAAGGCTGCCTTTACAAAGGCTATCCTTTTGAAGTTGCACAAGTGTCGCGTGTAGTATGGCGGTTGTCAAACTAAATGCTAAGGGGTTTCCAACGGAACAGAGTTCTACCACCGTGTGAAAGGAATGTGGGTTAAAGTCAAACAGGCGACCTTACCAGTACAGCAGACTGGTTCGAATCAAATGTATAGATGCAATTATGGTACTTTATGGCCTTTTGGTTGACTTTAAAAGGCGCCAGCGAGGCTAACATGTCAACGATTAATAACAACATGGCTTAGAACAAAAACGCGACATTCGATTAATTTGTTTGGGTGATTAGTTGCGACTAAAAAGGCGACGTTCGACGCTGGGTGATTAGTTGCGACTAAAAAGGCGACGTTTTAAGGATTATTTTGCGTCATTCCCGAAGCGTAGCTGCCCGAAATACGTCACTAGCTTACAATGCTAAGTGCGCGACATCACCGTCCTTCCGCTGTAAACAACCGAACAAAGCTAACGGCTACCCCGCCGCGGAGGTCGACGCCTTTTAATCGCCATTCGGACAATTGCAAAACCATTTTGTTCAACGTACCACTTGCGCGAGCTCGGGGTTTCGCCCAACATGAATACAAAAACTTTTAGCTTTCCGAAGCTAGCTTTAGCCTGCCGAGAGGCTAAAGTGACGTCGTCAAAGCGCTACCATGAAAGCAGCTTTTCAGTCATGTCATTGATAAATTCGCCTTCAAAACCAATTTTCATTCGCATTATAAATGTAATACACAAACACAGAATCGCAATTTCAACATTTTGTCCGGATCTGTACGTTGTTGACGCCGACTGTATTAGCATCGAAGCTAACCGCGCTAGCAAAAGCCCGCTAAGCTGCCTTGATGCCAAACTCGACGGCCGATGTTGGCTTCATTGTGGTCTTTTCTAAACATGCCCGCTCCGAAAGAAGATGCATTTGCACAACAAGAGTCGCTTTGCGTGCAATTGCAACCACACGGGGCCGACGCGGGGGTCCCAGTTGCCTCTCGTCGTAGGTTCCAGACCCCCCTCGGTGTCGTTACAATTTCTAAAGGAAAAATAAAAACTTACCGCATCCAAATGCAAGAAGTAGCGCCGAGTACCGCAACATAATGGCCAGGAGGGGACGAGCAAAGGAGCCAAACGGCGGCCGTCGAGGACGAAGGCGGCTGACGAGCTGCGGACTGGACGAGGAAATGCAAGTCACATAAAAAGTCATATGACTTAAAGGCCAACGTATCGCAACGTGGGCTCCAGGAATCCGCTTCCAGGACCTTTTTCACGCCTTGCCGAAGCCCTGAGGTCACCTTATCCGGAAAAACGATCAACGGAAATAAACTCTTGATTGAAAGTTTTTAATCATAAGCAATGAGCCTAACATGTTTGTACAAACAAAAGGTGTGTTTATTCAAAGTTCCCCATCGTCTCACTTCCTGCAAGCCCCAAAGAACTCTTTAGTGTGTTAAATGGGAGGAAAACAAGAATACGGAAACCGGTGACCAGATAGTGACGTTGTGCTTTTGGCATCTAAAAGGGGTAAACAAACATACTATATCATGGGCTGTAAGATGGTTAACATTTTAGGTCATGTAAATTAATTGTACCAACAAAAAAAAAAAAAGAAAACCTGAAGCTTGATGGGGTAGCAGCTTGAATAAAGAAGTGCTCCTTTGTTTCTTTTTTGGCGCAGTTATCTGCTTTGTGCTGCGGCATTTCAACACCACACATGCAGTCCAAGTCTCTTATTTGACAGTGGCTGAAGACGTTTGTCTTCTAACTTGTGGAAGTGTGCCAGCATTTAGCACTAGCAGTTGCCAGTGAACAGAAAAGGTGACTGTAACAACAGAGCGTATCACGTCAAACTGTGGACAAAAAAGGTTCAAAAATAAATATCTTCCCTCGCCATAAAAAAAAAACAACAACAAAGTGTGTGTCCTTTGTCCAGAGGCGCGCAATGAACTCAGAGGCACTGGGAAATATGGACATATGCTTTCAATGGACGCCCGGTCCACAGAATCCACGAGTCCACAAACAACCTCCTGTGGAGCGGCATCCATTCAGCTTGTCCGTGGCCGGGTTGAAGATGACGATGTTTACATCCACCGGGGCGAAAAAAAGGTTTTTCGGCCCGCCGTGACCCTCTGAATCTTTCAATCACTGTCACTCTTTTTGTTCTCTAAGCCACATAGTTGTACTGATTGGCGTTCTCCTTGTCCCGCTCCATATAGTCCCTGTCAATAAGAGACTCTATCCTCTTCTTCAGGTCAGCAGGCTAGTGGGAGACGGGGAAGAGAAGAATGAATGGCATGTACACACAAACATTTTGTACATGCAGTATGTTACAAAAGCCATAAGGGACTTTACTACAGAAATGAACCTCCTTTAGAGTAGTCAGCGTGCAGCTTGCATAGCAGTATAGATTTAAGAGTCAATACACTGTCATTATTGACAAAATAGTCGGCAACACAAGTGAGCACATCTGATAGCGAGCATGTCCAAATTGTGTCTGGTGCAATTATGTAGTCTGAGGACCATTGCTGTCTAGCACTGCCTTGACGCCCTGCACTTGCTCCTCCATCTTCCTTCCTTTCTTCGATAGCGCAGTGGTTCCCAAACTTTTTAGTCGCATGTCCTTCAGACATTTGACGTGAGGCCAAGAGCCCCCTCCACACTAAAAAAAATAACCTTTTTATTTTAATTATTTGGAAATATTGATCAATTAATTGATTATTGAATAATAATTAATTGATTCGTTAATGTATAGAAATTCAGGGGTAAAAAAAATATATGCATGGTCACATTTTATTAAAGTTTCACATGAGCACTGAAATAAATATGTAATCATTGTAATCGTCACCAATCATTCGCCGTTTGAATGGCTTGAATTTGAGCCACTCAAGTCTGCATATTAATTTATTACCAAATTGAAGTTGAATGTTTAACATAATAAAGCAGTATCGAAACTGAAAGCATTCACGTGCACTCGTGATTGTGAGTGTTAGGCGCAAATTGATTTTCATTTTGATTCACATACCCTCAATCACCCCACTTTGGGAACCTAGGTTCTAGAGGATGTCTCACAGGTGCTCTATTTTTAAGGTTCAGGTCTGGAGTAGACTTAACAGTACTTGGCCTCCTCAGCAAGATACGTGTCATCTTGGAGGTGCGTTTGGGCACCTTATGTTGGAAAAGTGCTATGTGGCCCAGTTTTCCAAAGCAGAGGATCACGCTCTGCTTTACTGTCACTGTTCCCCTTAATGAACCACAGCTCCCTATTGCTGGTAGTACTCATGCAGTCACAGACCATGACTCCATCACGTGGTTGGAGAGACTGTTGCCAGCTATTATATATACAGTTCACTGACTATATCCAAGTTTCAGTCCCATGAGAAGCTATACATGCTGGAATGTAAGGGTACTGAACGCTGCCAATCACCTTGACGGGAAACTTGAGCTGGTTGTACACCTCAGACATCAGAAGGTTATGGCTCAGAGTCTTTCGCATCTTCATGATCCGCACAATGGCGGCATCAATCTGATACTGTCGATCCTGGAAGACCCTCTCGGTAGTGCTAGCTTGTTCCTCCACCTGCAGGGAACCTGCAAGATTATCCTCCACCAAGACGACACAGAGTGTAAAAAACAAAGTTATACCGTTTCTTTCATCTGAATCTGGTTGATTTTGATGCGGAAAAGCCTGTGTTTGAATTCGTCGTTGCACGAGAACTTGTCACCATCCTCCACATCTTTGCTTTTGGGGATCTTGGTGAGGACGCGCGCTTTGCCGCATGCCAGAGACTGCAGAGTGCGACGCAGTTCGCTGTCCTCTGTGGAGAAGAATGATGTATCACCCGTTTGACGAGGAGAAGGTAGCAATAGGCGATTGGCATGACTATATGTACCAATTCCTGTGGCCAGTTTGATCTCCTCCAAGGTGAACTCCTCGCCTTCGTTAAACATCAGCAGCACTAGTGTTTGGAAAAGTGACACCTGCAGCTCCTTCTTGCCCTGGTGTCATAAACTCAACATTCTTTATATGTCACAAGAGGAAGTGCATCAGAGTATCAGACAAATAAACCACCCACCTCTTTAAATTCCGCTTTTAAGACACAATGGCCAAGCGTCGACTGCCACTGCAGCTTCCTGCCGCTGTGTTTGCCCAGGTAGAAGGTCTTGAAGATCTCCTGCAGCCGCACCATCTGGACACACATAAAGGGCGGCATTTCAGGGCAACACTTGGCAGATTTATGACACGTCAGGTTATTCAAATATATGTGTGAAAATATTTGCCCTCACCTCGGGAGGCAGGTGCACTTCCATGGGGATGTATGTGGGCCAGTAACCCATAGTGAGGATGTTCACCGTCAGCTCAATGTTACCGGGAATGTTTTGGCACTGCATATACTGAAAGACAGGAGATATTGCCTCATCATAAGACACGCACTGGTGTATGTGCACGCACTGCATAGTATATTGCATGCACTGGTATTCCTGTGGTTTAGTCGGAAATGTGGCAGTAATCCTCCATCACCATTCTTTTTTAACCCTACTTCTTTTATTGTGCACAGTTTAGTCTTTTGTGTTTATAAGGGTAGGTCTGCATAATGGTTCAAAGTCTCTAGGTCAGAGGTCACCAATTCGTTAATCGCGAGCTAACGGTCGATTTTTATAATGTAGACAGTCGATCGCAAGAATATTACAAAACACAAATTTTATTACATCAGTTCCCTCCCAGAGCGTGACCAACAGCAACGCATTTTGACCACTGAACTTGTCCGACCACACGTCCATCACCGCTGTCCAGACACGCAACCTGGAAGCTCCAGCTAGGAGCCCAGTACCCAAAACCCGGACCTATTAGCACACATACAACGGATCGCCTAGTCAGGCAAGCAGAGGTTAAGCAAAGGTGAGTGAGTGACAAGAGTGCGGCAATGTGCACACGTCAGTAATTAATGCACGTTAATATGGCTCCAAATCTGCCTTTGCTACCTCAAAAGAAAAGGTACAAATATAACTCCATAGACGTGCACCTGCAAACAAATCTTTGAGCTGACGCTCATTACGGCTGCATTGACCATTCTCTCTCTCTCCTCTTGCCCACAACACCGAGCCAACAAGCAGAGTTCTAGTTTTCAATACAGCCAGACTTCAACAAAAATCCACAAAAATAGGCATAGCCTAAGTGCGGCTCGAGGGCCATCTTTGGATCATGGCTCATTTGTCATTGCATCACTGTAACAACAAAAACATAAAAAACTGAGCCAAAGGCACAAGAAAAAGGCTCATTAATAACAAAAAGCTTTAAATAGAAATCCTTTTTTTTTTTTTTTTTTACACACAATTGTTGCTGACCTCTAGGTGTATTGAATTCTATACGTAAACGTATACGCTTGTTGCAATGATTTGTCTTGTTTGTTATTGTAAGTTGCATGTGTTAAATAAAGTTGTTTAAAAAAAAAAAGCTTTGCTGGTCTTTTCTTATTTTGTATTTATCTTCTTTGTTTTTCCTCACCCTGAATGTCTGTTTATATGTATTTTTTTTATTACAAATAAACAAACGTCGTGTGTGCACAGACAAGTACCTGCCTTTGTGTGACATTGTGGGAGTGACGTCAAGAGCAGTATTTGGCTAACTAATGCCACCTAGAGGCTTGGCATGCTTGGAAATGCGCTTAAAAACGCATTTCAAAGTTTGCCTTGTCCACAGCAGCAGGGTATTTTTAAAACCGCATATTTCTTCCTCTCCGTTTTTTGAAATAACCGGATGAATGCATTGGGAACCGCAGTCATAAGCATGCCAAACCTGTAGGTGGCAGTAGTTACTAAAATTCTATCCAAATCAGAATCATCCTCTGTCACTGCAAAACATAAAACATGGCGCCAGGCTCGTTCTTGTGGACCGACGAGGAGGTAGCATTACTTCTAAACGTTGATTTAAAATACAAAGCCGACAGGACGCAAGAAAATATCGTCAGTTCTGCGGGCATCCATGTTGTTTCTGATGTAAATACAGGTCGGATGCTTGCATATGTTGTCGCAGGAAGTGACGTTTGGAAACGCAAAACTCCGTCCATAAGCAAACATATATCCAGATTTTTCTCCAGATCCACACTTTAGTCGGAGGTTTTGAAGACCTTCGCTTTTAGTGTTGTATATCTGCCGACTGGTGTGAATGATACGCAAAAACGTGGACCAAACCTTCGTTTTATGACACATCTACGTGTGGACAGGGCATTAGTGTGGTGAAGTTTTTTTGAAACAATCAAGGCAGTGTGGACAGAAATTTCCTACTAGGGCAGAGGGGGAACACTTGCTTTTAAAACCCCCTGCTACGTGTAGACAGGGCAAATACAAGCTTTTTTTTCTGTGAAGAACGCAGAGAGGGTTACTTGGTAATTATTTATTTCAGAAATGGTATTATTAATTTCATTAATAGTGATATTATTTATTTTCAGACTTTTTTTTTCCTGTGTAAATCCCGGAAAGGGTTATTATTATTTGGTTGTGTGTGGCTTTCTGGAAACAATACAGTAAATGTTTACTTTTAGGCTGCCCTGCGATAGTCAAACTTTTTCTGTTACAAACTGACCCCGGCCCCCCGTCAGAGAAGGGAAAAGTTATGTGGCCTTCACATGAAAAGGTTTGGGGACCCTGAACTATAGCTTATAATTAAGAAATAATTAAATGAAAAAAAATCCGTCCTTGGGGGCATAACAGAAAATAATTGATAACCATTGGTCTACGCTAACTCTTCTACCCCGAAAGTGATGCGCACAAAAGGGTAAAAATATGTAAAAACATGCATCACCACTGTGTTGCCAGCGCTGACGCTGCTATTAAACCCTACAAGTCAGATAGACAATGGGCTATGCATTATGTAACGGTGTTTAGTCAAAATCACAGCAAAATACAAAGGGTGTATGTATCACACCCTATGATGTCTTCCAATGAAGTCTTAACAACATCACAGCACGGTGACCTTTTTGTACATGCGTACCTGTTTGAATTGCACCATAATGTCTTTCGAAAGCTCCATATCTTTAAACATGCCTTCCAGTTTGCTGGTGAATGCTGCTCCACATTCTGGGAGGGAAGGAAAGTGAAAGGCCATACTCGCTGTCATTCTCAGTCATGTGTTAAACATTGTTTTACCGTGTTTTAGTTTTGACAACATTGACTTCTCAGCATCCACCGAGGCACTTTTTCCCACCAGTAACCTCTTGGCCAGATCCTTCTTGTAAAAGGCCTCAAAAACATCTTTACCTAAAAGAAGGCCAGCATGTTGTTAATATCCACAGAAGGGAAAGCACCTCCATTGTTACAAGTTCAGCATTACCATAGATGAATCTAAATATAATCATAATCTTGTCCAGCATCTTTTCCAATTCTTCATCTGTTGCCTCCTTGTTTCCGGCCCGCAGTTTAGAGTCAACATGTTTGGCTGGAAATAAAAACGCATTTACAGTCATTGCTAGTTAAGGACTCAGACTGGATGGAACAATGTGGAGGAAAAAACAAAACACCTATGAGCTCGGCAGGCTTATTTGGCCGTTTGTTGATGAACGTTTCGAAAGCCTCCTTCATGGCGTTGACGAACTTCTCGTTCTTTATGAAGCACACGTCGATGATGTGATCCACCTTGTCTTTGAAGTCCAGCAACTCTTGCACCATTGTTTTGTCTTTTTCAGGATTGATCACGATTGTGCTTCCGAAAGCCTGGGAGGACGAGTTCCGAGACGCGGTGAAAATCAAACACACAGGATCAACATTCAATTCAGCAATAACTCACCAGCAGAGGCATATATGGAAATTATAACAATACTTAGCATTGTACTTCATTCATTGATCAATAATAATACTTACATTCAGCCTGTCATTCATTCATTTTCTATGCCGCTTGTCCTAATTAGGGTCACGGGTATGCTGGAGCCTATCCCAGCTGACTTTGGGCGAGAGGCGGGGTACATCCTGGACTGGTCGCCAGTCAATCACAGGGCACATATAGACAAACAAACATTCACACTCACATTCACACCTACGGACAATTTAGAGTCGCCAATTAACCTCACATGCATGTTTTTGGAATGTGGGAGGAAACCGGCCGGAGTACCCGGAGAAAACCCACGCACGCACGGAGAGAACATGCAAAATCCACATAGATGCCCAACGGAGATTCGAACCCTGGTCTTCCAGATCTCCTAACTGTGTGGACAATGTGTTTTACAATGTTGTTTGCAGCCACGTCCTGAAACTATATTCTGATGCTGTATCTATTGGCTTCAAAAGATATGTGTTCATGCCACAACCGGAGATATGTGATGTTACACGTATCGGTTGATCTGGACAATATCGGACACCCCTATTCATCACTAATCGATATGAGGGAAAAAGGATTAAATAAACTGCTTCTTCTTTTCGGACATTCGGTCATTGGAAGTGATGTATTCCAATGTAATTTACATGCATGTTCAAATAAAATTAAACCATAACATCACCATGTATAAAACATGATGGTCCTCCATGTAACTTGTTTTATCATATCATTGTAGGGCTATAGTCAACAGTTAGAAAATGCTGACAGTCAAGTACCTTTATGTACTCTATCCAGTGCTGCAGCAGCACCTGAACCCCACCTCGCACTCGACTGAAGAGCTGATAGAGGAGAGAAAGATCCTGAATCCTGTTTTCATCCAGCAGGTGTGTCAGCCCTGGAACAACACAAGTCAATCAATAAATCAACTAATGGTCTCCATTTAAGTCTAATGAACTTTAAATACTTGCCTTTTTGCAGCGTTGCGGTGAGATGTTCCCCTAGCAGCTGCTTCTCCACTGTGGCAATGAGCGGCTTTCTGGATGGCAAAGAAACAATTTTTCAGAATTTTTTCCTTCTGTTTCCAAGCAAATGAAGAGAAAGATGAACACTCACTGTGTGCTCTGGTCTAAATATGTGATGACTCTGTCCGCCTCTTCCTCCAAGCGTTTGTTGACATGATGAAGGTACTCTGGTACCTGCGAACACATTAACAACTGATATAAAAGTAGAAAATTGTGCACAATTGACGGGTTGAACACAATTTAATATAGGATTTGTTCACATTTGCAGACTATTTTCAGATTTTTTTTTTTTATACAAGTGATGCACTGATCTACATTTTTGTTCATTTCCAATCTGATCGCGATACCTGAATTTGGATATCTGCCGATACTAATTCCACAATGACATCAGAGCTCTGTTTGCTTCAATATGCAACTATGCCAAAAGGATATCAGCAAATGCAGCTGTCGCCCAACAGGCAGCGCTGCACATACACAAAGTGCTCAGCCTGGCTTGCTCATAGCTTTACAGCCAACACAGAACTCTCAACATCGCTCATAACTTCCGATTTGCTACAATTATTGTTTATTTTATGAGAGTCTGTAATAACTCCTCTTTACAGGCAAGTATGATATTGTAGCTACACTGAAGTTTTGTGTAGTGTTATAAGTTGGTGAGTTTTGTATGTATTTTGTGTCCGATACGCTGGTGTTAAAACCCGATATGGATAACGGATCAGATTATCCCTAATTAATATAAATGGTTATACAACCGTAAAAAGCAGTTAAACATTGCAATTTTACAAACAAATAATATTAACGTAAATGACAGCATAATGGCATAATTCAAAATCACGTAATATCTCCCTTTTGGAGCTGCACGGTGGATGAGTGAGTAGCATTTTGCCTCACAGTGAGGCGATCTGGGTTCGAATCTCCATGGGCATCTCTGTATGGAGTTTGCATGTTTCTCCGGGTACTCTAGTTTCCTCCCACATTCCAAAAACATGCATGTTAGGTTAATTGGCGAGTCTAAATTGTGCATAAGTATGAATGTGAGTATGAATGATTGTTTGTCTGCCCTATGGTTGACTGGGAACCAGCAATCAGTACCCCGCCTTCCACCCAAAGTCAGCTGGGATAGGCTCCAGCATACCAGCGACACTACTGAGGATAAGCGGCATAGAAAATGGATGGATCTCCCTTTTGTCTACACTGTTACTTGTAAATCAAGTGTAAGAGAAGCTAACCACTGTGAACCATAACAATCAAATCAAACCTTTACCTTGTCACCAAAAGACAACATGCACAGTCACAATGGATTAAAGTTTTGGAACACTGCTTAAGTCTCGCTGGTATAAGGCGAGTCAGCTGCCTTTTGAAAGATGTGATTGTAAAAAGCCAAAGAAAAATAGAACACATGGAACTGATCCTTTCGTATTTCCTGAGCTGAAGCAATGTGTAAAATCATGCATGGGGACGATATGAAACATTTGTGCAACTTTAGAGGCCTATTTATACAAAAATATTGGTTGAAATACAAATTTTCCAGGCCCCACTGTTTGTTTAATTCACATCAGTGGCGTTTACCCATGTAGTTGTTGTCTCTGTATGTCCCACCCGAGTCCCCCGTCTCATTTTCTCAGTATCATCAAAGTCTGTCCATCAATCCATTTTCTATGCCGCTTATCCTCACTAGGTTGCGGAGGTTTGCTAGAGCCTATCCTAGCTGACTTCGGGCGAGAGGCAGGGTACAGGCAGGGAGTGGTCGCCAGCCAATCGCAGGGCACACATAGACAAACAACCATTCACACTCACATTCATGGCCAATTTAGAGTAAAATACACATTCTATAACAGAAGAAGAATGTCTTACACTTCCCTGACAGAGCACATCTAAGGGCTGTTGGCATACAATACTGTCACACAGCAAATGAGTGGAGCTTCATGAGGAGCAATCCAAGGTAACATGAGGGGAAAAAGATGAAAGCCAAGAATAATAATCAGCAAGGGGAGCCTGTCAACACGAATGTATTCAAAAATGGTAGAAATATAAATGGCAACAAAAAAAACTTGCCCACTTCAAATACATCCACCCAACAGTTTTCCCATCTGGGAAAAAAATACACGTGAAGATGAAGAGCTTTCGTCCCGAAGGGTCAACACTCAGAGACGTTTGGCTGACAAAGTACAGTAAATACAAATCGCGCAGCGCAAAATGGTGCGGGTTTACAGAAAGGCACCGCACAAGAAATGCAGCTCTATAATACAGTTGAAGAGCCAGCACTTGAAGAAATGCTGCAAAACATTTGACAGACAATACAAATTGCCTGCGAGAAAATACTTATCAATACGGCATTTCCACAACTTGACATTGTGAAAGATGACATGACTGCTATCGGCTGGTGACCAGGGAGTACCCCGCCTCTCACCCAAAGACATATGGGATAGGCTCCAGCATACCCGCGTGACCTTAATTGAGGATAAGCGGCATAGAAAATGGATGGATGGATGCAAGATGACATACTGTTTGAAAGGAAATATTGCGTTATGATGAGTGAGCTTTGTGTCTCGTGACTCCCCTTACAGTAATATTACGTTGTGCTTTGACGGAGTACAAATAAATACTGTATGGCACAATGACGATAGAGCTTTACAACAGAATGAATTCACGCTCTGTAAATGGTCTTTTTCCATTTCAAGCTAAATTAATCTCATGTTAATGATCTTGCGTGATTTAATGGCTGCTATGCCCGATGTTAAGTACACACATACTTCTTATCATTTATCTGCAGCTTAACTACTGACTACAGACATTCTTCCCAGATTTACATCCCAGAAATATCTTTGTTTTGTGTATGTGTCTCGATTTTTAAACTGGATTATTGGAGCATTTACAAGTTCATTCTTCATAACTAGAAGACTACGGCAGTAAATGATTACCTCTCGCTCCTGCATCAGCCTCTGTCCCTCCGCGGCGTACAGTCTGTTGGTCTCCTCCAAAAAGCGCTGCTCGAAGGAGTCTTGGTAAATCTGCCGGGGGTCGGAGCACTTTCATATAAGTCGTTTATCAACAGGAAGCTAAAGATGCACTCCTCATCACATACGGGATTAAAATTGCTCATATTAGGAGACCACCAGTACAACCGTCCTGTACTGAGCCAAGTTAAGTTACCTGCAGGTCAGAGAGCATGCTCAGCAGGCTCCTCAGCAGACTGCGGTCTATCGCCTCGCCGCTTCGTTCCCGCTCGATGAGCAGCAGGATGCCGTCGATGGTTTTGCTTTGGACCTTCAGGTCGCTGATGATGTAGAACCTGAAGAGCTCCAAACCCATGTCCCTGCGCGGCAAAAAAAAACCCCACTTCAGTAGAACATTTAAATGGTAAAAGTGTAGAAAAATAAAAGGCGGCAGATGACTCACCAGATGGATGGCAGCATTGAGTTTTGTAAAACGTAGGTGCGGTCCAAAAATAAAAATATACCTCGTATCATAATCTGTGAAAAAACACCCCATTTATGTCAGACCAGGATTATGACGCCTTTCCACTTTTATGACTATTAAGATTTTTTTTACATTACAGTGAGTGTTTAGTTGTTTTTTTATGACTAAACAGCAACAGTGGTTACCTTATTTATACACTTGTACAACTGCATTACCCACACAGGCAATTTTTCATTTTATGTCGACAACAGTTTGACACTTAGAGATTCCATTGTAATGCAATTGAATGCCATGACTATGCCCACCTACAAAGCGGCATTATGCTTACAGGTACACCCCAACTGCATATTAAGACGTACCATTTGTCTGCAGTGATCCTGCCAGCACTTGTCAATCTTTTTCAGAAAGAGTACACTGTCCAGAGCGCCCGTGAGAACAACATTAAGGCAAACATCAGGGTAGTGAACAATAACAACAACAGTAAAGCAATCTATCAATCTATTAGTATTTTTAAAGGATATTCTCTAAACTGATTGATCTGGGCCTTAATGTGGTCTTCACAGACAGCCCTCAGCTGTTTGTACAGCTTGGCAGAGATCTTATGGGAACACAGGTTCTCCACCGCCTGCAGGTGGAATAAGGAAAACATTTTTTTTAAAGACGGCACAAGGTTTAGTGCAAGGAACTGGTTAGATAAGCGAGGGAATGGGGGGGACCTGATAGAGCTCCTCCAGGTTGTATTTGATGGAAGTGCTGTTCTGAATGGCCTCCACGGCCTCCTTCAGCTTCTGCCATGTCTCCTGCGTGTAGTTCTCTGGCAACTTGGGTTTTTCTGTGTGGGTGGGGGAAACAACACAGGTATGTTTAATGCAATGACTACTCACAGTGAGGACAAAATGACTGCCCCTGACGAAGACAGAATCATGTTAAATACACATTCTTCCCATTATTATAATCGGAACCACCAACGGTCTCTGACAATAAATTGTAAATCATGTCGTCGTCAGGCGTATGGTCTAAAAAGGCAAATAACCACTCAGGTCTTTAATTAGCACCTGGACATTAATGGCTGAGGCTGTAGGCAACCTCTTAGTTTATCAACTCCCCGAGATGGCAGTAGCTGCATGTCGGTATTATGAGTAGGGCCATAAATATAAACAAAACAACCCGGTTTCAATAAGAAGCTCAACCTAAGCTGCACTCTTAACTGTTCTTTCGGTGATGGCATGAGGCAAATAAATGGCACACGTTGGTCAAAATTGAAGCTACTGACATTATTTTTGACCGGAGTTCAGAGGACTCTTACCGACTTTTCCTATGATTTAGCGGAAAGACAAGGCATTACTTTGTCTAACTTAGATTGGATTAGGTAGAACTTTGAAACTGAGGTTCCCCTGGCAGCAACAGTGTATGGAGTATACCAGACAAAGACACGGAGAAGGGGTAGGGACAAATAAAGTGTGCTTCTACCAACTCCTTTTTTCAGACATGTAAAGGGACTGTAATGTAGCAGGGTCACCCAAATCTATTGAATTGTGAGGACCTAAGCTGGAAATCACATATAAATTATACAAAGGGTAAAGTTGCCAAATCAATTGCTGTTTTGCATAAAGTCAAATTCTTTTTGACTTACTCAACTCTGCTCAATTTATACAACACAATGATTTTGCCATATTTAACATACAGTGTGGAAATTTGGGGATCCACCTGTAAAACTTTTACGAATCCATTGTTTATCTTACACAAAAAAGGCATGAAATCCATAAATAACATGATATAGAGAGCCATCAAACCCACTGTTTATTAAATGTAAGACTTTAAAATTTTATGATACGGTTGAGCCTAAAATTCTTCAGGTTGTGTACAAAGCTAATAAAAATATGTTACCAGCAAACATTCAGGAAGGTTTTGAAAAACGAGACTGTCATTATAATCTGAAAGGAAAAGATATTTTCAAAAAAGCCCGGTTCAGGACCAGAGCAATGGAACAGACTGTCACAGTAAAAGGAATTTGTCTATGGAACAAGCTTCAGGAAGAAATAAAAGACTCTAAGACCATCCTGTTGTTCAAGAAATTCATAATAGCTGCAATAATGAAGAAGTATGAACAGTTAGAAGCTTCATAAATTGTAAAATTTCAGTCAAATGTTAGCAATGTATGTTGGGAAATCTGGAAGACTGGAAAAATAAAAATGTTTAAAATGTGCATTTATCTGTAACTAAATTGAGGATATTATATGTATGAAAAATGATATAAAACTAAACTGTTAAATGATTGTTATTTGAAAGGGGCAGATATTATAAGGCTGTTCTTCTTTCTGCTCCTTTTCATTCATTTATTGTGTTGAGTTTATTGTAGTTGTTTGGAATGACTTCTTTTGATTTTGAATGAAATAAATTCAATTAGGGCCGCACGGTGGCTGAGTGGTTAGCACATTGGCCACACAGTCAGGAGATCTGGAAGACCTGGGTTCAAATGTCCGTTGGGCATCTCTGTGTGGAGTTTGCATGTTCTCCCCGTGCGTGTGTGGGTTTTCTCCGGGTACTCTGGTTTCCTCCCACGTTCCAAAAACATGCATGTTAGCTTCATTGGTGACTCTAAATTGACTGGCGACCAGTCCAGGGTGTACCCCGCCTCTCGCCCAAAGTCTGCTGGGATAGGCTCCAGCATCCCCGTGACCCTAATGAGGATAAGCGGCATAGAAAATGGATGGATGGATACATTAAATTTAAAAAATGTACAAATGGCATTATACCCTGTCTGCCTGTAGTACATAAGACGTAAGACACGCACGCGCTTTAGCTGTGTTTGCTGTCATCTCACAACAGTGATATGGCAAAGTTTAGCTACTAACATCAGCGATCATTGAATGTAAATGCCACACAATGCCTCCTAAACGCTTTTGGCTTGTCCGAGACTGCTTTTGTGTCTGTGCACACGCTGTAGACATCTACGTGCATACAAGACAGGTTCATCTGTAATAGTGAGAACAGATATTTTTGTTCTGTTATTTTAAACCGCACGGTGGATGAGCGGTTAGCACATTGGCCACGCAGTCAGGAGATCTGGGAGATCAGGGTTCAAATCTCCGTTGGGCATCTCTGTGTGGAGTTTGCATGTTCTCCCCGTGCGTGTGTGGGTTTTCTCCGGGTACTCCGCTTTCCTCCCACATTCCAAAAACATGCATGTTAGCTTCATTGGCCGCTCTAAATTGTCCATTAGAGTGTGAATGATTGTTTGTCTATATGTGCCCTGCGATTGGCTGGCGACCAGTCCAGGGTGTACCCCGCCTCCCGCCCAAAGTCTGCTGGGATAGGCTCCAGCATCCCCGCGACCCTAATGAGGATAAGCGGCGTAGAAGACGAATGAATGTTGGTTATTTTAAACCACTATTGGCAGCCTAAAAAGAACACATAACCAGAAAATGGAGAAGGTGTTGAGTCATTCTTAGTTATTAGTAACATTTTGGCCTTTACTTTTACAGTCAGCCTTTATGCCCAATTTTCCCCATTGTTGCTGGTTTTGGTGGCGGGCCAATCAAATATTAAAAACGGGCTGCAAAAACCACTTTGGACCAGCCTGGTTTCAGCGAAGGTTTAGGGAATTCAGGTCAGGTTTAGAGTCAGTTTAACTTAACCTAAGAACTGGTCTTAAGTCTAACAGCACAGCCGGATTGAAGACCGGTAGCAATATGTTGTTAAGTCCAGGGCGCGGGTGTGTTTCACATGTGCACCCCTACCTTTGAAATTCTTGATGACTAGTTTCTTGGCGGCTCCGGGCTTGCTGCTGGAGAAGGTCCCGGAGCCCGCGGCGCTCCTGCTCAGTCCGTTGGCATGGTGGGCCACGCCGGCGGCCAGCAGCGCCGCTTTGCTTTTGTTGTTGGAGCACGAAGCGGCGGCAGCCTCCTCGGCCATTTTCACATCCACGCCGAGGAAGTCCGCGGGGTCCTCGAAGCGCAACTTCTTCTGGACGTGCGCCGCGCCGGGCGAGCAGGAGGGGGAAGACGAGGTGAGGGTCTTGGCGGGCGAGGGGGAGATGGCGTCGCTAGGCTCTTCCCTCTCGGAGCCGTTTATTTTCCTCCTCTTCGAAGATATAATGTCGTTTTTGACATCCGTAGCCTCCTGGGTCGGCGGTGGCGGGGGGTTAGGGGAAGATAGACCTGTTGGAAACATGAACGAACGGGAATACTAATTCTCAGCAGCAGCCAGTCTTCTTGGTCGCAAACTTCCCGCGGGCTAGCTTAAGCGGGGTTCGGCTCGGCTCGGCTCGGCGGTCGTCCTTTGTCTCAACGCTGAGCTTCCCTCTTCTCGGACCCGGCAGAGGAGGAAAAAAAGGCCGATGATAAACGTGCGGGAAGTGCACTTGAAGCGAGTCTTGTTGTTGCTGCTGGCATCCGAGAAAGAAAGATGGCGGTCTATTGCTTCCGCTTTTCGCTTCGCTCGTCTTTAAGCGCGTTTGCCGCGCGGAGGCCCGCGGGCGGACTTCGATAAAAGCGAAGGGTAAAGATTATTACTCGGTAAATGAACAAAGTACGGCTACGTTCACAGAGGAGTGGGGCGAGCGGTGGTTTGTCAACGTGAGGCAAATGGCTAAAAAACTACTGGTGACCCCACCGGAAGTACTTTGTACAAAAGTACTTTTTGCACCAAGGTGGCTTTTTTTTTATGTTGTCATGCTACCTTTGCCCACCAGATGGCGCCGTGCCACAAAAACACTCCCGAGAAAAGCCACCCAAACGGTTGATTCATGCAGTTATTAAATAGCTTGAAATGGCGGTGTAAAAAGTAGTGCAATGCCAAAAGTCCCAAAAAATTGTTGCTCTTTAGGTTAAAAGAAAAAAAAAATCCCACACTAAAAGACAATAAATGAAACATCACGTGTGTTTCAGAATTACACAAAAAGGCTCGTTTCGGGGACCACAAAGCGGGGTCAACAATTGAAAGCATCGTACTGTCAATAGTAGCAATGGAAGAGAGACAGACCATCTAAACGCTTGAAAATGTGGGGTTTTCCTCCTTTACTCCTTTTGGAGTGATTCAAAACTGGCTCAAAGTACTGTATAGTTAATTTATGCGCTTTGGTATCATATATGTATTGTCCTATACTACTTTGCTGATAAAAATTAATATTACAATAAATGTATGTATTTATTATGTACGATGTGTATGGAGTGTCTTACACTACTTAAAAAAAACGCTCTCACGGGCACACGGACACCATAGTAAAAAAAAAAACCCAAACACAAATACAATAAATCACAAATAAATACAATTTTCCCATTAAACTAATCCAATAGCATTAGACTCAGGCTTAGTCCTGACTTGCCGTGTAACGACTTGACTGTCGTAAATTGACGTACTTGTCATACCGCTTTCCGGTCAAGCTAGGCAGGCGTGTGTTCTTCTTAACCTGACAGGGTTTTCTTTTCACATGCTATTGTTGCCTCGTCGCGTTTACGGCATCGTACATGAGCAGTGAGTGTAAGAACAAGTCTTGGATCACACAGAAAAGCGGCGAAACGACGGCCAAAGAAGATGTTTAAAAAGTACGTTGTCGTTATTTTGGGTACAGGGGCTAAAGCTAACGGCTAGCTAGCTAGCTAGCTAGCGAAGGCTTGGCGAAAAGTGCGTGCTTGCTGTGAATGACTGTCTCAAATGCAAACGTTGTAGTAAGTGCCTGACGCTGTTGTGTATATGTATGGCTTAAATTAGAACGCGTCAGTGTACTGATTTTAGGGAACCCGGTTGCGCGTCGACTAGGCTACCAGGGCAAGCTTTTGAATGACACAATAACTGTTGACTGTCTGCGTGATGATGTGCACTACAGCGCCTCTGTGATCTCCTTGAAGGTTCGACGAGAAGGAAAATGTGTCAAACTGCATACAGTTGAAAACCTCCGTCATTAAAGGCATAAAGAGCCAGCTGCTGGACCAGTTCCCTGAAATCGACTCATGGCTCAACCACATAATGCCAAAGAAGGACCCTGTGAAAATAGTGAGATGGTGCGCTTTCTCTGGTTCACTTTGATCGCCACCGTGTGCGCTGATTTGGTAATCTGGCAACTTTTTGCTTTTGCTCTGCAGCCACGAACACATTGAGATCCTGACCGTGAACGGTGAGCTGCTTTTCTTCAGACAACGAGAAGGCCCGTTCTACCCCACGCTGAGACTGTTGCACAAATGTAGGTCGGTCATGTGCCGCTCGCGTTTCAAATGCCTCCACGCACGGGCGGCACAAAAAACAGGACAAGAGTAGCCATCTCATTACTGACTGACCGCTTTCAAACATTTTTACCGTAGCGAGCTGCATCACAGACGAACGGTGCGGTTTTACTCCAGGACTCATGCTGCACTGTCACTAACATGATGGCCTGCCCTTGCTGGCTATAATTCATCAGCTAATGGGAAGAGCAATCGCATTAATGGATTGAGTTATTCACCGCGTGCATGAATGTATTGTGGGGTGAGCAGTAGGAGTGCAGCGATTGCTCGAATAGTTAGAGTGCGTTGGTTGGGGGGGAAAAAAAACACATTTTCCGCCTCGAGGAGTTGCTTATGTCACCAACAAGGACGAAAAAGGGGGCAGAGGTTTGAAGGCACATGAGAATGTGACAAGGCAACAAAAGAGAAGGAACACAAAATGTAAAAAAAAGCGGGCTGAAAACACCGTGACGCGCGTCTGTTGTAACCCGGCACACATACCACAACAACTCATCTTATATGTTGCATCATCTCCACGGGAATGGAGCGGGAGATTCCAGGCAAGGTCACATGAATGTACCGCAAATCCGTCAGGTTAATGTTTTTCATGCATAACATTAACTTTCCGGTAATTATGACCACTGTCGAAAGTGTGGCAGTTCATTACGACGGTAACGTGACTGAGCCTGCTCACGCAACGGTAATTAGTGCACGTCAATATTCCTTTGCTGCCTCAAAATGAAGTCAAATATTACTCCTTAGACGTGCACCTCCAAACAACGCTGCTGACTGTGAATGCAGCCTCTCTCCCCTCAACCATCGTCGCCCTCTCACGCCCACAAGCAAAAAGGTCGTTTGCTCATAGAGCCGAAACGACTAGCCCAATCCCAACAAGGACTCACAAAAGTAGGGGTGCCCCTGTTGTGCTGGTTCACGGCCGAGACCTCAGAAAGGTTGGTTACGATTGGTGTAATGGATCGAGGAAGTGTGTGTCTCACTCACAGGGTTGAGAGTAATGTGTTCCACTGCAGAAGATGTCTTCATTTTACTTTGAACACTGCAAAAACTCAATACCAATAATTTATAAAGAACATTTGTCTTATTTCTACTCTGCACGTCTAAGTTTAGGATTTATAAATTCACTGCCAAAATATACGTAATTTTGTCTTAATAATGTGATTATTACTTTTCTCCTTTTCCAGTAAACAGTCTGGGATTAATAAATTCATCAACCAAATCAACATCAATTATTCCGACCCAAGAAAATACAGTTTGTTCCAATGCACTATTTGAATTTAAGAAATAAAATAGTTGACTATAAAAAATGCATAATGAATTGGTCATTCATTATTTAGTGAAATGTTTTATTTTATTTATTATATTGTGTATTTTCTCTTGTGTATTTTGTTTTTTCTCTTCAGCCAAGACAGAATTTGTTTTTTTCTGATTAATCGAAAACATTTTCAATAGAATACTCGGTTACTAAAACATCTGATAGCTGCAGCCCTGGTGATGAGCAAGTGTGTATTGTTTTTATTGCAATATATTCATTTCTATCGAGTAAATCACCATTGACGGTCTTTCCAGGAACTCCCATGAGCAAGACCATTGAAAGTTTATTAAAAACAGAACACCACGATGAGGCTAATACTAATGGGAATAAAAATGATAAACTGTGATTTATTTAAAATACAAACACATGACCAAGGACATGGAGAGTGTGTGCACACGCAAACAAAATTATCCCAAAGAAACACAAACGTTTGTTTTTTAACCACATTTTTTGCAAAATTGTGCAGCCCTTTTCCACACTAACCACATTGTCTCCTCCCAGATCCGTTCATTCTCCCACACCAGCAAGTCGACAAAGGGGCCATCAAATTTGTCTTAAGTGGAGCCAACATCATGTGCCCGGGGCTGACGTCACCGGGCGCTAAACTCTATCCGGCTGAATCTGACACTGTCGTTGTATCCTTTTTGTCATTAATAATTAGCAAGAATTCCCTTTTTCTGCGCACACATTTTTAGCATTTTACAGGTAAGGTCATTCTAAGGTCATAAGTGAAGTTGGATTACTTATTACTTATTTCTAAACTGATTATTTTTGTGGTAAGAGTATAAAAAAAACAGTTTACAACCTTTTAAATACTATTTTTAACGTTATTAGAGTACTTTACACATGAAATAACACCCCTACAGTCACCTTTACACTCACAATACCTATAGTAGTAGACAAAATCCGAGTAAATGAGCCATTTAAGACATAAATAATTAAAATGCTTGCGTGTGTTACTGTAATGTTCTTCCCCTAGTGTAGCGGTCCCGAACCTTATTTGACCCACTGACCGGGTCAGGTTCCCACAAATCTCCAATCTGAAAGACAAGGATAGGAAGTGAGGTTGTAGGAAGTGATGTCGGGTGTTCATAGTTTAGTTTCATCTTTGTGTGGATCACGGCCATAAAAGTACACTTTTTTTTAAAATAGTATTTCTAGGGATTATTGTGCCTGTATTATTATAATATAATAATATGCTGTATTCATCAACAAAACATGATTTAATATATTTTTCAAAAGCCGTGATAGAGTGAAGCCACAAAATTTGAACCGCAATGTGGCAAGGGAAGAGGATTATTATTTTTTTTTTTTATTAAATTTTGTTTTTTAGGATACAAAGTCATGCAAATACTTTCTTTTTATTGGACAGAAAACATATAATTTCCCAGGACAAATGATACTTGATCATTGGCCTACCACAAGCATGTAGAGTCTTCGCTCGCTACATCGCGCTTCGAATTTTGCGTCTTCACTGTCACGGGTTTTGTAAAATATATGAATTCATAAATCATCGTGGTTGAGTACTATGCAGGTTTAAGCAAATGTGTATTTTCGTTGCCTAAATGAATCACTTTCAAGTATAAAAATGACTAAATGAAATACAATACAAATAAAAGACATTCAGAAAAAGCTTAAAAACACGTGTTGGTATGTAGTATTCTAGTCACCAGGTCTCTGTTATTCTAATGACCAGTTGTAGTAATGATGTTTGTGAACATACCTTGCTGTTATTGCTATTGGTGGATAAGGATGTGGTGTGCGGAAGAGAGCGAGGAGGAGACGAGCGTGCGAGCTGAACTGTGTTCTGCTTTGTTGTCGTTAAGCTTGGCAATAAAACTTTAAAAGAGCTCCATGTGACTACAAGAAAGGTACATAACATTAGCCACAGCAAGATGTCTCCGAAGTAAACGAAGAAATAACATTGAACTCTCCCAATGCTAAAGTGTGAGTCTCTGTGTTTTCTATCATTATGTCTGCAATATTGTGCAAAAGTGTAAAGGTGACTGTAGGGGTGTTATTTCATGGTTAGAGGACTCCAAGTGTTTTAAAAATCTCATTTAGACGATCGTGACCAGGTTTTCTGCGCTGTTAACTGTGTTGCAGTGGGGTCTGGAACCAATTATCCGCGATAGACGAGGGGTGATTGTACCTCCAAATTGATTTCAAGAAAAAAAATATTACAATAAAATATTGAAAATATTTCTGGGGGCCAAAAACCCCCGACACGCTTGCAGTTTGTTACGCGGTGGTAGTGACATCTGCCTGGGTCATAGATGTATCAGCCATAGTATAGGGTGAGAAGGTAAATGAAGATGTATGCTTTGTAATTTATACCGTACATGTGGCAGGATTATGTCAGCTTACGCTATACACTTGACAAAAGCGCACAGGCCATCATGGCAGAGGGTAAACAACACGCCCTGTGTGTTGGCGTCATGAAGATGTCTGCAGAGAGCATGTAAGTTTAATGTGGTCACTCAAAACTTTGGAGCAAGCAGTTAATGGGGTCTCTTATAATCATCTTGCCTTCTGCACACAGAGAGAAAGTCAACAAGGGCATCGGGATCGAGAACGTTCACTATCTGAACGACGGATTGTGGCACATGAAGACATATAAATAAGACACATCCCACCTCCCTCACCAAAATACATAGCGAGCTTAACAGCTCATCTGTTTACACCAATTTAGCCGAAGGTTTGAACCAGTTCACCGTTGTGTACCAATTAAAAAAACACTTCTGTTTGAAGATGTCTTTTTTTTTTGGAATGTGATTCAAGGTTCCCGCTTATCTTATTGATGTTCTAACAGTAACATGTGTTCTTAGAACACCAAACTTGTTTGCACCATTTCAAACACTCATTTCGGAAGTGGCAGCTTTTCATGACCTTAACCTAGCATGATGCTGTAGTTCACATGTTACTGTCCTCCTGCTCCACTCCTTTGTTACGCTGTTGTATATGAAATCTATCAAGTGGATAAAATGCTCAACACAGCCATGGACAAACACAGCTCATGGGCATTGAAGTGCTAAATTCCAGCATTAAGGCTAGATTTAGCAAAAACACTATTGTGGAACCTTTGAGACATATTTAAAATTGCTGAAAGGTTCCATAACATAGGATCTTTGTAATATAAGTTGGAGCAACACTTGTCCACTCAACAATAGAGGGCGTGGACATATTTACACACCACAGAGCCGGCACAGCAGTAAACACCTTTTGTGAAGTGCAGAAGATTTGCAGCTCAATTCCAGCTAACATTTGCTGAAAGAGGCCGCTGGCATGTTTTCCCACTAGTTTTTTAATAACAATTTAGTCAAGTGCAAGTTATCCAGTAAAGATTTGACACGCATACAAAAAGTAATCACCCACATAAGCAATTCTAGAAGACAGTCTCCAGTCAGTACCAGGAAACATCCCTTTAAACTTGTCATAGGTTGTCGCTACATGTGAGCCTCCAGAACAGAACCAAATTAGGTCAGAAGATGAGTAAAACACGACAGAATATTTGGTTCTTCCATACAAAAGTTCCTCCATGGTTTGCAGCTTCAAGACCACCTCGCACAGACGGAAATACATTTTAAAAGGCTATCGAACATTACAAAAAAGAAAACCTGCTGGTAACCTATGCCCATGTCACATTATTAATCTTCTTCATTCAAAAGGACATGTGCCCACACCACAGGACTTGGTGTAAAGAGTGCAAAAGGTACAAAACTTGTAAAAGCTGGACTCCCTCTGCAGTAAACATTCATTGACAAATCAACATTAGAAAACAATCTTCTCATACAAGTACTCAATATAAAAACCCACATCTAGTCGTTTTCGGAACCTTCTGGGGGGTTAAACGTCAACCAGTCATGAAAATCGTGCCCGAAAGGACGCAGTCTGTAGACGCCGTACATCATCACCTGCATCTGATTTGGAGTCATTCCGCCGAAGGTGACGGCCATGTCGGAGCAGCAGCCTTCTACCACGTTTTCGGGGTTGTTCTTCATGCCATCCTTTATCAATGCTTCTATGCTCTTGTCGTTGAACAGGCCCTTGCCGTGCACATCCTCGCCGTTTTCAGCGAACACGCCCGTGTACTTGAGGCACACAGCCAGCTGCTTGTCTTCACTCAGCATCCATAGGCTGCGTCCTCTCTGGGGACACTTGTCACTGTCTTGGAAAATGCCCACGAGCCTCCTGAGAGCCTCGTAGCTGAGGACGATGCCGCTGTCGTACGCGACGTACTCCAGCTCGCCGGACTTCAAGGTGTTTCCTATGTAGAATGGCTCACTGGGGTCCTTGGTGAGCAGCAGGTACTTGAGGTTCTCAATGATAGCAAATGTGGTGGGCTGCGATATGTAGAACCACCGAAGATCCCCGGCGTTCTCATAGGCATGCTGCAGAGCTTTACGCAACCTCGCCCAGTCATTCTTTTCGCTTAAGTCCACCGCCTCCAGGGCCTTGGAGGACTCTGAGGTGTAAAAGACAGGCTTGTCGCAATGTTTGCTCCAGGTGTCCACAGCTGTGGCCCAGTGGACCAGAACCTTGGGCTGGACCATGATGACACAATACACGCTGACCTGATGAATCAATTCCTGAGCCTCAGAGTCCGAGAGGTGCTTGAACTTGTCGTTACTGAGCGCCTGAACGTGATGGTGGTGATGGGGGTGCCCATCTGACCCAGGCTGGGTGCTGGGACTGAAACTACCCAGGAGCGACAGCACGAGGCAGAAGAGACCTCCCAAGGCCATCCCCTTCACGAAAGAGCACCCTTCGGCCAACATCTTGGCAAAACTGCACGGGAAAAACAAGACACGGGTTTAGGGTACATTCACACTCGATGTTTGGTTTCAATTATTCTGTTTTTATCAACTTGGGATTGTTTTCCTCCTTTTGTCAACAAGATCTTGTAAACCTTGTGCAGAGACTGTTATTGCTGAAGCAAGTGATGCAAAGAGGAGTGACAATATGCACAGTAATCTGTCATTTTGGTGTCTTTAGTGCTGAGAAAGAGCAGGGATGCATTATAAACGCCTGGTATGTCACATATTCAGAGCTGTCTTACATTTGGGGCAATACTGTAAATGTGAATGGATGTGTGCTTTTGTGACCCCAACAGGTTTATTACACAAATGATGGCATAAGCATGACATAAACCGTGTAGGTTGCCAGGGACAATCGACGACGTGGACATCCATTTCATACGAGACACCGACCCAAATATGTCAAGGCGAGTCATTATTGACGGTATCGTTCCCAAACTTCCCAAAGTTAACGCCAAACTTTGATGTAGCCCACAAGCTAACAATTAGCATACCGTCGCCGTCAACCACCATAAGCCTAATTGTGGATATAAATACAAGAGAAATGAAGGCGTTACTGTATCTAGTGAGGGACACGCTGCCTGGCCAGGTGCTGCTCCAGTTTAGGTTGGTCTTTCAGCGCCCACTATTCCAGTTTGGCCACCGGCAGCAAGGAGGATAAGACGGACGAAAATAGGTGTCACAGCTCATGGTTCACGATCCGCCCAACTTCCGCCTTCCCTCGGGTCACGTGTTCAAGGCGGGCACGTTCGAATAGTTTTGAAGCTGACGTCACGTTACGTTTTGTTTTCACAAGAAACAATCTTGATTGATATTAAATGACCAAATATCGATAATGTGCTTCTTCTTCTTTTGGTTTAATGGCGTGTTGCAACCATAACTTTAAAGAATACCGGAATATGTAACTTATTTATATTATAGTGTAATGACCCTTAGGGTGTTATGTGTTGTGGTTGTGTATGTGTTACCATTAAAGATGTGTTCCGGGGTCGGGGGGAGGAAAGAGGAGGACGGACAGGAACGGGGAGGGAAGAAAGACGGAAGGGGGGAGAGAGGACGTCGAGGTTGTTAGTTCGGCAGGGGTTATGGCCGCGACAGCAGCCCGTGTTAGGGATTGTGGTGATTCAGTGACTAAAATAAAAAAGGCTGTTGTTCCGCCATCTGGTGTTTGCTGGGGTGCAACAGCTGCCTTGCAGTCAGCGGGACCGAGAAACCACACACTTAATCGGCCACAGACCTGTTGGGGGTGTGGAGTAGTGGAACACCTGTGGTGGACAATGCCCTGAGCTGGCAGCGCTGCAGAGAAACGCCCGGGGGCCCTTGTAAAAGGGGAGACACGGGCCCATGTGACTGTCAACCACACCCCACTGTCATCTGCACCGAGCCCCGTTGTAGTGGTGGGCTGGACTCATGTCGGCGACTTTTGCAACATCCCGGTCACAGTGGCAGGCAAGACATGCACAGCCCTCCTGGACACAGGGTCCAATGCAACACTGGTGTGGCCTGACACTGTCCCGATGGGAGCCGCTGTGGAAGCTACTGTAGTTCAGCTGAGGACAGTGACCAGTGCGCTGGCCCCCATGAGGGGGCGAGGAGTGTTCCAGTTTGTAGTGGGCAATCGCTCAGTGCTTTTTACTGCACGGGTGGCAGAAGTGCAGTAGGCTTGCATCGTGGGACTGGACTTCTTGAGAGCCATTGGTGCAGTCCTGGACCTGGGCAGGAGCTCTCTGTTGCTTCCTGGGGGAGAAGTGGTGGAGCTGACATCTCCCTCTTTATGTTTAGCTGCTCCCACCGTGGCCAGCACCGTAAATAAATCCGCATCACCATCAAGGGAACTGCGCCCAGGGGAAGACAGGCGGACTGTTGCAGTGAGGGACATCTGGTTCAAGAATTGCGAAGGCCTGAACCACCAGCAACAGGAGAGGATATGGCAGCTGATGCAGGAATATAAGGACATCTTTGCACCTGAGGAGAGTGACGTGGGTTTAACTCACATGGTGGACCGCACCATTGACACCGGTGATGCCCAGCCCATTAAAGTGCGCCCTCGCCAGATGCCACTTGCTCGTCAGGAGGCAGCTGATAAGGAGCTGGATGAGATGCTGAAAGCCGGCATAATAGAGCCCTCCGACAGTTCTTGGGCCTCCCCTGTTGTGATGGTGCCCAAGAAGAACAGCTCAAGGATGCGCTTTTGTGTTGACTACAGGCCCCTCAACAAGGTCACCAGAAAGGACTCCTAACCCCTATCCCAGAGTTGATAAGTCCCTGGACTTGGTGGCTCTGCGGGAGGTGCTGGAAAGAATAGCAGCTGCAGGTCGGAAGTTCTACCCAGACAAATGCCACTTCATGAGGAGGGAAGTGGAGTTTTTAGGCCACAAAATGGGACATGAGGGCATCAGCCTGCTGGACGAAAGATTAATTCCATCAAATGCCGGCCTACCCCCACTGACCAAACGCAGCTTAAAAGTTTTCTTCGCTTGGCTTCCTATTACAGGAGGTTTGTGAGAGGATTTTCCTCCATCGCCGCACCCCTCTTCAACTTGTTACGGAAAAACTGCAACTTCAGCTGGTCGATGGAATGTCAACAGGCACTTGACACCCTCGGGAGAGCTCTGACCGAATCTTCAGTCCTTTCCCCTCCTGACCCCGCCCTCTTCTTTGTACTGGACACAGATTCCAGTAACGTTGGGTTGGGAGCCGTGCAGTCGCAGAAAGGGCCGGATGGAGAAAGAGTGGTTGCGTACTTCAGCCGTGTGTTGAGCCGGAGTGAACAGCGCTATTGCGTTACAAGACAAGCACTCCTCGCAGTGGTCGTTGCGGCAAGACACTTCAGGTTACTACTTGTGTGGCACGCCATTCATTATCCGGACAGAGCACGCTGCACTACAGTGGCTGATGTCGTTCAAGGAGCCAGAGGCCCAGGTAGCGCGTTGGCTAGAGGAGCTCCAGTCTTTCAATTTCAATGTGGAGCACAAAGCTGGTGCACGTTACAGCAATGCCCGTGCTGTCATGGGGTCACTGGCCACTTTGGCGTTTCCAAGACCCTTCGCCGTCTGCGGCAGAGCTACTACTGCGGACAGCATTGCAGAGATGTAGAGGACTTCTGCCGCATCTGCGATGCTTGCTCCGGCCACAAGGGGTTGTTGGACCAGTCCAACAACCAGCAGCAACTAGTATGGTCGCAGATGGAGAGAGGGGCTGTAAATGTCATGGGCCCTTCCCTCGCACCGAGAGGGGTAACAGGTAGGCCTTGGTGGCCATGGACTATTTCACCAAATGGCCAGCGGCATATGCTGTGCCCGATCAAGAGGCTGAGACTGTGGCAGACGCCTTAGCGGAAGAGATGTCTAGCAGGTTTGGAACGGCCACCATCCTGCACAGTGATCAGGGTCGCAATTTTGAGAAGACCCGCACAACCCCTCTCCACCCACAGTGTGATGGCCTGGTAGAGAGGTTCAACCGGACCCTGGCCCAACAACTAGCTATCTTGACCGCTGAACACAAGCGGGACTGGCACGCCCATCTTCCACTTGTCCTCATGGACTGTAGGTCAGCTGTGCAGGACTCCACACAGTGCACGCCTGCTCTGTTAATGTTGGGGAGAGAGCTGCGGACACCTGCAGAGATGGCCTTCGGCAGGCCGCCTGATGCTCCAGCCGCTCCACCTGGCCTGGAGTAAAAGTCAAAGAGGAAAAAAGGACGGTGTCCCAAGCTGGACAGCAGCTGGGTAGGACCCTGCATGGTGATAGAGAGGGTGGGCGAGGTGGTCTACAGGATTCAGCTGCCACCCAGGGGCTGAAAAGTACTGCACAGGAACACGTGGGCTCCATACCGGGGGCATGCAACGTCCACCCTTCTAGGAGGAGCGTATCACAACCCTTCCATGTACCTCTCCTCCATCTGCGCCTCCACCAGCAGACAGCGGTTCACAGCAGGACCTGTTGCCCCCTTCCCACACTCCTGACTTGCAGACTCAATTTGTCATGTCATCCCCGGGAAATTTAAACCAGCGTGCTCGAACCGTAGCCCAGTTAAAACCGTTTCCTCTTCTCTGCTTTTCCCCTTCGCCGTTTTTGCATCGATAGGTTTTTGTACTCTGTAATATTTCCTACCGCTACTATCCTCGCCCCACCCGCTTTACCATTTATCCATCTGACCTTTTAAGCCTTTCTTCCTGGTAATCACCAGCACAACCCACTGGGTGATAGCTTAAAGCCCCAGTCATACGACCACTGTTCTATTTTCATTATTGCTTCCTTCACTTAGCTGGTCACATTTATAGAATCTCGTCCCCTCGCCCAAGTAGCTCCATCGTCCACATACAGGGAAGACCCGATCCTTCTGTCCAAATTCATAAAAATATAATTCATCACGACTATGAAGTGGGCTACTTACACTCCCCTGTGGAATGCCACTTACTATATCGTATAGTACTCAGACATTTCTCCTACACATTTGCCTTTTCTTTATCAGTCTTTTTCGGCAATACCAACTTTCCGATTCTTCACCAGTGTCTTCGTTGCTGTGATGTAGCTCCTATTTGCTTCTTTGCCTTCCATCGTTATCCTTTCCACTGCTTGCTTCTGACCTTGCTTGTTTCCTTGCCAATTTCACCTGTAAAACGTACCTGTAATCCATCCCATTTGCTCATTCATCCCGGCCACCATCGGAACTCACGCTTCAGATTGGTTGGACCCCGCGCTTCAACTCTCTCCACACCACAGTGGACCTATAAGTCCCGCCGTACCGGGCCTGTACAGGCCGTCAGCCAAGACCCATACGGTTTACTTGTAACTCGCCTCCAGTCAAAGTTCAAAACTCTCAAATAAAAAAGTCAAAAACGATTGTTTGACCTCCACTTAGTTTTCTACACTATTGTTGTCACTCCTTCCAACCTCCCAATATTGATATTTTTAGGAATAATTCTCATATTTATATTTTTTGCATGTTTTTTTCCCAAAACTGAAAAATTACATGAATTTTTGTTATTTTTACATGTGACATTGTAATGTTTTAATGTTGAATCTTAATCGTTTATTTTATTGGTGAATTAAATAAACTTTACCAGATTAGGTAGTTTCTGTGTACATGTAAAATACTGGAACAATATAATTTAAATAAATGACTAAATGCAAATTAGTTTCATCTTTGAAAAATGCCCAATAAGAATATTTGCTTTACTACTCACCATAAGAATTCACCGACACACTAAATTACTCAACAATAATAATAGTAATGCTAGTTTACAGATTGGTAAAGCTCTTTTAGACCAGTGGTTCTCAACTGGTTTGGCCGCCGGACCCACCATCAACAAGCGGTGACCCAAAATGCAGAATTCAACTTTTCATATACTGTATCTTACATTTAAAGAACACTGCCTGAGCTACAGCTGTGGGACACTTCCTTTATGGCCCGCCCTTCTCCAGCAGATTTCTGCAGCTGTGTGGAACAAAGATGTCTTTCCCCTCCTGCTGCTCAAGCTTGACGTAGTGGCGGGTAAACACGCCAGGCACCCTGTGGAGGCGTGGTACGCCGAGGGGTTCTTTTTTTTGGTGGAAGAAGGGGGCTTGTTACCCCAAAGGTCAAACAAATTTACCTTAAAAGACACACGGGTAAAGTTCTGAAAACAAGTGTCAGAGACAATAAATGATGAAAAACTATTTACCAATTGAAAAGTAGATGAAGGCCGTGATGCGAAAAGATGAAGACAAACTGAAGGAAAGTGTTTATTTCTACATGTAGAGGCTTTTCCCTTTAAAACCAAGTTTATTAAATTCTAAAAGTGTAAAAAAAGGCCTGCTGGGTTTAAAATACAGAAACAACAGAGTAGAAAGTAATAAACCAAAAAGAATTAGCGGGGGCCACTAGTGGTGGGCAGACTAGTTGGGGTGTGCCCAGGGGTGCTACCTCATACTCGCCTGGGTGGACACAGCGAATGATCCCAGTGATCCCAGTGCACTACATCACACGCGGGGGTGGGGAGCCTCACCAGCGTGCCTAACCCAACCACCGGGAGCGCCCAGCGTCACTAAAACAGAAAAACAAATTATACTGACCCAGTGGAAGAGAACAACAAAAAAAAGGAAACCTGCATACAGGAGGAAATTTAACAGAAATAAATTGTAACAAAACTACTTCAGTTAACAAAAGAAGAAAATTAAGTGAATTCAAAACCAAAAAAAAAATATATGTATTATCCAAAAGAGCAAATCAGCAGCAGGTTTAACCCCCCTTAGCAGGAAGCAAAAAGAAAAACCCGGTCAGCAGACCATTTCACAGCCCAGCCCGCAATTAAAACACGAGCATGGCAGAAAGGCACCAGCAGCAGACCAAGTCCACAGCAGCAGCACAGACCCTGTGAAGCGTGGCCAGGTGGATTAAATGGGCTGCCTAACAATGGGGTGGGACCACAGGCCGGAGTCCACATAGGTGCTTCGGAGGCCGCAGGGAAACCGGCCACCCCACTGCAGAGCCATAGCGAGCGAATAGCACCGACGAGGTGCGTTCACGGGCATTCGGCACTTTTTGTTTCCCTAGGCATAGACCAGTGGTTCTCAATTATTTTTTGTCATATCCCCCCAGGGGACCGAGCTGTTTCAACCCCCCCACCCCGCCCCCCCAAAATGATACTGTCCGTTTGTTTGTCTGAACTGTGCAGACAAGTAAAGTGAAAGCAGGAAAATGCTACATCATGGACATACCTGCATACACAAGCATACTGTATTCAGGAGTCAAATTGCTTGTTGAGTACAATAAATGTGTACTTGTTGGCAGGTCTGCACTAACATTGGATGTACTCCCAGCCTGTCAGGCCCAACAGGTCAACATTTTGCCTCAATTATTGTGCCTCGACAATTTAAATATCGCCAGTCATATAAAGGAAATTCAAACAGATTCACTTGTTTCTTTTTGACACCGTAGCTCTCAGAGTGATGGAGGTTGCAGACCCAAAACCCCTGCCTGTCTGTCTGCCTGCTGTGCAGCAAGATGTATGGAATGTCCTTTTCAGTAACAACATCAGAGACGCGGACACAAGCTAATTCCTCACGTCTGAAGGGCATTAGTGAGCTTTCAGTTTGACAAAAGGCCCGGAGAGCCTGCCTTGGAAGACAATTCAGTGCAGCTTTTTCAAATATATTTTAGGGGTTCATACTGTGCCCGTTTACAGGATTGCCATGCGCTTCTGTCTCACTTCCGTTTGTGTTTTTTCCCCACACTAACTGTTAGGGGGTCTGACAAAATCTCACCAGTCTAAAACGTGACATCATTTGTTGTTCAGAAAAAACACTATAAATAAAAGAATCAAACAATAAATGAAAAGAAATGGGATGATTTTGCCAGCCTCAGTGTGCTATTTTTTTTCCTGGTGCGTGTCTGCGTTGCTCGTCTCCCGTTTGTTGCACAGAGCAACAGCATGAACGGAGTAAGACCATTTGTCAGTCATACAGTCTCTTTGTGTCAGTGGGTGGAGGCGGGGCTGGTAGCATACACACAGAGTGCAGAAGAGTGTGGCGTAGAATGAAATGTCTACACTGATATATATTGTCACGTTTTTGACATTTTTTTCATTGAGCTTTTCCGATAAGTCATGTTCTTGTCTCCTTCATGTAGACCAGGGATGGGCAAACTACAGCCCAGGGTCCACATCGGGCCCGCCAGATGCTTCCAAAGTGTGTGGTATGAACTTGTAACATACAAGCTGGCATCATGACTTGCAAGTAGTCCAGAATCAATCAGAGACAACCTTTTGATGGTTTAAGTAGCTCGTCACGTCTACACACGTCAACACGTATGTGACACACAACTGAACCTACCCAATGCGCAGTCTGGGAGGGAAGAAAGGAGAGATGTCAACATACTCCTAAAAAGTTTGTTATGTTTTATCGTCCATTGTTCATATTATTGGGTGGCACGTCGGCCACACAGTCAGGAGGTTCTGGGTTCGAATCTCCGTTGGGCATCTCTGTGTGGAGTTTGCATGTTCTCCCCGTGCGTGTGTGGGTTTTCTCCGGGTACTCCGGTTTCCTCCCGCATTCCAAAAACATGCATGTTAGCTTCATTGGCCGCTCTAAATTGTCCATCGGTGTGAATGTTTGTTTGTCTGCCCTGCGATTGGCTGGCGACCAGTCCAGGGTGTACCCCGCCTCTCGCCCAAAGTCTGCTGGGATAGGCTCCAGCATCCCCGCGACCTTAATGAGGATAGGCGGCATAGAAAATGAATGAATGAATGTTCATATTATGCATCAGGCATCTTTATTCATGTATATTCCGGTGTCTTATTCGGTAAAAAAAAATTCAATTTTGTTATTTGATCTGGTCTGATGTTTAAAGTGCTCCTGAAAAAAGGGACACAATAACATATAAGATATTTTATGATACCTACTGTGTATAATTGTATGATGCTTACTATATATAAATAAAATAGGACTAATAATCCCAGGCGGACTGTTAGAATTATGAGCGTAGATTGTTGTGTCTGTATCCAGGGGTGTGTATTTAGTCATTTGGGGGCCCAAGACAAAGCAAGCCATGGGGCGCCCTCCAAATCCTTTTTATTTTATTTTATTTATTTTTTACATTTTTACAAAATCTGAGTATACCATTTAGACCACTTAAATAAATTGTACAATAACTGTACAATGTTCAGACAGTTGTAATTTTTTTAGCAGTTTTAATTCACTCTCATACAAGTTAAAAATAATTTTTTTCACTGGGTAGTAATAGTAAAATGGAGTAAAAGTACACATATACAAAAAAACCTCGTGGAGTTCGTCTTATACAGTAAATGCTGGCTGAACTGAACTCAGTTAAAACTCACATTTCAGGGCTTTTGAGGTGTTCGCCATACTTCGTAATCCCAAGAAAGGGAAACTTCCCCCACCCAACCCTAGACGTTGTTTTTTGGGGTAAATCGGGCCTGTCCGTCACTGGCTTGATTTCGGCCAAGATATTTACGTCGATACTGGACCGAGTTTAGTCTAACAGATTTAGTCCAAATATAGCCCAAAAATACACCAAATTTAGAGAATCTAAAGCAAATTTAGACAGGTATTTTTACTTTTGTCCTGGATCAAAAATCACTCCAAACTCTCTATTGTTCTCTATTGTGGAGATATGAGGAAATTACTACAAAAGTACACTTCACTCACTTGATGTACTGCAAAAAATATAAATTAGGATAATCCGTAATGCGCCGTATAGAGAGCACACAAATCCACAATTTCAAAAATCCATCCATTCTATATCGCTTATCCTCAATAGGGCCGCGGGGGTTGCTGGAGCCTATCCCAGCTGACTTCGGGTGGGATACACCCTGGACTGGTCAGTCAGTCACATGGCAGACAAACAACCATTGACACTCACATTCATACTGACGGACAATTTCGAGTTTCCAATTTACCGAACATGCATGGTTCTGACAATGGGTCCAAAGCTTTCATCCTGATATCTAATAGTAGTCAGGGTGCCATTATCTAACCTGTAGAGGTCTGTGCGTCCTTGCAGGGATATGCCTCCTCAGACCATCACTGACCCACCACCAAACCGGTTAAGCTGAATGATGTTGCAGGGAGCATAACGTTCTCCACGGCATCTTTAGACCCTTTCACATCTGGCGCATGTGCTCAGGTTGAAGCTGCTCTCATTGGTGAAGAGCACAGGGCGCCAGTGGCGTAGTTGCCAATTCTGGTGGTCTACGGCAAATGCCAATCAAGCACTACGGTGCTGGGCAGTGAGCACAGGGCCTACTACAGGACGTCGGGCCCTCAGGCCACCCTCATGGAGCCTGTTTCTGATTGTTTGGTCAGAAACATTCACACCTGTGGCCTGCTGGAGGTCATTTTGTAGGGCTCTGGCAGTGCTCATCCTGTTCCTCCTTGCACAAAGGAGCTGATACTGATCCTGCTGAGGGTTTGAGGACCTTCTAGAGCCCTGTCCAGCTCTCCTGGAGTAACTACCTGTCTCCTGGAATCTTCTCCATGCTCTTGAGACTGTGCTGGGAGACACAGCAAACCTTCTTGCAACGGTACGTATTGATGTGCCATCCTGGAGGAGTTGGACTACTTGTGCAACCTCTGTGGCGTCCAGGTAGCGCACCATGCTATGAACAGAGATGTTGATCCAAGCCAAATGAAAAACTACAGCAGTAGAAAGTCTGTCAGTAAAAAATCAGCCAAAAGAGATGAAGAGTCAGTGTTCTCAACCTGGAAAACCATTCCTGTTTTGGGGTCTGTCTCATTGTTTCCCCATCTGATGCAACGGTTGTTGATTTCATTAACAACAAAGCAGCTGAAACTGACGAACAACCCCCTCTGCTACTTAACTGACCACATCAATATCCCAGAAGTTTGACTGACAGGTTACTATACTCTGATTAAAAAGTCTACCTCTGTGTCCAAACTCTGCCTTCTTAGCTCTCTTGGTAGTTGTTGGTCGATTTAAAAATTATTATTTTTTTACAGCTTTCAGACGTGCCTTTGCTTCGCCTTTGTGGATGGCTTGCATTTACAGTCATTACCAAATAAATGCATGGCACGTTTATTTTTAACACTTATATGGATGCCCTTACTTGCTAAATTGCCAACAGGGATCTCTTGTATGAGGTGTGTTAGGAAGCAGATGGAGGTTGAGCTGACAAAATCTTCAAGTTGATCATACGTAGAATGACTACAGCTTCTGCACCAATATCATGAGGCGATGATGCATTAATATGGCGGAGCAGTTTCTGGTGGTCCTCTGAGGTGACTGCGATGTGGCCCACGGTGAAAGCCTGTTTGACGCCCATGCACTACTGGATTCAAGAAACAAGTCATAGCAAAGCACGACGGTAATGCTCGTGTTTTGCTATGTTGTAGCGATCGCGTTGTTAGTGAACGCACAAGTAACCTTAAATTGTTTTCAGTTATATGCAATTTTAACGGTTTTATGCATAATAGTCCTGATGGAATCGAACCATCAATGAAAAAGTCGATGGTTGATGAATGACCCCACCGGCGGGTCATTTCACCGAAAACGACGTAGGAACTCGCAATGACGCGCGACGGGTCAGGTGCAACGTGCAATGTGTGCACTTGGCACAAAAAAGTCCAGCGTGAGCGATGATGCTCTGGAGGCGTCACGGCGCAGCGGCATGGCACATAAAGCACGGCAACCTCCGCAGACAGCCGACTCATTACGGCAGGAGGGTAAACATTTGTTAGGCCTCCCTGTGCAAGCAGAGATAGGCCTCGGCGAACTTGACAGCCTCTTCTAAATTGTGTTCGTGACGCCTTATCCATTAAAAGGCCCACGCTGGCTGTGATGATAATGTATTGATCAGCTTGTGATGGATCGCCTGCACGCGGGTATAAAAGTGACGTTCTTTGCCAAGCCGGGAGCAACAAAGGTCCACCTCCGGGGAAAGAGAGCGAGTCACCATGCTGTCTCCGGCTGTGCTTCACCTTGTAGCTGTCATTTGTTCTGCAAGATGGACGCATGCGCTTCCTCTCTTTGCCGAGACCAACCTGGAGACACAGCCGGGTAAGAACACAATTCAACTCATCGATCAGCAGGTATCGCAATACTAGCGACACGATTTACTTCAACATTACCCATCTGCTGTTTGATGCACTACATACCAAAGTACTACACACGACTCACTATATGTATACTTTTATTGTATGCATTAAATTACTTTAACGGACAGTTTTTCATTTAAAATACAAAAATAGATATCAGTAATATAATAACTACTCTTGATTCTCTATTTTTGTCAAGAAAATCTGGTAAAAAAAAAAAAAAAATCGAGAATTTAACCTAATTAAGCCAAAAAGATCCCAAAAATAAAAACGAATTTGATCAGATGATAAATAGTGCCTTAATGCCTTTTTTATATTCTTGTACGCTATGCTGCTGGAACGCTGGGACTTCCTAATCGCAACATGATGTTTCCCACAGATTTTCTTCACAAACTGGTATCAGAAGATGCTTCTTACAACACAGAAGGGGAGCAAACGGAGGTGAATGATTTGTATCCCCTCCTAATGCAACACAATGGCCAAAGAGAATCCTGGAATAAAGGTAACGCTAAAACGCCAGAGATGTGCACCAAAACCAAACAGCCAACTTATATTCGATTTCTGTTTAAGGACCCAAGGAGTCACCACATCAGGATCAATACCCAAACATGGTAAGTCTGAGCCTGCAATTACAAATACAAAATATCCTTTTTTACATGAGTCCGCAATGTTTTTTTTAAATATATATCTGAAGGTTGAGGGCCTCAAAGGAGTGCTTCTGAAACTGGCGGCGGCTGACAAGCTTCGTTCTCAAGCGTTCCTGAGATCGGAGCAGGGCTTGCCCAAAACCAACAAAAGAGGTGAGAAAAATTGACAGTGCAAAAGTCTTGATTTGGCACAAGATTTGTTGTTAACATGTAGGAAATATGCTGTACATGCATTACTCAGATAAGAATTCCATGACCTTTTCTATATTATTTCATGGTCTATTCTGAGCCCCAAGGGTTGCAGAGTGGTTAGCATGTTGGCCGTACAATCAGGAGATATGGAAGATCTGGGTTTGAATAATCCGTGTGGAGTTTGCATGCCCTCCCCCTGGGTTTTCTCCGGATTTCTCCTACATTCCAAAAACATGTTGGATTAAATTGTAATATGAACGTGTGTTTGTCTGTATGTGCCCTGCGATTGGCTGGGTGTACCCCGCCTCATGCCTGAAGTCAGCTGGGATAGGCTCCAGCGAACCCCTGCCACCCTAGTGAGGATAAGCGGCATGGAATATAGACGAATGGATGGTACATCCCATGGTATTTGTCAGGATGTTTATTTTTGTTAAATAATTTTTAAAAATTAAAAATAGCATTGAATTTTTTTGGGGGAAATTGAAGGGGTCCTGGAATATATAAATCAGTTATCATACAATTACAATTTGGGGTTACCTTTCATGATTTAATTAATTCATGGAGAATTTTATACAATATTTCATATTTTCCCCACATATTGATTTCATATTGATTTATTTTTATATTTAATTTTGGCAAGAAGAAAACACTGTGACAGTAAATATATTTCAAATACTTGATCTTGATTTTTAACAAATGGAAAATCTAATGACATGAAAATTTGAAAGAATTTGCACATTGTCTATCACTACATCAAACTGGGAAATAATATTAATTGTATTAATTATTGTGTTTATTTCATGACTGATTTATATATTTCCATTTCCATTAAATGAGTAAAAATAATTCTGAAATTTCCAGTTAATAATGACAAAAAAGTTTCAATGTATTAAAAAAAAAATACATTTTACGAGATAATATGATGAATGTACATTCAAAAATAATTACAAAATGTGCAAAAAACACCGTTGAATGGTTTTTGAATTTGTTTTTTTATTTTTCCTCACAGCTTGTTTCTGGAAATACTGTGTGACCAACTAGATGCCGAGGAAACCCCCGCTGTACACTTTGAAAGAAGATCAAAAAAGAACATCTATTTTTTAAAACAATTGTCTTTTTTGTGTGTCTTAATAAAGCCAAGTATCAGAAATATGAGCGTTGTGTTATTCGCCACCCAGCCCATTTCACACAGTCGGTGCACACCTTTGCCTCTTTTATTAGTGTAAAAAGTGACACGTTCTCATCATCAGACACAGAAGAGTAGTAGAGTCTATAGAAATAAAGAGTTTGGCCGCTGGTGGCTAACAAAGACATGTAGAAAATAGACTGTATGTATGTACACTATAAACAAAAAACCTGCTCAACTAAATACCAGTCAAGATGTAGACCTTTTATTTTCTGTTATCCGCCACACTGAAGTAGGCCTTCTCGATCTCAAGGTCGGCCGGGCAGGTCTGTTTGAACTCCTCTCGCTCGTGAGCGTTGCGCAGGTATCTCCACACACCCGTCAACTGGGCCGGGATATCAAAGTCGCAGTATTTCTTGGAGGCGACCTGGAATGACAGAAACAAAAAACAATTTAATGAAAAGACACGAAAAAAAGCCCGAAGGAGGCTCGCATGTCCTCCACCCTTCGTTGTCGCTTTAATAACAATGCAATAAAAAAACAGTAACATGAAAAATGAGTTAATAACGCGCACTTTTGACGTAATAATGATGGGACGATGTGTTCATTGCTGGGATTTTTGGGGATGATTAAGAGCATTCAAGCCGCACGGTGGATGAATGGGTAGCATGTTGGCCTCACAGTCCGGAGGTTCGGGGTTCGAATCTTCGTTGGCCATCTCTGTGTGGAGTTTGCAGGTTTTCTCCGGGTACTCCCACGTTCCAAAAACATGCACGTTAGGTTAACTGGCGACTCTAAATTGTCCATTTGGGTGTGAATGTTTGTTTGCCGGCCCTGTGATGGACTGGCGAGCAGTCCAGGGTGTCCCCCGCCTCTGTCGTCATACCCGCGAGCATAATGAGGATAAGCGGTAGAGAAAATGAACGAATGAGTGAAGGTGATAATATTCATTAATATATGAATATTGGATGAATGTATGCTGCATTTATGAGACGTAGGAAAAAAAGACATACACGTATGTCTTTTATACGATGCCATATTAGGGCCACATTAAAAAAAACGTAACATTTCCAGGTCAAAAGTCGTAATTTTACGGGGACAAGAAACCCAGGTCAAAGTTCACACAAGCCCCCTGTGGTTATAGCTGCCTCTGGCAATGCCTGTTAAATGGCGTATTCAAAGCATCACATTTCGAGAATGAAGACGTGAATTTACGACAGTAACGTTGTAATAAAGTTGTAACTTGGCGAATGGCGAACGCTTTTAGTACCCCCGTAGGAGGAGGGGGCGGGGTACTGAGAGTAGCGGGGAGAGGATGCCAACCCATGCTACCCTGTTTGTGCCCAACTGCTCTGTTTTGCTGCTCTCTTCGGCTACTTGTATGTGCGAGAAGATAGTGCAGACCAGACAGGTCACAACTGATGTTGCTCTCACCCTGATGACGTGCAGTTTGGGCAGCAGGTTGCAGTCAGCTAAGGTGAGGCGGTCGCCATCCAGGAACTTCCTCTTGGAGGTGGTGAGGCTTTCTCGTGAGTTATGGTCGATCTCCTCAGGGAGAGGAGCGTTCAGGTAATTGTCCAGACGCTTAAACTCCCTCAGCAGGTTTTTCTCTTGAACTGTAGACATTGTAATTACAATATATTTATACTTTTAAGCGGTGACCCACCTTTCATGTCGAAATATTGGTATCAATATGATACCACACTGGTCCAGTATCGTGATACTGATCTCCCAAAAATATTTTTTACTTTATGTGTATATACAGTAAATAGGTCAAGGTCACATTTCCAACAGTTGACCTGCCCAACGTGCTGTACAGTTAAAGCAATACAATTAAAACCATACAATTAAAAACAAATCAACAAAATAATAACACTAATAAAACAGTAGAAACAATAAAAACAATGCCTAGGTTCAACTGTGTTAAATAGGTTAAATAAATAAATAAAATTTCAATAAAGAGTCTCCTCCCTGAGCCACCACCTTATCGTGGGGGAGGAGTTTGCGTGTCCCAATGATCCTAGGAGCTAAGTTGGCGGGGGCTGTCATGCCCCTGGTGGGGTCACCCATGACAAACAGGTCCTAGGGGAGGGACCAGACAGAGAGTGGCTCAATAGACCCCAATGATGCACAATAGCAGTGGACTTTGTTTTCCCTCGCCCGAACGCGGGTCACCGGGGCCGCCCTCTGGAGCCGGGCCCGGAAGCTGGGCACGATGGCGAGCGTCTGGTGGCCGGGTGCAGGCCCGGTCGGGCACAGCCCGAAAATGTAACGTGGGTCCCCCCTCACATGAGCTCACCACTCGTGGGAGGGGTCAAGGGGGTCGGGTGCAAAGAAAGCTGGATGGCGGCCGGAGGCAGAGGCCTTGGCAGTCCGATCCTCGGCTACAGAAGCTAGTTGTCGGTACGTGGAATCTCACCTATCTGGCGGAGAAGCAGCCTGAGCTGGTGCGTGAGGTGGAGAAACTCCGGCTTGATATAGTTGGACTCACCTCAACGCACAGCAAGGGCTCTGGAACCAGTCCTCTCGAGAGGGGCTGGACTTCACCCCACTCTGGTGTTGCCGGCAATGAGAGGCGAAGGGCAGGGGTGGCAATTCTTGTTGCTCCCCGGCTCCAAGCCTGCACATTGGAGTTTAACCCAGAAAACGAGAGGGTAGTTTCCCTACGCCTTCGGGTGGGGGGACGGGTCCTGACTGTTGTTTGCGCTTATGCGCCAAACAGCAGTTCAGAATACCCGCCCTTTTTGGAGTCCTTAGAGGAAGTACTAGAGAGTGCTCCCTCGGGGGATTCCCTTGTTCTGCTGGGTGACTTCAACGCTCATGTTGGCAACGACAGTGAGACCTGGAGAGGTGTGATTGGGAGAACGGCCCCCCTGATCTTAACCCGAGCAGTGTCTTGTTATTGGACTTCTGTGCTTGTCACGGATTGTCTACAATGAACACCATGTTCAAGCATAAGGGTGTCCACATGTGCACTTGGCACCAGGACACCATGGGCTGCAGTTCGATGATTGACTTTGTGGTTGTGTCGTCGGACTTGCGACCACATGTTTTGGAGACTCGGGTGAAGAGAGGGGCGGAGCTGTCAACTGATCACCACCTGTTGGTCAAATGGTTCCGATGGTGGGGGAGAATGCCGGTCAGACCTGGCAGACCCAAACGCATTGTGACGGTCTGCTAGGAACGCCTAGGAGAGTCCCCTGTCAGAAGGAGTTTCAACTCCCACCTACGGGAGAGCTTTGACCATGTTCCGAGGGAGGCAGCGGACATTGAATCCGAGTGGGCGATGTTTCGTGACTCTATTGTCGATTCGGCCGATCGGATCTGTGGCCGTAAGGTGGTGGGTGCCTGTCGTGGCGGTAATCCCAGAACCCGTTGGTGGACACCAGTGGTAAGGGATGCCGTCAAGCTGAAGAAAGAGTCCTATCAGGCCGTCTTGGCCCATGGGACTCAGGAGGCAGCTGACAGGTACCGGAAGGCCAAGCCGTCTGCAGCCCTGATGGTCGCTGAGGCAAAAACCCGGACATGGGAGGAGTTCGGAGAGGCCATGGAAAACGACTTCCGGATGGCTTCAAAGGGATTCTGGATCACCATCCGCCGTCTCCGGCGGGGGAAGCAGTGCACAGTCAACACCGTGTATGGTGGAGACGGTGTGCTGCTGAACTCAACTCGAGATGTTGTGGACCGGTGGAGGGAACACTTTAAAGACCTCCTCAATCCCACCGACACGCCTTCCAACATGGAAGCAGTGCCCGGGGACTCTGAGTCGGGTTTGCCTATCTCTGGGGCTGAGGTCACCGAGGTGGTCAATAAGCTCCTTGCTGGCAAAGCCCCGGGGGTGGATGAGATCTGCCTGGAGTTCATTAAAGCCCTGGATGCTGTGGGCGTGTCTTGGTTGACACAACTCTGCAGCATTGCGTGGATGTCGGGGTGCCCCTGGACTGGCAGACCGGGGTGGTGGTCCCGCTTTTCAAGAAGGGGGACCGGAGGGTGTGCTATCGTGAAATCACACTCCTCAGCCTTTCCGGTAAGGTCTATTCAGGGGTTCTGAAGAGGAGGATCCGCCGGATAGTCAAATCTCCGATTCAGGAGGAGCAGTGTGGTTTTCGTCCTGGTCGTGGAACTGTGGACTCTATACTCTCGGCAGGGTCCTTGAGGGTGCATGGGAGTTTGCCCAACCAGTCTACATGTGTTTTGTAGACTTGGGCAAGGCATTCGACCGTGTTCCTCGGGGAATACTGTGGGGAGTGCTCCGGGAATATGGGGTATCGGACCACCTAATCCAGGCGGTTCGTTCCCTGTATGACCGGTGTTACAGTTTGGTTTGCATTGCCGGCAATAAGTCGGACCCGTTTCCAGTGAGGGTTGGACTCCGCCCGGGCTGCCCTTTGTCACCGATTCTGTTCACTACTTTCATGGACAAAATTTCTAGGCGCAGCCAGGGCATTGGGGGGTTTCAGTTTGGTGGCCGCGGGATTCGGTCTCTGTTTTTTGCAGATGATGTGGTCCTGTTGGCTTCATCGAGCCAACAGAACCACAGAGAGTTGAACCTTCAACTCTCACTGGATCGGTTCGCAGCTGAGTGTGAAGCGGCTGGGATGAGAATCAGCACCTCCAAGTCCGAGTCTATGGTTCTCGCCCAGAAAGGGTGGAGTGCCGGGTCGGGGATGAGGTCCTGCCTCAAGTGGAGGAGTTTAAGTACCTCGGGGTCTTGTTCACGAGTGAGGGAAGGAAGGAACGCGAGATGGACAGGCGGATTGGTGCGGCGTCTGCAGTGACGCGGACTCTGCACCAATCTGTCGTGGTGAAAAGAGAGCTGAGCCAAATAGCAAAGCTCTCAATTTACCGGTCAATCTACGTTCCTACCCTCACCTATGGTCATGAGCTTTGGGTAGTGACCGAAAGGACAAGATGGCGGGTACAAGCGGCCGAAATGAGTTTTCACGCAGGGTGGCTGGGCTCTCCCTTAGAGATAGGGTGAGAAGCACTGTCATCCGGGAGAGACTCGGAGTAGAAACGCTGCTCCTCCGCATTGAGAGAAGCCAGATGAGGTGGCTCGGGCATCTGGTTAGGATGCCTCCCGAACGCCTTCCTGGGGAGGTGTTCAGGGCACGTCCAACCGATAGGAGGCCTCGGGGAAGACCCAGGACACGTTGGAGAGACTATGTCTCTCAGCTGGACTGGGAACGCCTTGGCATCCGCCGGGAAGAGCTGGAAGAAGTGGCCGGGGAGAGGGACCTCTGGGGTTCCCTGCTTAGGTTGCTGCCCCCGCGACCCGACCTCGGATAAGCGGAAGAAAACGGATGGATGGATCAATAAAGATTTAAAATGCCCCAGTGTTTGTGCAGATCTAATGCTCAAGGGCGGACTATTCCTAAATCTCGGACCTGCCACAAAGAAGGCCCTATCGCTCTGCCATTTAATTTTAGACCTTGGGGCTGTTAAAAGCCACTGAGAACTGGACCTCATTGTTCCGGCAGGAACTTAAACAGACAGTAAGTCCGATAAATATGAAGGAGTCCGACCATTCAGTGGTTTAAAAACACACACACGTGTGTGTAATATAAACATTTGCAAATGCAGCAGTAGGAGACAGAAGAACGAACAAATCCTCCCACCTCTGCGTTACAAAAAAAGAAAGCAACTCACGTGCGTTATTTGGTGTGTTCTTGATGAAAGCTGAGAACTTTGCAAAAATGTCGGCGCCCACGTCAAAGGACTCTTTGTTTAGTGGGCTGAGGGGAGGATACCTGCAGAAGGAGTGCATGTTTCTGTTCAACTGTCTTCTGCGATACAAGCTCTGTATCAAAAAATCCGACTCCACCAAGATTACACAGTATTACAGTAGGTATTAATCCAACTATATGTTTTTTCTTGTGTTTTGTGTACACCTGCACTGAGAGGGACTTAGGTTGCCAGTTGGTCTACTTTTCCCTCGTTTTTCATACACAACAACGTTATGAAAACCCATCCCCTGCAAAAGGATTTAAGAAAGGGCTGTAATATGCATGCCAGGCCAGGAGGTGGAAATGCCGTGACTTACCATGCACGTCGGGCCTTTTTGTGGAAAACCGAACACCACTTTGATGTGGTTTTTGTTAAATCCGGGCCCTTTCTTGGTTAGCTTGTTCTAAGCCAGGATTCAGAAGCAAACGCTGTAACTGAACTCTGTACAGGCCTGGGGCATGGAGTTGGGGAAAATCAGACGTTCTACTCGTGTAAAAAAAAAAGTTTCAATTGCTTTCATAACTCAAGCATCAGTCAAGTGCGTGACTAAAAATCTATTCATGCAAAATTCCAAAGTCACCAATTTAAAGTATACTCAGATCAATAGTTACATTTCAAAGGGGATACTACAAAAAATGATTGTTAATTATATTTTTACCATGTGATACGGGCCAATAAATATAAATATAAATAAATATAAATTAAAAAAAATATCCTTTGCTGTTTGAGCCATGCATGTTGCCGCTGCACGCTGATACGGTGCAGAACCAAACCCGAATGTAGCGCTGCGCAATTTTTCCTGTACGTTTTGTACACAGTTTGACCCTGGTGGAGGTCAACGTGTGGAGTTTCTAAGGGCAGCTCTTGTCGGGTCACACTGTGCAAGCGGCGCGCACCGTACCTGGGAGGGGCTAGCGTTTGCTCGAGGAACTCCTCTATTTTGATGAAGTCTGTTTTGAGGGTGCCGTTGTAGAGCAGGAAAGGAGGGTTGGTGCCGGGGGCCAGGTCCTTTAGCTCTGCAGGCTTCCTGTAGAGAAAGATGGAGAAACATTGGATTGCTTTGCTATCATGCGTAAAAGTCGGTGTAATAGGAGTGGGCCGCCACTATTACAGGGGCCCATTATGTGCGCTGACGCCGTTAATTAGAAGCATAGATTAAACGTTTCCTGTGACGCCCCTGAGAAGGTCACACAATACCGGTTTGGGGGCAACACACAGCTCTTTGTACACCGACGGTGTGAAACCTTTTGCGCTATTACAGGAACAACAACAACATCTCAGTTGCTTTCATTGGAGGTCTTTGTGGGCAAGAAGAGGAGGGGTGCTTACTTCCTCATGTCAACAGTGGTCACGGTGAACTTGACTCCTTTCAGCCACAACACCATGAAGAGCCTCTGGCAGAAGGGACAGTTGCCCACGTTCTCGCCGTCATGGCCAGCCTACCGCATATACAGAGGGAGAAAACGGTGGCCATGTTAGGTCTCCTCCTTCTTGTTAACGTTGCACGGGACATGCCGGGGTGGGGCGTGCGCCAAAAAGGCATTGTGTTTTGGCGGAAGACGACGGCGCGGCTCGTTTAAAGCTCCAGCTGCGGTTCTGGGGTTGCATCACTCAAACCTTTGACATAGCTGTGGGAGCGGCGCCTTTTCCACTGCCGCCGATGGCAAAGTGGGGACGTGTGATGATAAACATAGACAATTTTTGTGAGTACTATTTTTAGAGTTTATGAAATCATGTTCCAGTATGTCTCCCCTGAGCTTTTTCCATGAGCACCAAATGTGAGGAAAATCTATCATCTACCCCATTTTTCTTTTTTTCCATTCACTTTCTTTTTGTTTTTCATGACATCATGAAGGAAAATCCTCCTTCCTCATGGACATTTTCCATTCCTGACCCACCCTTAGCTTCCGGCATAAGAAAACAAAACTACCTGTCATTAAGTAGGTTACGGCGGGACATCACTGTAATAAGATATTGCTGGTCAGATATACATAGTTCCAAATGTTAAATACATGCAACATTAAACCTGCTAAACCACTCACAACACTGCCTGTCACAGTTTGACTCTGGAACAGACTGACTCCGTCATTTCCGAACGCAAAAACGGCAGCCAGTCCTCGTTTGTTGAAAATATAGGGAAAAAGATGTCGTGTATTCGCACGTGTATGAAAGCGGGTGTGCCTCTGTCATGTTTTTAAAACAGCCGAGGTCACCACAAGTGGATTACTTCATGATTGCAACGCGTAGGTCAGCCCCTCCCTTGTGGCTCTCCTAGCCTAAGTACCTAACAAAACGGCTCCCATGTCCTGTATTTTGCAGCTGTTGGTAATAACGTTCCCCACCCCTCGCGGCCTTCAGACTGCACGCCGTATAGAAAGGTTTTGGGGGCGAAACCAGGCCCCATATGCTGTGTAGCAAGGCGGGTGTGCCTGTCCGTGCGAGTATCGGGCCCAGTCGGCCTGCTCACTTCTCTTGGCTGCGATAAACCCGTGCTGTGCCTGCGCTCTGATAAGAAAACCCCGACAACAACACGTGCGCCACGACCCTCGGTTGAGAGAAACAAACACTACAACATCTGCAGGGCATCATGCAGGCTGACATTTGATGGGTTGTAGTGATTCATATCATATTCAACCTGCAGCCTGTGAGGGGAAAAGCTACATTTATTAGTAGAATTAGACTATTATTAGTCTTTTAGTCAGTTTAGGACTACTGCATTATTTTCCTATTATTAGTCGTTTATTTGTGTCCATGTCCTGTCAGTATGCGCAGTAAAAAACAAACAATGCATAATAATATTTTTAAAAAGTAGTAGTACTTAATGTGTGTTCTTGTCTTTATTCTAGTCAGCATACTGTAATGGCATTAAAAGCGTTTATCTTAATATATTTGTAAATTCCATATCTATCTGCTATTTAATAAAAAAATGTCAAATCCCGTTGTGTGGCGTATTTTGTAAATTTAATTATCTAATTTCAATTCAGTTCAAACAAATATTAATTACTCGGGTAATTTAAGTTAGACAATATGCAGCATAAAGAGAAAACACATAAAAAATAAACAATTATTTGTATTTAACGTAAAAACCATATCTGTGCGTTTGGTTTTATTTTAACAATAAAAAAATCTATATTTATGATGGTTTTTTTTGGTAATGCTACAACGTTAGCACACACGTTAACACAAATAAAAATAAAAACACTGACCTTGACAAATAACTCAACGCTTGGTTCCTTTTCTGAATATTGTTGTAATGCCATTGTGTCCCAAAATTCCCTTAAAAAAAACCAAAAAAGTAAAAATTCAAACGCCCAATTTGTGAAAAAAAAAGTCTGGTTTAAAGTGAACCTTTCAGCAGGGAGTGTTGGGGCAGCGGGCCGCTGATGTTTGGTCTCCACAGGAGGATGTGGCTCTCAACATACTTGTCAGTGCTGGGGGAGGGTCCACACCGAGGGGGCGGGGTGCGTGCTTGCTTATATACCAGCTGCCAAAATCTAGGAGGGGAGCTTAAAATAGCAACACAAATACTAAATATTGTCATATGCAGGAAGTGATAAAGCCATGACTCAATACACACAATTTAGTCCATTTATTTCCTACTCACATTCCAGCACTGTTACAAATGAATGGCGGAAGGGGAGGAATATTTTTGCAAGCGTTTAATAGAAATAACTTGAAAATGAAGCAATAAACCACATTGGATATGGATATTGTCCGACAGACGTGCAAAAAGGGGAAAGGGTGATTTATAGTCATTTAAAGGGGATTATAGTTCATCATATTTTGAGAATAAAAGGAAAAGATGACCCGTAAGATAAGTCAGGGTGGGTTTCATACAACTTACATTCTGTTTTCATTCTCTCCTGAGGCTTTGTAACATCTTAACTTTGCGTTTATTAAAAAACAGTCATTTGGAATATATGATATCAGAATTCAGTAAATCCTTGGGAAACTAGGGAGAAACAAAAAGTTGGATTGAAGTTAATTTAGTTTGTGTCACACCAAAATAAAATAGAACTGATAGTTTTCTGTTCAGGTTCTAGTTCACCCAACAGTCACGATAGGGCCGCACGGTGGATGAGTGGGTAGCACGTCGGCCTCGCAGTCAGGAGGTTCAGGGTTCGAATCTCCGTTGGGCATCTCTGTGTGGAGTTTGCACGTTCTCCCCGTGCGTGTGTGGGTTTTCTCCGGGTACTCCGCTCTTCTCCCACATTCCAAAAACATGCATGTTAGCTTCATTGGCCGCTCTAAATAGTCCATAGGTATGAATGTGAGTGTGAATGTTTATTTATATGTGCCCTGCGATTGGCTGGCGACCAGTCCAGGGTGTACCCCGCCTCTCGCCCAAAAGTCTGCTGGGATAGGCTCCAGCATCCCCGCCACCCTAATGAGGATAAGCGGTACAGAAAATGAATGAATGAGTAAGGATAGACCTTGACAATTGTTCCTCAAAAATGTGTAGTATCTCGTATAACTAGCATTTTGTTGTGTTTACAGCAAGTGGGTATCTTTTTCTGTAAATGGAGGAAGTGGAATTCAACCCCCCCCTTGTTCAAAACTCCCTTAAAAGAAATGATGACTACGATTACTCAAGGGCTTACAAGGAATTGGAAGAGAACGTGTGCCACGTTCCTATTCATCTTATCTGGGCTGAGGTTGGAATGAGATCACTGTGTAGGAGAATGACGGATGAATCCTGGAAATCTGATGTAGTCAGCCATTGCAGGGAATGCCACCGAGGGAGGCCCGTACAACAAGTCCGCTTCTTGCTATCTGGGTCTTCCCGGACATCCGAGCAGGAAAACTGCGGCACTTGAAAGTCCCTTCTTGATGGAGGTGAATGGAATTCGCCGTGGAATCAGGTGGGAGTGCCACGAGGGTTTGCGCACTTTTGATCGGATCATTACCGCGTCCTCTCTGCTACTAAGGAGGGCGTGTTTATTAGCGATTGTGTGACAAATGATTCCGGTGCCATTCCCCCATTGTGTTGCATGTTAGTGTTTGGTTGCCGCGGCGACGGCAGGGCCCAGCTAGGAAAGATGCCCAAATGGGAAAAGAGGCGCTCGGGTGCCAACCGCTGTGTTGTAAATCAAAACTGCTGATTCTGGCAGCACTGTAAGGGTTTTCCCTAATGGAGAAGGGGGTTCCAGAGTATTCCTGGAAACGGCAGAGAAACAGGAATCGCCCTTGACCTCTCGCTTCCTCTCCAAGCCCTCAAAAAGACAAAAAGATAGGAAGGCGCTATCTGCTTAAGAGAGACACATATCTCTGCTGGACAAACATAGCAGCTGGAAGTGACAACCTGGAAAAAAAGCCTTATCTTAGCCGAACAGAACCTTCTCTGTTGACTGCAAGGGAATATTGATTTTGCCAACACATACGGAAGATAAAAAATCCCACTATGCAGATTTCATAAAAAATGTCAGGGAAATACTAAAAAAAAATCACACAAAGGCACGTTTCCTATCCAAAACAAGATAGGAATGATTGTCGCGTTGAGGAATTTAAGGATTAGTAGCAAGGCTGGGAATCTCAGGTACCGCCGTATGGTATGAGGATGCATGGCTCATGGTAATGATAACAAAAGCAGAACGACATACTTGCTCACGGTGCAACAAAACGAAAGCGGCAAATTAAAGCATCATATGAATCCGCTACTACTACTACAAGACAAACAACAATCAAGTTCTGTTTTTTCCAAGTGCCTCAAGGCCTGCTGGGTAGTCCAATGGCAACAACTATATGAACTATAAAACATTGGATATCAAGAGTAGGCTAACGTCTCCTTGTTTACTTCTCTGATGAACTCCACATGTTTTGCAAACACGGCAAAATGTCGGGAGAGTAGCACAGGGTATCCAGGAATTAGCTTCCCGACGTGGCTGTAAGCAACACTGGAAACGTCGACGGGAATTAACAGTACTTTTTTTTAGATAGCTTAAAACATGTTTCATTTGCAAAGTCGTATTCTTTAAAACTCCGTGAATGACTTTCCTAGCCAGTGGTTGTATTCTTTTTTTTTGCTAAAAGGTCCGACCACGGACGCTCAAAATGAGACTATTTTGGTTTCATTTGGAGCTTGTTGACGGGCTGATAATGTAATAGTTTAAAACTTTAATTGTTAATATCTCAAAAATGAAAGTAGCGCAAACCTTCGTTCTAATTGCACAAAACAGCACAAACGCAGCACAAACAAATGGGATTATTTTGGTTTCATTTGGAGAAAATGGGGGCTTCATGACCTTTGGTTGACCTATAAAAGAAACTCTAATAACTCAAAAACAAAAGCAGCACAAACGTTCATTTTAATGGCACAAAACAGCACAAACGCAGCACAGACAAATAGGATTCTTTTAGTTTCATTTGGAGAAAATGGGGGGCTTCATGACCTTTGGTTGACCTATAAAAGAAACTCTAATAACTCGAAAACAAAAGCAGCACAAACGTTAATTTTAATGGCACAAAACAGCACAAACGCAGCACAGACAAATAGGATTATTTTAGTTTCATTTGGAGAAAATGGGGAGCTTCATGACCTTTGGTTGACCTATAAAAGAAACTCTAATAACTCAAAAACAAAAGCAGCACAAACGTTCATTTTAATGGCACAAAACAGCACAAACGCAGCACAGACAAATAGGATTCTTTTAGTTTCATTTGGAGAAAATGGGGGGCTTCATGACCTTTGGTTGACCTATAAAAGAAACTCTAATAACTCGAAAACAAAAGCAGCACAAACGTTAATTTTAATGGCACAAAACAGCACAAACGCAGCACAGACAAATAGGATTATTTTAGTTTCATTTGGAGAAAATGGGGAGCTTCATGACCTTTGGTTGACCTATAAAAGAAACTGTTATAACTCAAAAACAAAAGCAGCACAAACGTTAATTTAAATGGCAGAAAACAGCACAAACGCAGCACAAACAAATAGGATTCTTTTAGTTTCCTTTGGAGAAAATGGGGGGCTTTATGACCTTTGGTTGACCTATAAAAGAAACTCTAGTAACTCAAAAACAAAAGCAGCACAAATGTTAATTTTAATGGCACAAAACAGCACAAACAAATGGGATTATTTTGGTTTCATTTGGAGAAAATGGGGGCTTCATGACCTTTGGTTGACCTATAAAAGAAACTCTAATAACTCAAAAACAAAAGCAGCACAAACGTTAATTTTAATGGCACAAAACAGCACAAACGCAGCACAAACAAATAGGATTATTTTAGTTTCAATTGGAGAAAATGGGGGGCTTCATGACCTTTGGTTGACCTAAAAAAAAACTGTTATAACTCAAAAACAAAAGCAGCACAAACGTTAATTTTAATGGCACAAAACAGCACAAACACAAACTGTATAAATATTTTTTTACTTTATACACTTTATTTTTGCTCCTGTTTAAAAAAGAGGTAAAAACCACAAACTTATCGACTGCACTTCCAAATATGCTATACATTTTGGGTTCACTGCCCAAATTATTTGTAAGAAAGGGGCCGATTTCGTTTCACAATTTGCTGACTTTGTGTATTTGTGCACTCACCACACTGAATACTCTGTGAAAGAGCGTTTTTTGAGCAAAAAAACCCCAAACAAAGGCCTCATTGAGACACCGATCCCGTCGACAGTAACACAAGACGACACGATGAGTTGGGCACAATGACGGCACCGAGGAGGTTCTGCTGGCTCCTCTGTTTTTTGGCTGCGGGGATCCAAACTATCCATGCGGCCCCTGACTTCTCTTGTAAGTCTCATAGTTGTTGTACGTTGCTGTAGGGAGCAAGTAGAGAGCGTATGTTATTGACGAGGGTTACAGGAGAGTTTAAAACCGATAGCCCGCCCTCTCGTGACACGACCGATTGTGTGGTATTTTTATTTTGACGTCTTTTTGTGGCAAATGTTGTGTGTTTGTGTGGACTTCAACGCTCTAAAAATAGTTCATTGTGAGCTCGTGCCTGGTACTGCCTCCTTGAAGCCTCAAAACACACACACACACACACTTTCTATTGTTGTGCATGTTTACATGTGTGGTCAAAGTCCACATAAATTAGACGCTACACCCATTGAGTGAGGCACAAACCCAGTTTCCAATGGCAACTTTTTTTTTGGCTCATATATGAGTCGGTCGGTCAAATATTTGGTCAAACCTTTCCAAGAATCATGGTTTTAACCCCTAAGCGGCAATCAAGCCATAACTTCTTAAGCTCATGCCACAGCCTCTCAACAGAATTCAGATCAGGGCTTTGAACAGGAAGTCTTAATTTTGTTTTTTCAGCCGTTCAGAGGTGGACTTCGTGGTGGGTTTTGGATCATGCTTCATCATGCTGCAGAAGCCAAGTTGCTTTCAGCTTGAGATCACAAACAGCTGGCGGGGCATTCTCCTTCAGGGTTTTTTGGTAGACAGCACAATTCATTGTTCCCTTTATCAGGTCGTCCAGGTTCTGAAGCAGCAGAACAGCTCCAGGCCGTCACACTACCACCACCGTAATTTACTGTAGGTATGATGTTCTTTTTCTGAAAGGCGCCGTTACTTTTAGGCCGGATGTAACGGGACACGCACCTGCCGGAAAGTTCAACCTTTGTCTTGTCAGAAGACCTTTTCCCAAAAGTCTTAGGCATCATCAAGATCTTTTCTGGCCACACGAAGGCGAGCCTTACTCACTTATTCACGAAGGGCCAACTATGTCGGGATTTTTTTCTTCCTTAACAATCAAATGTTTCGTTTGAAAATGCATTTTGTGTATTTGAAAAAATAAGAACTCGCACCGCCGTATTTCCGCTTTAAGTCTTTATTCAGAACTGCTTCTGCCTGAAAAATGTGTCAGATTTGACTCATATTTGGGGGATTTCAACTGTTTAAAGATAATCCGTCCATCCAATTTTCATGCAGCTTATCCTCATTAGGGTCGCTTATCCCAGCTGGCTTTGGGCGGGAGGCGGGGCACACCCTGGACTGGTCGCCAGCCAATCGCAGGGCAGACAAACAAACACTCACACTCTAATGGACAATTTAGAGCAGCCAATGAAGCTAACACGCATGTTTTTGGAATGTGGGAGGAAACCGGAGTACCCGGAGAAAACCCACACACGCACGGGGAGAACATGCAAGCTCCACACAGAGATGCCCAACGGAGATTCGAACCCTGATCTCCTGACTGTGAGGCCAACATGCTACCCACTCAACCACCGTGCAGCCTGTTTAAGATCAGTTTGTAAAAAGTATACAAATATAAAATTACATTTTCAATTTTTTTGTCATAGGTGTCATTTTCTGTAACTTTGCCATTTTATGCTAATTAAAGAAATAACAATTACAATTGGCCGCACGGTGGCTGAGTGGTTAGCACATTGGCCACACAGTCAGGAGATCCGGAAGACCTGGGTTCAAATCTCCGTTGGGCATCTCTGTGTGGAGTTTGCATGTTCTCCCCGTGCGTGTGTGGGTTTTCTCCGGGTACTCCGCTCTCCTCCCACATTCCAAAAACATGCATGTTAGCTTCATTGGCCACTCTAAATTGTCCATCGGTATGAATGTGAGTGTGACTGGTTGTTTGTCTATATGTGCCCTGCGATTGACTGGCGACCAGTCCAGGGTGTACCCCGCCTCTCGCCCAAAGTCTGCTGGGATAGGCTCCAGCATCCCCGTGACCCTAATGAGGATAAGCGGTATAGAAAATGAATGAATGAATGAACAGAATAGCACAAAATGTCCCCTAAAACCTCGTAAGGAAATGAGATGAATATTCTGCACATTCCATGTGGTTTTGAGACAGTACCAGTGTCAGAGTTTCATTGCTTGTCTATACCGTAGCATATCTTCACAGCATCCTCAAGAATCACACGGCTCATGCTTGTGAAGGGGACACGCTCACCATCCGGTGTCCCACCCGGACTTCGGTGGCCATCCTATCAGCCTTCTATGGACGTCGTGTTCCTCATCAGTATTTATGTCCCAGCCTGAAGACAAATCGAAGCACGGAGGAGGACACTGAGTGCTCTTCCCCGGTTGCTGTCGAGGTGATAACTGTGCCAATGGGACATTGTCTGCGTGCGATAAAGTAATTGGGGTTTTTCTGTGTAGAAGGTGCTGTCAGAGTGTCAGGATGAGCGCTCGTGTCAAATTCCAGTCCTCAGCCCTGTGTTTGGTCACGACCCATGTCCTCTCACCACCAAGTACCTGCTAGTGTCCTACAAGTGCAGACCAGGTAGGCTACAGCAGGGTAGCAGCAGACGGAAGCACCGACCCGGCAATGTTCTGGCTTCTGGGGTAGTACAAGATTCTACAATGCTGGAACTGGTGTGTAAAATTGAACACACCAAGAATTAGGATTGATCCAATCAGATGGCCATATTCCGCGAAAATATGCCGATAAATGCCTTTCAAAGCCAATCGCACAAATGAAAATCCAAGTGAAAATCCAAAAAACAGTTTGACAGCTTGATAACAAATCCCTTATCAAACCTTTTGCTTTCCGACTTGCATCTTTGCTTACACCAGGGGTGCTGCGATCGCTCGCTCATCCATCAAAATGGACCCTATTCAGGATATAAGGGATCGGTATGTGCCAACGGCAATCGCAAAAGCCCATCACCCGTTGCCTCATGAAGCCTGTAGCGATCATCTTCCTCGCACGGCGCAGGCTTGCCGAAGCCAAAACAATCAAGTCTGTCGTGCGGGACTAACCTGTCGTTTGTGAGAGTGATATACATTTTACACCCTGCAAAATATGTTTATATTGCTGGGGCGGCATGTTTAAAAAGCTTGAGTTTGGGGGCATTTGGGGAGCGGGAACTGGGCGGGGGGTGTTGAGATTTTGAGGCTTGGAGTGTGATCATCAGTGGGGCGGCGGCTAATGCTAAAAGGTCCGCCCACGGACGCTCAAAATGAGACTATTTTGGTTTCATTTGGAGCTTGTTGACGGGCTGATTATGTAATAGTTTAAAACTTTAATTGTTAATATCTCAAAAATGAAAGTAGCGCAAACCTTCGTTCTAATTGCACAAAACAGCACAAACGCAGCACAAACAAATGGGATTATTTTGGTTTCATTTGGAGAAAATGGGGGCTTCATGATCTTTGGTTGACCTATAAAAGAAACTCTAATAACTCAAAAACGAAAGCAGCACAAACGTTAATTTTAATGGCACAAAACAGCACAAACGCAGCACAAACAAATAGGATTCTTTTTGTTTCATTTGGAGAAAATGGGGGGCTTCATGACCTTTGGTTGACCTATAAAAGAAACTGTAATAACTCAAAAACGAAAGCAGCACAAACATTAATTTTAATGGCACAAAACAGCACAAACGCAGCACAAACAAATAGGATTCTTTTAGTTTCATTTGGAGAAAATGGGGGGCTTCATGACCTTTGGTTGACCTATAAAAGAAACTCTAATAACTCAAAAACAAAAGCAGCACAAACGTTAATTTTAATGGCACAAAACAGCACAAACGCAGCACAAACAAATAGGATTCTTTTAGTTTCATTTGGAGAAAATGGGGGGCTTCATGACCTTTGGTTGACCTATAAAAGAAACTCTAATAACTCAAAAACAAAAGCAGCACAAACGTTAATTTTAATGGCACAAAACAGCACAAACGCAGCACAAACAAATAGGATTCTTTTAGTTTCATTTGGAGAAAATGGGGGGCTTCATGACCTTTGGTTGACCTATAAAAGAAACTCTAATAACTCAAAAACAAAAGCAGCACAAACGTTAATTTTAATGGCACAAAACAGCACAAACGCAGCACAAACAAATAGGATTCTTTTAGTTTCATTTGGAGAAAATGGGGGGCTTCATGACCTTTGGTTGACCTATAAAAGAAACTCTAATAACTCAAAAACAAAAGCAGCACAAACGTTAATTTTAATGGCACAAAACAGCACAAACGCAGCACAAACAAATAGGATTCTTTTAGTTTCATTTGGAGAAAATGGGGGGCTTCATGACCTTTGGTTGACCTATAAAAGAAACTCTAATAACTCAAAAACAAAAGCAGCACAAACGTTAATTTTAATGGCACAAAACAGCACAAACGCAGCACAAACAAATAGGATTCTTTTAGTTTCATTTGGAGAAAATGGGGGGCTTCATGACCTTTGGTTGACCTATAAAAGAAACTCTAATAACTCAAAAACAAAAGCAGCACAAACGTTAATTTTAATGGCACAAAACAGCACAAACGCAGCACAAACAAATAGGATTCTTTTAGTTTCATTTGGAGAAAATGGGGGGCTTCATGACCTTTGGTTGACCTATAAAAGAAACTCTAATAACTCAAAAACAAAAGCAGCACAAACGTTAATTTTAATGGCACAAAACAGCACAAACGCAGCACAAACAAATAGGATTCTTTTAGTTTCATTTGGAGAAAATGGGGGGCTTCATGACCTTTGGTTGACCTATAAAAGAAACTCTAATAACTCAAAAACAAAAGCAGCACAAACGTTAATTTTAATGGCACAAAACAGCACAAACGCAGCACAAACAAATAGGATTCTTTTAGTTTCATTTGGAGAAAATGGGGGGCTTCATGACCTTTGGTTGACCTATAAAAGAAACTGTAATAACTCAAAAACGAAAGCAGTACAAACGTTAATTTAAATGGCACAAAACAGCACAAACGCAGCACAAACAAATAGGATTATTTTAGTTTCAATTGGAGAAAATGGGGGGCTTCATGACCTTTGGTTGACCTATAAAAGAAACTGTAATAACTCAAAAACGAAAGCAGCACAAACGTTAATTTAAATGGCACAAAACAGCACAAACGCAGCACAAACAAATGAGACTATTTGAGCAGAGTTTTGCGGACGTTGGGGCGGGGGCCGCCTTCACTCAGGTCACTCGCCCGTATGTGAGTGGCAGTCGGGCCTTCTCGTCTTTCCACAGTGACATTTGTTGTAAATAAAAAAGCAATGCGGTTAGTTGGGAGCTTTTTTGTGTCCCGCAGGGAAGTGGATATCATACACCTGCCAGCTGGACACTGAAATTTTGGCAAGACATTTATTTTTGGGGGCTGCACGGTGGTCATGTGGTTAACACACGTGTTTTCTTCTTCGACGTTCTGCATATATTTTTCCTCAAATCTGTGCTCTGATTCCGAAATGCGTATGTAGTCTAACAGGAACGGGCGCGGCAGTTCTAGCATGTCTGGTGCAGTTCTTCCTCTTGTGTGTTTGCAGCCCACCACCGCACACGGCTGGTGTGCGAGAACGAACGCCTGAGGCTGGCGTGTAAAAACGACACGGTCCTTGCCATTTACTCGGCCGCGTTCGGACACCTGCTGCACGGAAGCCCCCTTTGTCTCCACGGAGGCGGCTCGCAGGTGGACATGGGTTAGCATGACAAACTCAGATGATTTTTCAATGTGGTCTTCAGTGAACACACTGGCATTTTGCTTTTTAGAGTGTCTGTCCTCCTCGGCTCTGAGGAGGGTGTCACGCCGCTGCCACGGCCGAGTGAACTGTTCAGTGATGGCGGATACTCAAACCTTTGGGGACCCATGTTTCCCCGGCACCAGGAAACACCTGCGAGTGTCCTACACTTGTGGTGAGAAAGCCAACCGGCTGTTGCATGCATACCTTGAACTGAAACGTCTTGTTTTGTTGGCCGTTTGATTGGTTGGTCTGGCTAGCTTGTTGGCAAAAACTGTACAACTTGATTTTATGGAACTGTGGAATGGTAGCACATGCGTCAAGAAGAATCCATTGAAATCTGGAGCTACTTTGGATAGAGGGGTGCAGGTCCCGCTCCTGTCCATGTAATCGTTCTGTTCTACACCATTTGTGGACTAAAGTAGCTTGACGTTTGGGTTGACTTATGTTTATGTGCTATAATGACAATCTACTGCCTTGTTGTTGTCAGAGTGCACGTTGCCATTTGCAGTAACTGGACAATTGCCATTATAGTTTTTGTTTATTATGCAGAGTGACTTTTGAATGATGTTCTAGCTGACATGTGTCCCAAGCGCCTGTTTATGAGCACAAAATGTGAGCAAAATCCATCATCTGCCTCACTTGTTTGCACCACTTTTTAGAGAAGAGGCACTCAAACGGTTGCATTTAAAGTTGACATCCTTTCTCATGTACATGATACCACCTCTGACCCACCCTCAGCTAGATGAGTCTGTGTATATGCCCACCTCTTCACAGGTTCGAAAAATATGTTGTGGTGAAAAGGCTTCGCTACACATCTTAAAATGAAGCCTATATGTACTTATAGTGCCCAGGTATCTTCTGGAAGATGTGGGTCGGGGGTCGACGGATCCTTTCATGATCTCAGACTATACACATGGTAAGTGTAAAAAAAACCCCCACACAACTACTATTACTTCACAGTCTAAGCCCAGGTACTTCTTGCCTCTTGACTCTTGCCTGCAGGTGGATGGTACACTGGCCCCACCTACAGGCCTCAAAATGTGCTACTAACCAACTTTCTGGAGATGATAGAAAAACTGTTGGGTATGTGCACGGACCTGGAAGTGAAATATGCAATAAATGTTGCTATTTAGTTAAGTTTAATGTGAATTTAATACCGTTTTTTGTGGCTTACACGCATACTTTCTAGACATATTTTGTCATTCACAGGTTTTTTTTTATTGACATTTCCTATTACTCTCCATATACTGTACTACTTTGTATTATAAATAATGTACATCATGATATATATTATAACATAGCATGTCCGCTGATGACAAATGTTGACAAAAAGTGACCTTTTTGTATGAATGAATGTTAGAATGGAGGTTATTTGAACGTGTACGACCCAACAGAAGCTTCCTGTAGTCATCGCCTCGTCAATGTGCACGATATTATATGGGGTGACCTTGTCTTCATGATTAATGTTAGATTTATGGGCGTTTTGAAATATGACCTTCACCATAAGCTTCCTGTATGCATTAACTCGTCAAAGTATCTTCATTTATTCACATGTCAGCAGAATCCTGTTAATGAGCTTCCTGGTTTTCTTATTCAGGAGTCCCTGAGAGAGTGGCCCTATATTTTGTCTCTGGCATCTGCGCCGGTCTGGTCTTCCTGTTCTGTCTGTTTGGCCTCCGCTCCACACTGGTGAGGGATGTGAAGGAGCTGGTGTCGGATCTGAACGATGAGCTGAAATCGTCCAGCATACGGAACAAGGACCTTATGGAGGACCTCTATGAAGACGACGACGACGTCTCGGATGCCTCATCCTTCCGTCAGCTCACTCAGTCGTACCGCATGGCAGAAATGTTTGGTCCCTCCATGCTGACTGGGGAGATGCTGGGTCAGGGGGTGGAGAACGGCAGGGCGCTTCCCAATGGAGATGTATGGCCACATGCTGACACCAGCCCGTATGCCATTCATCAGGTTAAAAATTACAACAATTGAGTAGATCCATTTTAGGAATTCATCCATTATAATGTTTCTATTTCCCATTTTATTATCTTGACATAACTTCATCAAATTTCATTTTACACCTTTAATGTACAATTTAATATTTAATGTTGTTTTAAAGTAATTTTACGTCTTGCTTGTACTATGTATTTTTTCATGTCTTTGTTAAACACTGAGATTCTCTGTGTATGAATTGTGCTATTTAACTAATAATATTAAATGATAACTATAAATAGGACTTATTTAGCTTCTTAGCATATCTTGAACTGTGGTCGGTCGGGTTTTATAAACACAAATGTGAAGAATATCAATCGACATAGAAAATGGATGGATGGATAAGAATAGTTGCCAAAGATTGGAATCCTTGTAATCGACAGATGCGCAGTTGTAGTTCCCCCTCCTGAACACAGGGGGCGCTAAGCACCAATAAACTGTTGCCAACTGCAGCTCAGTTCAACAGCGAGAAGAAGCGGATTGGGTGAAGGAGGGAGAGAGACTGGAGTCCCTTCCCCAACTCCTCACCGCAGCCAAAGCAGCCTCTTCTAGCGTCTCGTACTGCCAAGGATGTTTATTTAACTACCTCCTCCAAAATAGACATTTCATCGTGATGGGCAGGCCGGTGAACACCTGGAAATCCGGGCTCTGCTGAGTGTCCGAGCCCGACAGGCACCGAGCAGCCGTCACCCCGGAAGGCCGCCGCCGCTGCTTGCCTCACCGGGTGGGGATTTAACTTTCTCTCTTTCCTGAACGCGCGGAGGGAGCCCAAACGTAGCCGACCTTCCAGCCTCGGGTAAAACTTTCTGTCGTCTGGTAAGAATGGATTCCTTTTTGGGGATCGGCAACGAGGAGTGCTTGGCAATATCCTTTAAGAAAAGAACACATTGGCCTTTATAATGATTGAGTTAGCTTAATGACTTAGCATAGCACGCGCACCGCTGCTGTGTGCCTTTTCTGGCCATGTAACTTAACATGAAGTAATGCGAATACACGGAGTGCTTATGTAGACAATAACAGCACAGGATATGTATGAGTGTGCTGTCGTACGTGTAAATGTAAAGATCTAGTGTGTAGATTGTTGGATTGTTGTTCAAATTGAGGCTAACGAGCTCTAGACATGCAGTGTGTCATTTCTTCCGCTAGGGGGCTGCCGACCAAAACAATAATTATAATGAGTTCATTCATTCTTCTTCTCTTATAAATTAACATTTAGTCTTAACGTAAAAAACGCCTTACCGTTAAAATACAATAATAACAAAAATGTATGGTTAGAATACAATAGTCTAATGGCCTGGGTTGTATTTTTGAGGGACTCCCTGTTATCACGTGACCACGACGTCATCACGTCTTGAGTATGAGACCCCCAAGTGTAAGAAACCACGTTGTATGTCTAAGAACAACTGCCTCTGTCTAAGTTTCACATTAACTCTCACTAACCAACTCAATGATTGTTTTCTACCAACGCCATCATGTTACATATGTATTTTGATCATTAATTATTAATGAAGCATCATCACACCGCCTCTACAGTCCCAAACGTGGAATACATTTAAAACCACACACAAAAAGCCAAGTCCTGTGACATCTAGGGGGCTGCTTGGTCTGCCATGTTTAGTAACAAAAATTCCTTGATTATGCTGCTCACACTGTAAGAGGTCTGGAGCTGAGGGCTGGCCAGAAGGAGCCCAGACTGCTGTCACTAATTGAACGCGGTGGCGAGTTTATGTAAGTAGTGGTTCTAAACCTTGGACCCACATTTTCCTGTGGTCTTTAAACCCTTTTTTGGAGTGTGGGAGGAAGCCGGAGTAACTGTGAGCTGAACTCAAAAATGCAAAACGTTTAAAATCTGTCGGTGAGCACTCATTATTTATCACATCCCCCTCGCAGGTGTGGCATGTCAAAACGCTGACAATTAGACAGCAAAATTGTTGCACATGTGTGCCCTAGGGTGGCAACAATAAAAGGCCACTTCAAAATGTGCAGTTTAACAGTGTTGGTGGTTATAGCCGATTTGGTTTTTGATAGTCTACACTTTAATCACTTGCTAATTTATTTCATTACTGTGGTGTAACCCCCCCCCCCAAAAAAAAAACCCTTCATTTCTACTTAGGTGTACAAATCTTGACAGCAAATTATTTTTTTGTTTTTAATTAAAAACTGTGGTTAAATACAGTACAGTTCCAGTCAAATGTTGAATGCATTTACTGATTACTATAAATGTATTCAAACATTTGACTGACACTGTATATTGAGGTTTTGGAGTGAAATACGCAGTTTTGTTCAGTGTGACCTTGTGTGTAGCTTGTGGCTGCCTTGCGGTGCGAGGCGCGGAGCAATTAGTCCTGCCAACTGCCAGCTACCTCCGCTCATTATCCAGAATTCCAGCGCTGCATAACGAGACTCACATGGCGACACACGCTCCATGCTCAGCCCAACGGTTTTAAAACGTGCACTGTTTGGAGTCTCAGCAGAGTGAAAAGTTTCCATTTGTGCTGCACCTGAAATTGTATGAAGTGTGATCATCATGCAAAATAACACAATAAGCATGGATGAAGAAATGCAGTCTTTTTAGATGATTGTTTTCCGGAAGACTTCCTGAATGCTGCTATAGTCTCATGGCATAATTTGTCTTCCTTCACCACAAGGACAGATACGATACGTTTGTTTGCAGTGAAAAGATAGCGAAACTACATTCTTTTCTAGAATACTGTGCAAATTTGTCCAATGATGTATTGCATCAATAAATGTAAATACTTTTGCATTTAATTAACAGACATTTGATTCACTACTTCATCATTGCATGGGAGATAGGAACAGTACCTCTGGATTGGTAGACCAGGATGGCGGTCCCAGTTTTTAAGAAGGGTGACCGAGGGATTCTATTCTTAGCCTCCCTGGGAAAGTCTCTTCCAGGGTACTGGAGAGAAGGGTACGGCCCTTAGTAGAACCTCACCTTCAGGAGATGCAGTGTGGTTTTTGTCCTGGTCGTGAAACACTGGACCAGCTCTACACCCTTGCGATGGTACATGGGAGTTTCCCCCACCTGGTCTACATGTGTTTTGTGGACTTGAAAAGGCATTTGACCGCACCCCTCGTGGTGTCCTGGAGGGGGTGCTCTGGGAGTATGGGATTGATGGCGCCATTCGTGCCATTCGGTCCTTGTACAACCAAAGTAGGAGCCTGGTTCGCATTGCCAGCAGTAAGACGAGCCTGTTTTCAGTGAACGTTGACCTTCGCCAAGGCTGCCCTTGGTAACAGATTCTGTTCACCTTCATGGTCAGAACATCTAGGCGCAGTGCAGGTGTAGAAAGGGTGCAATTTGGTAAACTTAGGATCTCTTCTCTGCTATTTGCGGACAATGTGGTTCTGGTGGCCTCATCAGGCTGTGACCTTCAGCATTTACTGGAGCGGTATGCACCTGAGTCGGAAGCTTCTGGGATATGACTCAGCACCTCCAAATCCGAGGCCATGGTTCTTAGTTGGTAACGGGTGGATTTCACCTTGCGGGTTTGGAGTGCGGTTTTCCCCCCAGTACAGGAGTTCAACTATTTTGGGGTCTGGTTCACGAGTGAGGGAAGGTTGGAGCGTCGGAGGTGTTTCAGGTATGCCCAGCCGGGAGCAGACCCTGGGGAAGACCTAGGACATGCTGGAGGGACTATGTCTCATAGCTGGCCTGGGAACGCTTTGGTGTCCTCCCGGTGGAGCTGGAAGAGGTCGCTTGAGACCGGGAAGTTAGGACTTCCCTACTGAAACTTCTGCCCCCGCAACCCGGACCCGGATAAGCGGAGGAAAGTGGAATGCAATGGCAAAAGAAAGAAGTTTTTTTCTTCAGGGATTACAAGCGACGTCTTGCGGTGGTGTAAAAAAAAAAAAGAAAGAAGAAAAGGAGCTATAATAGAACCAGGAAGTGCAATCTCAAAAATAAACTGACCTAAAATAAGAAGAGGCATTATTTAACTAGGCCAAACCACTTGAATGTATGTGCACTGCGTTGTTACAGAATAATAAGCCATTCTTGAAATTCCAACATAAGACATTGCTGCATGTCTGCATGAGCCTTTAATTTTTATGACCGTTTAACCAAATAACAGTAATCCACACTCCGCATGATGACAATACCCTTGAGTTCTGTGCATGATAATTGTCCTTTTAAAGAAAAGAGGACTGTGCAGCTGTTTGCAGTACGTACAATGGTTTCCATATCTGTAACTCATGCAAACAAATGAGGAAGCTGATGTTAAGCTAAGCAAGCATCTCTGCTGTTCTCATGCAGTCTGGGTGTGCTTGCCACCCCTGATGCTGTCGTGGCTCGTCCGGTGGCCCAATTGTCCATACCTATCAATGGTAAATTTGAGATAGTGAAAGGTAGGTCACTTTTTTATTGCTCTACATACAGTATGGATGACTGTGTGATTTATTGCTCACTTTGTGCTTCTTAAATCTTGTCCAGTACCACATCACCATGCACAAACCACTTCCTTTCTAAACAGCCCCTTCCACAAGTGACCTTTGACCTGTATGTGAGCATTGTTTAAGTTTTTTTCTCTTTTCACTGCAGAGGCAAAGGATGCGCTTCTCATTGACTTATCTCTAGCGTGTAAGTACTTTTAAACTGTTTCTGTCCAGTTTACTTTGCAAGACAACCAGTCTCTTGCTGTGGGAATGTAAGCGAGCTGACCCTACAATTGATTGCAGCTCAAGCGTGTTTACATTTTTATTTAGTAGCAGTCGTGGGTCACGAGTTTCCCGGGCTCTCTGAAAGAATTCTGAATGGCTGGACTGTTGGAATCACTATGCTTTGTTTTTTTTTGGACAATCTACATGTCTAATGGCAATCCTAAATGTGTTTCTGCCCGCGCGTGTTCGTGTGTGTGTCTGCGTGTGTGTGTGTGTGTGTGTGTGTGTGTGTGTGTGTGTGTAGCTGGGCTCAGGATACGAATAAAAGGAGATAAAGCCCCAGAGCTCATGTTAGAACTCCAAGATGACGAGCGCACTCAGACTTTCCTCACGCAAGTGATAAGCGCTCAACAACAAGGTCAGTCGGCGTTCTGTTTGTAGTGTGAAGCTAATTAGTTACTTGTCTTGCATTTATTTACCTAAGGTGGATTGATGATTCCCTTTGTTCCTGTTTCCCTTCAACACGCAGTATTAAATCCTACAAATGTGCTTTCACTGACACATTTGTCACATAGATGCATTCTTATTACCAGATTTTTAATGCAGCTTTGTCAGTAGGAAAGCGCATCAAATCTTTTAGCAGAGGATGACTCACTCGGTATTTATTAATGTATGCTTTGTGTTCGGCATAAATACTTTCTCCAGCAGTAAGGATATGTGGGGTAGAAGCCGGCAGGGAGGCGTAATGACTCACTCACGAGTTGAAATGACAGCAGTCCTTTAATATCCTTATACTGTAGGTGTGAATCAACATAACGTAAATAAGGCAAAGCGAACTTTCTTATTTCGGTTAGCTTTATGGCCTCATATACTGTTACCTATTGATGTGCTCGGCAGTGGTGTAAAACTCCACTGCGTACTACTAAAAGCCATTGCCTAATAAATTACAACAATATCAAGTGTATATATAATTTGGAGTTCAGTAGAATGCTGTATTGGATGTCATGTGTAATAAGGTGGAGTCCAATATTAAGCTACTACACAGCCATCTAGTTTGTCTCCATAGTAACAATATTAAATATTGACCTAATTCCTTGACTTCATGCCATTTGTTTGACTCGGTGTGATTTATTACTTTTATGACTACAACTTCCTGAGGCAGTCCTGAATTTGTAATGTTAATGTATTTCCGACTTTCAGACTTCTGCATTCTAAATATTTTAGAATATATTCACTTAACCGACACTTCTTGTTACACTTGGTACTACTGTAAAAGGACAATTGGGTTGTATTTATGACATGTTGTTGGAGTTTTTCCTAAAACAATCTGTTCATCTGATGGAGCTCAGCGCTCCATCAGGATATGTAAATATAGGATGAGTAAGACTCAACATGGGATTCACTCTTTTGTGCTCTTTGTTTTCTAGTTCAGGTAAATCTCTCCAATCCCGGTGTGATGGAACCTATTGCACAAACAGCCCAAAGAGGTACAGTCCCCATCCCACCTCAGAGAGGACACAAGGCTACCAACTGTGTGGATCCTGGTGTCAACCTGCCCAGGACAACCAACGCACTGCCTCCTACCCTCAATAGCAGCACATCAACACATCGCAATGCAGGTAACGTATGCTCTGAAAGTATATTCATTATAAATCTCAAATTAAAGCCTCTGTTCCGTTAAACAAAGAGTATTTCATTGTCACCTGCAAGCAAATAATTAGCAATGGTTCAAAAAACATTGGCAGCTGTGGCAACCTTCTGATATATTTTATTAACTTCACAAGATGGTTAATAAATGACCACATGGGCACAGTGAGCTGCATTTTTCTCACTTGTTTTATGCACTCCAGAGGTTAAAAAGAAAATGGAAATGGCAGCATCGCTCTATTAATGGCCTGTTTCCAGTTATCACCAGTCCTCTTTGCAGTTGAAATAACCCCGTTGGTATAATTAGAGCAATTATAATTAATACTTCACTTTTTTTAGTATTAACTTCTACTTATTTGCTGTGACCATCCAGCTCAGTCGCTTGCCTCAGACTTTGGCTTTGAGGACAACTTCAATCACACTTTGAAAGTGGAAGAAAAGAAGAACCACCAGAACAGGATAGTGGCCTCAAGGGATCCTCCTCCTGTTCCTCCTCTTCCTCCCCGCAAAGCCTCCTTCACACCATCTTATCAGCTGCCTGCCACCCCTCTTCCTAAAGAGAGAGTAGCCAAAAACAACTCCTCCAGTGGCATCAGCAGACCAGAGTAAGCCAACCTATGAATGACTTGTGAAAGATCCTAAAATGGTTCTTGTTTTCTCTTTAAAAATCCTGTAGTAGTTTTCGATCGAGCTTTGAACGAGACAGGCCGCCATCTTGGTGTGACAGTCCCACCACAAACACTATGAGGCAAGCCATGTTCTCCAGCCAGGCAGGACAGAGAGAATACCTTATCAAACACCGCCTGGGAAAGAAGGAAGATGAATATGTGGACATCCAGACCTTCAGGTGGCAACATGTCCTTTCTTTTTGACAGTATAGGATATAGCTGAACCTCTTTTTCTTTGTTCTATCATCCACTTTTGCATTAAAAAGCATGATAACAATCCAGAAGACGCCCATTGCGTTTAAATTAGAGTCGTCTCTGACCATGCATTTCTTGTTTAAACCACTCCACTTTCTGCAAACAGAAAACAAATGATCGTTATTGTTATTCCAGGTTCTTCACTGGTACTTGGAATGTGAATGGGCAGTCACCAGACAGTAGCCTTGAGTCGTGGCTGTCTTGTGACGCAGAACCTCCAGATATATATGCTGTGGGGTCAGCGCTGATTGATTGTTTGGACATGTCATTTATGCAAGACCTGCACTTTGTAACCGACTTCTGTTTGTTCCTCAATTACTTAGTTTCCAAGAGTTGGATCTGAGCACTGAAGCCTTCTTCTACATGGACTCCTCCAAGGAGCAACTGTGGGTGGAGGCAGTTGAGAGAGGCCTACACCCAGAAGCACAATATAAAAGGGTGAGTGGATGAGATCATTTATTTAACTACGCTGCTCATACAAATAGAGTGAATGCTGAAGGCACACATCCTTGATTTCTGTGAGGGCTACATCGTGTGCGCAATTGTAGCGTACAGTTCGCAGTTTGACCCCCGCACTCCCGCAGATTTCTTATCTCTGCTTCAAATTGTTACTGCGTGTAAATATATCTGGTGATGTGCATTTGTGTAATGAGGGAGGTTGTGGCCTGAGATCAACACACATGGGCTAGCATTTTGAATGAGGAGCTAGTTAGACCTCATCAGGTTGAAGATGGACTCAAAATCCGCTTCCAAACCTAATGCAAGTTTTTAGAAGACACTTTCTTTAAGAAGTAGTACAAGAGGATGGACGTTTTCTACTGCACGCCTTCAAGACAAAATAATAATAATAATGACCTGACCTCTCATTTGTAAGGCTCTGTAACACATTGCCTTGTTTCTGCCTTCCACAAAGCAGTAGATGCTTCCGAGTTATTTTCCTCCTACACCCTTCTCCACTTTTCCTGGTGTACTGACCTTGACTCTTTCGATCTCCTCCACTCACTTGACACTTGACACCATCATCCAATTGTTTTTTTCAGCAGGTATGTTGAAGCACAGCCACTAACTTGCTACATTTTTGCCATCAGGTTCGCATCATAAGACTGGTTGGCATGATGCTGGTGGTCTTTGTCAATAAAATACATAAGAATACCGTTAAAGAAGTGGCAGCAGAACACGTTGGCACGGGAATCATGGGGAAAATGGTACAGTTGAACCGGCTTCAAAAACTTCGGAATAGGCTTTTTGTGTCTTTAAAAATGTTATTTTTCTTCTCAGGGGAACAAAGGAGGGGTGGCTGTGAGATTTGTGTTCCACAACACAAGTTTCTGCATCGTCAACTCGCATCTTGCGGCACACGTTGAGGACTTTGAGCGACGCAACCAGGACTATAAAGACATTTGTACCCGCATGACCTTCCACCTACTAGACCACCCCCCTCTGACTATCCACAAGCACGAGTGAGTTCCCTCAAGCTTTTCATAGCCAGAATGCCCATGTGGCATACACTAATTAGCGTTACAGATGTCTGGGGCTGTGATGGTACTTGTAATTTGTTTTTTTATACGCCACAGATTAAGGGTGTCTGATGCAACTTTTTCACTTCTAAAACGATATGATTATTGCAGACTTGAGTAGCGGCTGATAACAATATCTATTTGATACAATAGCATCAACAATAATATATACTGTAATTTCTGGTGTATAAGACAGAGAAAAACACATTTTTACATGTACAGTAGTGTTCAAAATAATAGCAGTCCAATATGACTAACCAGATTAAGCACTGTTATTAGTATATTTTTTTTGCTGCATGGCAAACAAGTTACCAGTAGGTGCAGTATCTTCTCAGAAAACAAACCCAGACCCAGCATTCATGATCTGCACGGGCTTAAGGTTGACCAATTGGGTAATTAGTTGTAATGGGTGTGTTTAAAAAATTCAATCAGTGATCAATTTTGTGAAAAAAAAGGCATGAATCAGCAGCACTGGTTGAACATGCATATGTCTTTGAAAGCCTGGGGAAAATGGGCTGTTCAAGACATTGTTCAGAAGAACGGTGTACTTTGATTAAAAAGTTGATTGGAGAGGGGAAAACTTGAGAAGAGGTGCAAAAAATGTTTGGCTGTTGAGCTAAAATGATCTCCAATGCCGTAAAGTGGAGAGTAAAATCAGAGACACATGGCATGAAATTGAAGACAACATCAAATATGGATCAAAGAACAACTGGAATGGCAAAGGCTCGGCCAAATGAACAGCTCCAAGATGACTCCTCTGCCTTTTACTGCAGGTGGTGGATGCACAGTCTGCAGTCTGATCTATTTACTGGCCTAAAGAGAAATGGAGGAACATGTTGTGGCTTGATTAGAGTAAAATTATTCTTTTTGGTTCCAAGGGCCACAGACAATTTGTGAGACGACCCCAAATTCAAGCCATAGTACACAGTGAAGACAGGGAAGCATGGTGGTGCCAAGCATCATGATACGGGCATGTTTCTCCTACTATGGTGTTGGGCCTATTTATCATATAGCAGGGGTCATGGATCAGTTTGCATATGCTTATGCTGAAGAGGACATGCCCTTGAAATGCGCTATGGAAACAAGACAATGACCCCAAACCCACTAGTAATAGTAAACGAGCAAAGTTTTGGAGTGGCCAGCCCAATCCCCGGAACTTAATCCAATCTTGTGGGGTGACATCAAAAATGCTGTTTCTGAAGCAAAACCAAGAAATGTTAACGAATTGTGGAATGTTGTTAAAGAATCCTGGAACCGAATAACAGATGAAAGGTGCCACAAGTTGTTAGACTCCATGCCACACAGATGTGAAGCAGTTGTAAAGAAATGTGGTCATATAAATAAATATTTGTTTAGTGATTCACAGGATTGTGAAATCCAACAAACAAAAAAGTTTGTACAAAATAGTTTTGAATTTAAAAAGTCAACAGCGACACTGCTATTTTTTTTTACACCCCCCTTTCAACTAATTGCCCAATTGCTCAAATACCAATACCAGTGTAGACTAACAACAACTATCTTAACTGGTTCCCATTATGCATTGCTTTACTTTGCTTTGCTGGCTGCCACCACGCACTTGACGGCTTGTTCATTCAGCTGCAAGGACCGCCTGTGTCCACCGGAGCAATGACTGCAGCTGAATGAAAAAGCTGTCAAGTGTGTGGCGACCAGCCTGCTTCTCAGCAAAGCAATGCATGATAGGAAGCAGTGAAGGTAGTTGTTGTTTATTATTATATTCTTGTTTTTGTAATTGTATTGTATATTTCTTACAAACCATTTGCGTGTTAAGTTGCTGTGTGATGAATTTAGCGTTCTTTCTTTGATGACAGTAATGACCTCCTGCAATTTCGGATGGGTTGTCAAGTGCGTCGTGACTTCCCCTGTAGCTCGTGATTGGCTCCTGCCAAAGAAAGACCTATTTTTTAAATAAAATTTCATATTTTTTGTTGATATTGCACCAATACCTAATATCGGTATGGGGCACCCCTACTACAGAGGCATACTGAGTGTTACTGCCTTTTGCAATACAGTCGATTTTTTTCCTAAAGTGCTCATGACACCAAAAAAAGAATGACAAAATAAAAGTACTTACTTAATGAAACATTTTTCTCATACTATTGATATAAATAAATGAACAACTATGAAAGGAGTCAAATGAGTCGTCCCAGTGAAATACATAAACAAGGACACGTGGATAAGACGAAAGCACCGTGCTGCCACTAGTTGGAATGATCTCTTATTTGCTAAAAATATTATATTAATTCACAACGGGCAAACTCTATGTAGGAAAAACAAACAAACTGGTAAGCTATTATATATTATTCCATAATTATGTGTTTCTAGTGTATTGTTTTTTATCTTTTGTTCCATCACTGTACTAAAAATGAACCATTACCTAAAAACAAATGTACACAACGTATCATGGCAAGGGTGTGCCACTACACTCCAACAGTTTTCTTGTGCTCAAACGTCATGACACCAAGCAACATCTTTGTGTGTTGTAGTGTGGTAATCTGGTTTGGAGATTTGAATTATCGCCTCTTCATGTACGACGCTGCTGAGGTCAAGCACCTAATTTCCCTGAATGAGCTAAAAAAGCTTCAGGAGTATGATCAGGTGAGGGGTCCATCAGTGGTCTATCGGGCACCGGCACTCATTTGCTAAAAGAGATTTGGGATGAGTATGTTTAAAGATCGGTTGTGTAGCTTGATTAACTTTCTCTGAAACAAAGCTCAACATTCAGAGGCAGACCAAAAGAGCCTTCACTGAATTCATGGAAGGAGATATCAACTTCATCCCTACGTACAAGTACGATTCCAGAACGGATCGTTGGGACTCAAGGTAACACCACTTTGGCTGCATTTGCCTTGAATTTTCCGCTGATTAAACCTTGTCAGCAAAACGGGCGTTTCTGTCAATATCGCTGCACAAACACAAGAGTCAGCATGTCCTTATGATCCCGGAAACTCTTTGACTGTTTCCTCTAGCGGGAAATGTCGCGTTCCAGCGTGGTGTGACAGGATCCTGTGGCGGGGCAACAATGTCAAGCAGTTGAAGTACCGCAGTCACATGGAGCTGCAAACAAGTGACCACAAACCAGTCAGTTCCCTCTTCAAGATAGGGGTAAGAAGTGGTCAAATAGACAAAAATAAGGCCTGTGTTGAAGATGTTCTCCTATAGGGAACAATTCCACGATCATTTGAGTAACACCGCTAACATTTTGGGATGTGGGTGTGGAACAGGTGAAGGTGGTCAATGAGCAGCGCCACAAAAAGGTGTTTGAGGAGATTGTTCGCGCCATGGACAGAATGGAGAACGATTTCCTTCCATCGGTGTCTCTGAGTAGGACGGAGGTTAGGAAAAAGGCCTTGCCATAAAACTGTGCATCCACTCCCCTGCCTTTTACTGCAGGTGGTGGACGCACTGTGTTCTACTCACAGTTCTTTCCAAGGTGTTTAATTCCACCTTCTTTTCTTCTCTCACTGCAGTTTATCTTTGAGAATGTGAAGTTCCGGCAGCTTGAGAGGGAGCGATTACTCATAAAGAATGACGGCCAGGTCCCCTGTCACTTTGCCTTCATCCCCAAACTCAATGACTCACAGTACTGCAAGTCGTGGCTGCGTGCCGAGCCGAGCGAGGGATTCTTGGAACCAAGTAAGTACATTTTTGATAAAATGGCAGTTTAAGTATGGGTATTTAATTGATCAATCATTATGAATAGTGTGAAATTGAATTCGTGAAACAAATGAATGCACCAGTTGGCCGCAATCACAAGAGGCGTTTTTGATTCTGTGGGCAAAACAAAGACTGTTTTTTCTTGTGAACAGATGAGACCCTGGAAATCTACCTGGAGGTCTACGTCAGTAAAGATTCTGTCACACTGCTCAACTCTGGGGAGGACGTCATCGAGGACATCCTGGTGCTCCACCTGGACCGAGGCAAGGACTACTTCATCACCATCTCCGGCAACTACCTGCCCAGCTGCTTCGGCACCTCACTGGAGACCCTGTGTCGAATGAAGAAGCCCATCAGAGAGATCCCTATCACCAAGCTCATTGACTTGGTAATGGCACTTAAAACAAGGGGAAATACTGAATTAGTTTTGTAGATCAGTTGAAAGCATGCTTATGAAACATTAACCTTCCTGGAGTGTGGCTCAGGGCCCAGTGGCGTGCGTGTACTAAGATCGGACACGTGAGGGTTTGTTCACTCCCCCTGGGTAAAGCTGGTCACACGAAGGGTGTATTTCTGGTGACTATGAAATGCTTCAGCGTGTATTTTTGTGGCGGAGTGAACGAGGAAGTAGCAAGAATAAGAGAAAAAGAACAGTTCAGGCCACCATATTCAGGATACTTAAAGTACAGTGACTGTAATCTTGCGATTAGTTAAAAAAACCGGAGGTTGCCAACGGTATTTTGACCAAACACTAATAAGAAACTACACGTAAGTTAATGAATAGATGAGTTAGCTGGAGCATTTACGGTATTAAATCCATTCACAAGTACACTTAACTGCTTCTTTATTGCTATTTTGGATGATATTGCGCTCTCTTTTCCTGCCGGACCTCTTTTGTTAGCAAGAAATGATTTATCCTGTGCATCCTCAAGTCTGCTTTTCTTGATTCCGATGCTCAGTGCCATCTTTTGTCTTTTCTTTTGCTTTCTTTCATCTCCTCTCCTTGCCTTCCTTGATCATTCTTTTCCCATTCTGCACTCTGGTTGTGGGCTGACTTCTACCTCAGGGAGAGGACAGCTTCACCGAGAAGGTAACATCTTATTGCTCATATCCTCAGGTCATCTTTTGTAGCAGCTTGTTTCCGTTGGGAGATTCATTTGCTGGGGCAAATAATTCTATTAAAACAGAAGTCCACAAAACAGACTTTCATTGGCTATTGTAGATAAATGTTACTGTTAATTGTCGAGTGTGTCTAAAAGTGTAATTGTGCTGTCACTGCCCCAGGAACGGTCAAAGATGAACTTTCTGATGGGGGATGGTGCAAGCACAGAGGACGTACCTCTCAAAATCCCTAAGGAGGTGTGGATCCTCGTCAACCATCTTTTCACCAAGGCTTGTGATCAGGTGATGACGCCAGGTTGTAAATGTACACACTCAACAGCAAGGACATGAACCATCAACTTTTACACCCACTGCATACACAATTTACTTTTTATCTACAATTAATGTAGTGTTCATTGTTAGCACTGCCTGCCCCTTTCCTCAGGAGGACCTGTTCCAAACACCAGGATTAAAGGAGGAGCTGCAGGCCATCATTGACAGTCTAGACACCAGCATTCCAGATACCATCCGTATCCTCATTCATGTTGACAGTTTTCCATATAACCAGAAGCACTTTAAAAACTGCCTGAACGTCCATATCAAGGCTAATGATAGGCCAACAAACTTTCAACAACGATTGTGGCACTTAAAGATGAAGGAATGGTACGATATGACACCTTTGACAGAAGCAGTATCATCACTTTTTCCACTGCAACCTTCATTAAGCCAGGTGCAAATTGGTGTCATGGTTGGCAACAGGTGGATACGCAGGTGACCCAAGGAAGATCGTTGAATTGTTCTGCCTCTTACGGTGTCGCTTGTATAGGTAGTTTCAAGGAGAACTGAGCTTTTTTTTGGTAATTTTGCCCATCATCCACAAGATTTATTGGCTGGCGACCAGTCCGGTGTGTACTCGGCCTCTAGTCTAAAGTCAGATGGGGTGGGCTCTAGCATACCCGCGACCCTAGTGAGGATAAGCGGCATGGAAGATCGACTGATGGATCCCCAAGCATTACGTGAGGCTTGCTTTTTCTTTTTTCTGTTCCTTCTAAATATTGAAGCATATAGCTAGCATGAGTGTCGCCCTTTATTAAAAACACCTAAAAAACTGTCCCTTTTATCTTTTTGTATACATGCTGTGACCACGTAGTAGCAGACTCATTAATGATAATGGCATACTTGCAGTATCGTTTTACGCATTACCTGAACTTCCTTCCTGGGCCTATAGCAACCAATGCGGCACAGTGGTTAGCCATTACTGGCATAACTTAGCCAATTCTCTGTTTCCTTGACACTTTTTGTAAGCTGGCTGCAACCACTCTGTGGCCGAGGCTCTACTGATCTTCTTAGAGGCCTTGCCGGAGCCGGTCGTGTGCTACGAGCTCTACCAACGGTGCCTGGACTGTGCCCACGACAGCCGCCTATGCAAACAGGTGACGGCATCAGCCTTCACCCCTGTGTCTTTGTTGTCCCAGATGGGTAACACACACGTTTATTGTGTCGATTGACAGTTGATCTCCCACCTGCCCCGAACCCACCGTAACGTGTTTCGCTACTTGATGGCTTTCCTGAAGGAGCTGCTCAAACACGTGCACAACAACAACCTAACAGCCAACCTCATAGGTAGAACACGAAGGTCATACACTTCAAGATCTGTTTCTTTCATGATTCGTACTCTATTTTCCCTCGTCCTGTCAGCCACCCTCTTTGCCAGCCTTCTTATCCGACCTCCTCCCAGCATGGCCAGCCGACAGACGTCCCACGACCGTCAGAAAGCCATCAACTTTGTTCTGGGTTTCCTGATGGCGGGAGATGAAGAATAACTCAACATCACATGCGCCCCTCATGATTCTTTACAGCGTCTCCATAAGAGCCAAAGAAGACATTTTTTTAATTCGTTGGAAACAAACTGTCACGTTGGCAATCCCTGAAGTCCTTTGTTGGGTCTCCATTGGACCATGAATGCTTTTACCAAGTGTTCCTACATAAACCAGTTTGGCCACTTGGCTGGATTTACAAGCACTTTGGAGCGGTTTGCAAGGACCTGCGCCTCCAGACCAGATTTGTCCTCCTTCCCAACCGACCCAGAATGAACTCAGATGTAAAAACACTATGTGTCGTTAGATAGCTCAGTAAGAGACTATTATTGTAGTGTACCTGTGGTAGAAGTTCCATTGATTTTGGACACTCTCCTTACTTTTGATGCATTGTCCATTTTAGTTGAACGGGTTCAGACTCCTGCTAGAACTTCCCGTTATTTATGCATTTCCATTTCAACTTCACTGTTTGCACCAGATGATACTGAGCAGTATTTCCCAACCTTTATGCAGTCAAGGCACACACTTTATATTACAAACTCTCATGGCACACCACCAAACAAGAATCAATTATGCACCTTCTGCCACCTAGCTGGCAGAGCATTTACTTGTTCTGCCAGTCACCATGCCAGTCATCAGTGGCTTAAATCCTGTAAACGAATAAAGATACATTGTCTAGTGAATAGTAATATTTAGAACAATTACGTGAAATTGAATACGGTAGTGTGCTGCAGCACATTGGTTGGGAATCACTGAAAGACAACATTTCATCTTGAACGTTTGCTGTGTTTTTGGGAGCTTTACATCAAGTTAGTCCAGTTCCTCCGGATTTATGAAACACGTCTTTTAATTGATACACTGACTTCCTACTTCAACCGTGCAACCTGCTGTTCTCAAGGCTGTAAATAGTGACTGTTGACCTTTGGTTGCAGTAATGAATGGTACTTTCTATATTGCGTGTCTTTTAGACACCTCATAAAAACACGAGTCATGGTTTTGACTGCCTGTCTGTCCTGCACAGCGTCTGTGCTGGGATGCAACAAACTTGGGGATCAGGTTTTGCCAGCTTAATTTGGGCATTGCGGGATGTGTTCTACTTTTGTGTCACACGCCCATCAATTGCTTAAGCTGTTTTATAACATGACAAAAACACCTCCTCTCATTGATCATCTGCTTGTAAGTCCTCGTTCACGCTGATGCGGTTTTGCCGTGTGATGCTCACTGCAGCTTCATCTTAAAAGTGAGCCCATGACGCAACTGTTGACAATCACGCTTGCTGGACTGATGTGTTCTCTTTGGTTTTTTGTTTGTTTGTTTTGTTCGCTTTCGGTTTCATGCAACTCACAGCCCGTTCTGAAGCATCGCATCTCGTTTCCATCCGGGAGAGACATGTTCCAGTCTTTTTCTGTTCTGTTGTGCTATACAAAATTCCACAATCCCGCCTGAAATGAAAACCTCAGTTCTGTCCTAAGCCAGTGAATCATTTGTATTTATGTAAGTTGTAGTGCAGACACACAAGTGGTCACTGTGTGCTCCTTAATGAAGGTACTCCTTTTTCAGCTTCTTTTACTTTTTAATTTATTTAACAAAAATAAAAGCATATGTAAATGTCCTGTACATGCTTCTACAATTCAGTGCCACTGGTGGAACAACCTGCGTGAGGTTAGTGACCCCACAAAACCTCACATAAGGAAGCAAAATCACACCAGAGAAAGTCAAAAGAGTTGGAAATGGCATCATTTGAGACGAGCTGAGAAGCAAACTACTGTTCCTACACATTGAGAGGAGACACATGACGTGGCCCAGCCTCTGGTCAGGGCCGCCAGGGGGCCTCGGGGAAGACCCAGGACACGTTGGGAGAGTCTGTGTCTCTCAACTGGCCTGGGAACACCTCGGGGTTCCCCCGGGAAGAGCTGGACAAGGTGGCCAGGGAGAAGGAAGTCTATGGGCTTCTCATACGCGGTAGAAGATGGCTGGATGTACAGTGGGGCAACCATCCGAGAGACCATCAAATTGGCTACAAGCCCCTCTAAAAAAAGTGGCAACATAGCATTCTATTTTCTCCTCCTATCTGGGTCCGTGTCGCGGCAGCCACGGCCTCAACAGGGAAGTCCAGGCTTCCCGCTCCCCGGCCACCTGGTCCTGCTCCACCGCAGGGCCTCCCAGGCCAGCTGAGACATTGCTGCTGCTTTCCATTGAAGATGTGACCATAAATATACCATGAGCTGATTTGCTGCATTGTATCCATCCACCCATTTTCTAAGCCGCTTGTCCTCATTAGGCTCGAGGGTATGCTGACCGGGGCAGAAGGCCGGGTACACCCCGGACCGGTCACCAGCCAATCGCAGGGCAGACAACCACTCACACTCTGATGGGCAATTTAGAGTCGCCAATGAACCTAACATGCATGTTTTTGGTATGTGGGAGGAAAGCCACGCACGCACAGGGGAGAACATGCAAACTCCACACAGAGATGCGTGGCCAACATGCTAACCACCTGTCCACTGTGCGGCCCTGCTGCATTTGAATAATTATTAATAAAGTTATTTAAGTCTGTGGCCGTATTGTTAGACATTTATATATTGTTATGCACCTATGCACGTGTATATAGCATTACAATGTTTATGTATAGTTACATACAAGACCACCGTACCCGCAGACTTCATAAAAGCTGCTGTTCAAAGTCACGTTTCCATGCAATACCGCAGCTTCACCACGTGGCGGCGGTGTTGCCCAACCGTCTCTGTCAGCGCGTGGCGGCCCGACGTGAGGCCTCGCGCTGCTGCTCCTCCGTGCTGCTGCTGCTCCTCCGTGCTGCTGCTGCTCCTCCGTGCTGCTGCAACATTGGGTAGGCTTTCCACTTCTGGTGTTTGCAGCCGTTCCACCAGGCTCTCTGCTTCTGAATGAGACACCGAATCAAGAATTGGGCGATCCAGATCCAATCTTTAGCCATTCAGAGGAGGACTTGCTGGTGTGTTTTGGATCGTTGTCCTTCTGCAGAACCCAAACTGGTTTCAGCTTGAGGTCATGAGCTCGCCAGACATTCTCCTTAAGGATTTTTGGTAGACATGGTTCCATTTATCACAGCAAGTCTTCCCGGTCCCGAATCAGCAAAACAGCCCCAGGCGACCACACTACCACCTCCATATTTTACTGGTGGTATGTTGTTATTTTCCTGAAATGCAGCCTTGCCTTTACGGTTTTTGCCCAGTGTCTTTCTTATGGTGGAGCCATGAACACTGACTGACCTCAACTGAGGCGTGTGAGGCCTGCGGTTCTTGGGATGTCGTTAGGGGTCTTTTGTGACATCTTGGATAAGTTGTCGCTAAGATCTTGGGAAGTTTGACCACTGGTCCATGTTTTCGCCATTTGTAAATAATGGCTCTCAATGTGGTTTGCTGGAGTCTCAAAGCTTTAGAAATGGCTTTATAACCTTTTCTAGATGGATAGATCTCAATTAACCTCAGTTATGTTTTAGGACAGGGGACAATCACCTTTTAACATAGGGCCAACTAGGTTCGGATGTTTTTCTTCACTAATATTAAAGTTTCATTTGAAAACTGCAATTGGCTAATGCAATTTGACTAATATTTGCAGAATACAGCCCCGACTTGCAGGTCGGACAGGCGCGTTAAAACGACGGCTGGCAAATGTCAATAATTTAGTTTAAAAGTGTGTTTATTTTGCACGGCATGGACAGCGGAGAAAAGGAAACACATGCAGGACAGGACGGAAGCCAAAAGAGGCTTGCATGGATACCTCCCCCGAAATTGTACAGTACACAACAAAAAGGTCAAAAGATTAAAAATACGCTTACCGATCAAATGATCTACAGTCGTATATCCTTCTATTAGTTATTGTTCTTTAGATCCAGACGATGTTGATTGAAGTTGTTGATGAAGATCGAAGGACATAAATGATCCCAAAGACGTGGACCGTGATATTTAAAAACGATTGAAAAATGCTGAAGTTTGGCACTAAGGAAGATGGAATCAACTATTGTGTGGGATAACTCTGAACTCTGAGATAAGTCGCTGGCCATACAATATTGCAGTAAGTAATTGTCAGATAAATGAAATGATGATACACAATTTGAAAAAGAAAAACAGGAATGGTTTATCAATGAACGGACTCTACTCAAGATGCCAATGAACGTCATGATTTTTTTTTCACAGACCAGATCAATGTGGATTTACCAACTTGACTTTTCATCTACAACGACACCTAAAAATTCATTATGAGAAGCCTAAGAAACTTATATATATATATATATATATATATATATATATA